>CM034149.1:488950950-489088450 GCA_019776745.2 Taxus chinensis | reverse complement strand
TCTGCCAATGTGTGTGTGTGTGTGTGTGTGCGTGTGCGTGCGTGTGCATGTGCATGTGTGTGTGCGTCTGTGTGTGTGTGTGTGTGTGTGTGTGTGTGTGTGTGCATGTGCGTGCATCTGTATGTGTGTGTGCGTATGTGTCTGCAAGTGTGCATGTGCATGTGTGTGTGTGTGTGCCTGTGCATGTGCGTGTGCATGTGCGTGTGTGTGTGCCTATGCCTTTGTGTGCGCGTGTGCATGTGGGTGTGCGTGTGTGCGTGTGTGCATGTGTGTGCATGTACGTGTGCCTGTGTGTGTGCCTATGTACGTGCGTGTGCGTGTGGGTGTGAGTGTGCGTGTGCGTGTGTACGTGTGTGTATGCATGTGTGTGCGCGTGTGCGCATGCGTATGTGGGTGCGTGTGTTGTATGCGTGTGTGTGTGTGTTTGTTTGTATGTGCGTGTTCATGTGTGTGTGCGTGTGCATGTTTATCTGTGCGTTTGTGTGTGTGTGTGAATGTGCATGTACGTGAGTGTCTGCGTGTGCATGGACGTGTGTGTGTTCGTGTCTGTGTGTGTGCGTACGTGTGCGTAAATGTGCATGCGTGCTTGTGTGGGTGTGTCCGTGCACGCATGTGCATGTGTGCGTGTGCGTGTGTGTGGACGTGTGCGTGTGCGTGTGCATGTGCATGATCGCGTGGGTGTGAATGAGTGTGTTTGAATGTGTGTGTGTGTGTGTGTGTGTGTGTGTGTGTGTGTGTGTGTGTGTCTGTGCAGACGCGCGCTTGTGATGGAGTGTGTCTGCTAGTGTGTGTGTGTGTTTGTATGTGTGTGTGTGTGCATGTGCGTGTGCGTGAGCGTCTGTGTGTGCGTGTGCATGTGCGTGCGTGTGTATGTGTGTGTGTGCATGTGTCTGCAAGTGTGCATGTGTGTGCGTGTGCATGTGTGTGTGTGTTCGCGTATGTGTGTGCGTGTGCATGTGCGTGCGTGTGTGAGTGTGCCTATGCGTGTGCCAGTGCATGTGCGTGTGCATGTGCCTATGCCTGTGTGTGTGCATGTGGTGCGTGTGTGCGTGTGCGTGTGCGTGTGCGTGCGCGTGCGTGTGCGTGTGCGTGTGCGTGTGCGTTTGCATGCGCGTGTGCGTGCACGTGTGTGTGTGTCTGTGTGTGTGCGCGTGCGTGTGTCTGTGTGTGTGTGCGTGTGCGTGTGTGTGTGCATGTGCCTGTGCATGTGCGTGTGCCTGTGCGTGTATGTGCATGTGATTTTGCGTGTGCGTGTGCGTGTGTGTAAGTTTGCGTGTGCGTGTCCGTGTGCATGTGTGTACGTGTGCATGTGCATGTGTGCAAGTGCGTATGTTTGTGTGCACATGTGTGTGCAAGTGTGCATGTCTGTCTGCGTGTGCATGTATGTGTGCATGTGTGTGTGCGTGTGCATGTGCATTTGCGTTTACGTGTGTGTGTGCATGTGTGCGTGTGCGTGTGCGTGTGGGTGTGCATGTGCATGTGGGTGTGCATGTGTGTTTGTGTGTGCATCTGCTTGTGCGTGTGCGTGTGCTTGTGCATCTACGTGCGCGTGTGCATGCATGTGTGTGTGCGCACGCGTGTGTGTGCGCGCACATGTGTGTGTGTGCGCGTGTGAATGTGCCTGTGCGTGTGCATGTGCCTCTGTGTGTTCATGTTCCTCTCTCTGTGTGTATGTGCCTGTGAATGTGAATGTGCGCATGGGTGTGAATGAGTTTGTGTGAATGCATGTGTGTGTGCGGACACGTGTGTGTGATGGAGTGTGTCTGCCTGTGTGTGTGTGTGTGTGTGTGTGTGTGTGTGTGTGTGTGTGTGCGCGCATGTGTATGTGGGTGTGTGCATGTGCGTGTGTGTGTTTATGTGTCTGTGTGTGTGTGCGTGCGTGCACATGTGCATGTATGTGAGTGTCTGCGTGTGCGTGTTTGTGTGTGTGTGTTCATGTGTGTGTGTGCGCGTGCGTGTGCGTAAGTGTGCATGCATGCTTGTGTGGGTGTGTCTATGCACGCATGTGCATGTGTGCGTGTGCGCACGCGTGTGTGTGAGCATGTTTGTGTGCATGTGCATGTGCCTATGCATGTGCATGTGCACATGTGCATGGGTGTGAATGAGTGTGTGTGAATGTGTCTGTGTGTGTATGTGCGGACACGTGCTTGTGATGGAGTTTGTGATGACTGCTTCAACTACCACTTGAGAACAAGAAACAAATTAGGAAAATTATCGAATAATTTTTTTTATAGGAAGAGTCTACAACAAAGTTGCAAGACACTAGTTTGAAACTAAATAGGTTCTAGAACAAATTCTGATTAACCAAACACAAGATTTCCATTTTTATCTTATAACAAATTTACTAGGTTCCAATTTGGAGGTTACAAGTTTTACTAAGGTTCATGGAGAAATTTATCGCCAGGCCTGCTCTCTATCAAGCCCTGAACTTTAACTAGATTTCTCACACACTTAGAGTTATCAAAACTTTCCTAAACAAGGCTCATTGGATAGGAAATTTTCTCACCTTTCCAACCATGTAAAGAAGTCCTCCAAACTCCTTATAAAACTCAAGTTATGGCCGGGCGGAGTTTTAGGGGAAAATTTTTCCTTGGAGGTCCACGGGGATAGGGAGAAAACTGGGAAAATTTTCCCAAATGCCACGTGTCATCACATGATTGATGCGGGAGAGCAGGTGGTGGGGAAAATTTTGAATTTTTTTTCCCCAAAACCAAAGTCTCTATTTCCAAAGGAAAATTTTCCTCCATGCCCTCGCACTTGCTCAAATGGCCACGTGGCGCTTTGTGATTGGCCGAGGGCCGGCGGAAGAAAAAGTGAAGTTTTTCCAAAAGTGTAAAAAGTTAAGTTTTCAATTCTAAATCCTCATTCTTTCCTTCCACGTGTCAGCACGTGATTGGTGCGGGGCCGAGGAAATTTTTAGGAAATTTTTTCAAAGTTCAAAATTTAAATTTTTCTAAGGTCGAATTAGTTCTTTTTTTTTGTTTGGGATGGCCATTTTGAAGTAAAACTTCAAATGGCCATAACTTTTGATAGGAAGCTCCATTTTAGGCAAATGAGAACTTTCCGGAAAGATCTCGGAGTCCTCTTTGCACAAAAATCATCTATTTTAGAATTTAGTAAAGTTTCAATGGTCAATTTAAAGAAATTTATTTGTAGAGAATTATAATTTTAAAACTGCCAGTTTTTTTCCAACTTGCAAGTTTCAATCAATTTTGATTCCCTTTCTCCTCAACATGTAAATTGAACATGGAGGGATGATCATGGGTGTGTTAAAGAGTGTTTTCCAGGTTCAAATTATGTATTGGGTTGTAATTGATATATTTTGCATCTTTTCACAGGAAATCTATTATGCAAGTTCAAAATCTAGTTTGATGCAGTTCTTGATGATCATTTTAATTGTTGCATTTCCACAAGGTTTATAAACCTTAATACATCTAAATTTTCTTATCTCATTCCTTAATTTTAGTTATGAATCTGAACTATGCATTTAATGAATTAATTCCGGTGCCAAATTCCAAAGAAAACAAATAACAATTTAAAGGTCAATTTACAATTTCCAAAGTGGAAGCATTTTTATTTCTGATCTGTAACATCCTATTGCTATAATTTATTACTTAAAGTACATGACACCATTTTGATATCTACATTTGACAATAAAACAAGGAAACAGAATGCTATCGTTTATTCTTCACGCATTTTTTTTTGACAGTGATACCATTTCAAACAACAAATGTAATTCAAAACATTCAATACAATCCAGTATGCACATTCCAACAGAATTAAAAGAATCAATGCCATCCTTTATTGAGAGGTCAAATAGCTTTACAACCGAACTCCTTTCCAATTTGATTTGATTTCAAATTTCAAAATTACAAGTATGGATATCAATTACATTATTTTTCCAAGGTAAAACAGAGAATACATTTCTCAATTCAATTACAACTTCCAATTACAAAGTAACATCTCACATTTCAACATCAATTACATTCATCCACTCTAAGTGGGAAGGGTTACATTATATTTTCTCAAGAAAAGAGGACTGTCAAACTGTTTTATTCTTTCCCCAAACAGTAGTTTGTTGTTTTCTTCTTCTTTATTCATCTTTGAATCACAACAACGAAAGGGGAAAGGCAACACTCTCCACCCAACCAAGATACCCAATGGGAAAATAGAAGCCATCTTTCCCCATTGGCCCCCGAGCCCTAACCATATTGAAATGAAACATGATAAAACAACACATGGCAACATAGCTTCTTTCACATATAACATACATTCATATGCACAAGGAAATGCACAAACAAAAAGATGTAGTTCTCAACTACAACAACAATTCCAATCAAAACAAAGACTCCTCCAAGCAAGCAAGCCAAGCAAGAGCAAGAACTATAGAGGTCTCCTTATACCTCCCATGTTGAAATTGGGCATCCACCTAAAACAAACCGCCAAAACATAACCATCCCATAAACCTTATCCCTCCTCAACCCCTCATTATCCCTCCTCCAAATTTATTCCTTATACCTCCCTAAAGTAAGAAATGCAAGCATATTTTTTTCCCTAGGTGGATCCCAACCAACACTCCCTCCACAAGAAAATTGTCAATGGTAAATCCCTTATCCCTCCTCTGATAAACCTCATAGTCTTCTCTCCACACCATGCCCTAAGCATTCTACCCATCCCTCTAAGAATTACAAACACAAATACATTCAAATTTCATGCTAAAAGAGGGAACAACAGCAATTTTAAAAAGTGAGATCCTACCTCTCCATGATGGAGACTTGCTTCCAAAACAGCAGTCTTTATTACATCAAAACCCAGTACCAAATCAGCAAGGTAAATATATGCACAAGCAAATCCTCTTCTTCCACCAAGAAAGCTCCATAATGCAAGAGAAATTTGACCCAACAATGAAATTTCCAACCTTCAACAACCTCAAAATGAGGAGGAATTCAAATTTTAAAGGAGAGGGTGGAAGAGGATGATGTGGATTCCAAGTGGGATGCCACATCATTTTTCTTCCTTCCCCAAGAGTGCAATCCACATCAACAACAAATCACCATAAAGGAAAAATGAAAAATTTACTTACACACACAATGTAGCCCATACCCCAAAAGGAATGCATTTCAAATTTGTAAGATAAGTGAAATCAATACTTATAATAAATCATGTCAAAATGTAATAAAATAAGTTGATTTAGACTCCAAATTAATAAACAAGGTTGGTGGAGGATTTTGAGAGGTGTGGGACAAGTTTAACTTGTCTCACAAGCCTCCAAATTTGTCCTCCAAGCTCAAATTCGAATTTCAAGAGAGAGATGGAGTGTTTGACCTTCCAAAATCTTCTTACAACCTCTTACAATTTCTTACACAATCTATCACTTCACTTACACAACCCATACTTGGTAACTTACACACTCTTTCAAAATACATTTATTTCTATGACATTTATTTATTACAAACTTTAGACACAACCATATATTTAATTACCATATGGTTATAAAATATATAAATAAATTTCATTTTCAACTAAGACAACAACATTTAATTTCACCTTCCACATCCTATTTAATTTAATTAAATTTTAACTATATGACTCTCACATTATACTATCACATTAAAATAATTAAAATAAAGAGCACATTACAAATAAAATACATACAACAATAATTTTAAAAAGGGACACAACAAATAAAGCACACATATACCCCATGGTCACAATAATGGAAATCCCCACATGGGGAATCCTTACAAAACACAACATACAGCTCAAACATAGTTGCCATGGTGACCTTGTTGATTTCACACTGAATTCCAATATGGTTAGTCTCCAGTCCCCCCAACATTGTTGTGATTATAACCTGCAAAATGCAAAATACCTCCTTTGTCCTCGTGGCCACATCAGAACATCCAAATGATATAAGCAACATAAAATTATTACTTTTTAAATCACAACAATATCAAAGATTCAATATTTATCATTAAAATTCAATTTGTAACTATATCATCATCCAATAGATTTCTATACTAGAGCTATTCATAATAATCAATGTCACATGTCTAAAATTAACATCAATAACCTATCCATGTCAACTAGTATATCATTATCCACATAATAATAAAAATGTCTCAATGATCCTCAAGCACAATAACTGAATCCATATCAATATTAATCCATAGTCTAACATCTAACCATCATATTAATCAAAACATATTAATGTCCATAATAATCCATGAGCTAGTATATACACATCCTGTTACATCAAAATATAATAATATCCAAAATATGATCAATAGAGTCAGGATCAGTATCTAAACAGCGTCAAAGGGAAGTGGGCACTACATCCCCCTCCCCTTAAACTAGACTTCCTCCTAGAAGTCACTGGAACAAATGTGGAAACTACACTCGTAAAGCAGTAGCATCCTCCCAAGTGGCTGCAGTCTCATCATATCTATGCCACTGCACTCGTACCTGATTAATCTCTCTGCCTCGAAGGCCCAGGGTCCTGCGATCGATTATACGGACGGGCTCCACCATTACCTATCCCTTATCCTACACCTGCAATGATGTCCAATCCAACACATGAGAAGGATCTGTGATGTAACTCCTAAGAACAGAAACTTGAAACACATCATGTACGCGAGACAAGTTGGGTGGCAATGCTAGACGGTAAGCCAATGGCTGATACGCTCCAGGATCTCAAAATGTCCAACAAACCGAGGGGCTAACTTAGAACCTTTTCCATAACGGATCAGGATCTTATGTGGCCTAACACGAAGGAAAACCTTCATGCCCACATCAAAATTACGCTCGGCTCTATGCTAATCAATGTACTTCTTCTTCCTATCCTGTGCCTCCTGCAATCTCTACCGTATCAACACTACCTGTTGCTTCATGTCCTGTAAAAGGGCTGGTCCAAGAGATACTCTATCCTCCAACCTGTCCCAACTAAGGGGTGTTCTGCACTCCTTACCATATAAGTCCTGAAAAGGAGACATGCCTATAGAACTCTGGAAACTATTATTGTAGGAAAATTCCACAAGATACAGATACTCCTCCCACTTAGACTGCTAATCCATCACATACATCCTGAGCATATCCTCCAAAATCTGATTCATCCTCTCAGTCTGTCCATCCGTCTCAGGGTGATAAGCTGTGCTGAAGTTAATCTTCGTCCCGAGAACATACTGCATGGTGGTCCAGAAATGAGAAGTGTACAAAGGATCGCGGTCACAAATGATCTTCTATGGAATCTCGTGCAACCTAACAATCTCATCCAAGTAAACACATGCCACTGTACTAGCTTTATAGGTGGTCTTTACCAAAGAAAAGTGAGCTAATTTTGTCAATTTATCAACCGTGACCATGATGGCGTCATGGTGATATCTCGACATCAGTAATCCAACAATGAAATCCATGGAAATGGTGTCCCATTTCCACTCTGGTATAGCATGAGGATAGAGAAGGCTAACTGGATACTGATGCTCGGCCTTCAATTTCTGGCACTCTAAATAGTGTGACAAAAACTAAGCCACGTCCCTGCTAAGTCCTCTCTAGTGATAGAACTTTCTCAAGGTGGTGTGCATCTTCTTCACCCCAGGATGGGCTGAATAGGGTGTACGATGTGCCTCTGTCAAGATGTCTTGCCTCAAGCCTCTGTCTCTAGGAACATAAATCTGACCTCTGTGCCTGAGAAGACCATCTGCCTCTAGTGAGAAACCATCAAATTTCCCCTCAAGGGGTCTCTAGGACTCAATCTCTGCTCGGGATGCAATGTAGAAACTATCAAGAGGAAGTTGCTGAAGGATCTGCTCTGTAAATCTGTGCTCACTGAAGTAGCCATGCTCAAATGCCTCCGTCTACTTAGGGCATCTGCAACCACATCCTCCTTCCCCTTCACATGCTCTATCTCCATGTCATACTCACAAAGAAACTCCATCCAACGCCTCTGATGAGCGTTTAGATTGGGCTGAGTGAAGAGGTGGCGAAGGCTCAAATGATCTATCCTAAGTGTGAATCTCCGACCAAGAAGAAAGTGTCTCCATCGAACTAAAGCATGCACAACTACCGCAAGCTCAAGATCATGGGTAGGATAATTAAACTTGTGATCCTTGAGTTTGCGAGAATCAAAAGCTACAACTCTACCCTCCTGCATAAGAACACCTCCAAGGCCTGCCAACGAAGCATCTATGCATACAAAGAACTCACCATGTAGATTTGGCACCGCAAGAATGGGTGCTGTAGTGAGATATTCCTTCAGTGTCCTGAAGGCCTTCTCACACCTGTCTGACCAAACAAATTTCTTCCCTTTCCACTGAAGGGATGTGATGGGGTGTGCTATCCAAGAGAAGTCCTACACAAATCTCCTGTAATACCCTGTTAACCCCATGAAGCTGCGCACCTCTGTCACTGTAGTGGGTACTGGTCAATCCATAATGGCTCTAATCTTGGAAGGATCAACTGCAATTCCTTCACCTGAGATGATATGGCCCAAGTATTGAATCTCTGACTAAAAGAAAGCATACTTCTCCAAGTTCCCATAAAGCTGCTTCTCACGAAGACACTGAAGAACCTAACGAAGGTGCCCCTCGTGCTCCTCACGCGTACATGAGTAAATAAGAATGTCTTCAAAAAAAATGAGCACGAAGCGATCTAAAAATGTCTTGAATACCCCATTCATCAAACTCATGAATACTGTGGGGGCATTCGTCAAACCAAAGGGCACCACTGTGAACTCATAGTGCCCATACCTCGTACGAAAAGTAGTCTTATGGATGTCTGTCTCTATAATCCTCAACTGATGGTACCCAGACTTGAGATAAATCTTAGAGAACACCATGGCTCCCTTCATTTGATCAAACAAGTCATCAATGTGAGGCAGGGGATAACTATTCTTGATTGTTACCTTATTCAGTTGGCGGTAGTCTATGCACAACCATAAAGATCCATCCTTCTTCTTAACAAAAATAACTGGTGCACCCCAAGGGGATACACTAGGACAGATAAGGCCTTTCTCTAAAAGGCCTTCTAGTTGCAACTTGAGCTCACAAAGCTCTGGGGTGGTCATCCAATAAGGAGCTCGTGAGATAGGATCTGCTCCTGGAACCATATCAATATGGAAATCAATCTCACGTGGGGGTGGTATCCTCGATAGCTTCCCTAGGAAAACATCTGCATACTCTCTGAAAATGGGATGGTCATCTGGCGATGGCCCACTAGACCCATCCTCTACCCGGTCACTGACTGTGACTACATACATCTGACAACCCTATCGTACACACTGCTTGAGCTGCATAGCAGAGATAGTGTGAATAGAAACAGGTCTCCTGACCCCAGAAATCACCGACTCAACTCCAAGATCATCTACACAAGATATAGTCTGATGATAGAAATCCATCCTAGCCCTATGTGTAGACAACTAATCCATGCCTAAAATGACTCCATACGAGCCCAAAGGAAGTATGCGGAGATCTGAAGTGGTGGTGAAAGGTCCCTGTTGTTGCAAATCAGCAACACCCCTAGATGCAAATCAAGGTTCTAAGTTGATGTTTAGGGCATCCAGTGTGATTGTGCAACATTGAAACCTCTCTCCAAGTGTGGGACTTGCAACATGAGAGAGGAATCTCTAGATTAGAGGCTGGTTCCTCAAACTCCTCTGATTAGATCTATTATTTGCACAACTGCAGAGGTTCAGATCCTAATTTATCCTAATTTACAAGGAGACATGGATAAGAAATGTAAAAATTAAAAATAAACTGATAAGGGTGATACACCAAAGGAGTGGTGAGCACTTCTTACTCATGCAAATTGACATAAATATGAAATTACAACATAAAACATCATGCACATGTTGATAAGTTGTAAACAAGGGTTTGAAATGAAACAAACAACACATACAAAGGACTGAAAGCATTCACAGAGCCTGCATTGTGATTTTCAACATCAAAATCCTTGTATTCCAACACCAAAGAGGAAAAAAACCTATTACAATCCCTGGAAGGTCTAATACTTTCCAAAATCACTTGTTGAAAGTGAAAACAGAAGCTTGTTGTGTAAAAAAAGTGTCCCCCTTTGAAAAATGAGCCAAATCTGGGTTTTACAGTGCATGGGTCGAACCCAGGAGAGAGAAAACATGAAAACACATGGGAGCCATTTCTCATTGACCAAAATGCATTAAAAATATCATGGGTGACTTAATAGACCCATCCCCTAACATTTTTGACCATGCTGGAGAAGAATGCGACCCATTTTGCATTAAAATTGGTTGTTGAAACGTCAGTTCTGTCCATGGGCACGTACTAGAAGTGTTTTTTAATTTTCTCCCTCCAAACTGAACCAAAATTCAAAATTGACCATGGAATCATGTAGATAATTTTACTAGCTTTCCATTGATATAAAGAACATGAAAATCCGGGCTCTTGATCGAAAGTTATGGCCGTTTGAAGATTTAGGGCAAAAACAGGCCCAAAACGGATCGGCGAGAAAAAAAATTGAATTTTACCTCTTTTTTGCATTTGGAATTTTTTTTTTGAAAATCCCCGTGCTCCGCCACCTCCTGGGACACGTGGTAGCTTCGTATTGGCTACGGGATTCCAAGGGGAAAATTTCCCACAAAAACTCCACCGAGCTATAACTTAAAAAATATGAGGAGTTAGGAGGAAAACTTTACCTTTCTAGAAATCTGAGAGAGAGCTCTATCCAATGGTGCCATTTCCAGAAAGATTTGAGTGCCTAAAAATTAAAAAATGGAGACTGAGGCACAAGAGAGCCAAGAACACAAGGAGTTAGCCATCCAAAATGAGTAGGGGCACATTTTGGATAACAGTCCCAAGTTAACAACACACTCCTTTACTAAGGAGTCTACCAAGACCTTGGCTCTCAAAGCCATCTCAACATCCCAACTATGACCCTTGTCTAACAGGCCACCATCCTACATTCGCTCGTACTAAGGATGGTGGTCTAAATGAATTTAGGAAGATTAGAGGTCAAATCAATATGGAGCGTAGGAAACACCTCCATACTAGCCCCAAGGAAGTATGCGGAGATCTGAAGTGGTGGTGAAAGGTCCCTGTTGTTGCAAATCAGCAACACCCCTAGATGCAAATCAAGGTTCTAAGTTGATGTTTAGGGCATCCAGTGTGATTGTGCAACATTGAAACCTCTCTCCAAGTGTGGGACTTGCAACATGAGAGAGGAATCTCTAGATTAGAGGCTGGTTCCTCAAACTCCTCTGATTAGATCTATTATTTGCACAACTGCAGAGGTTCAGATCCTAATTTATCCTAATTTACAAGGAGACATGGATAAGAAATGTAAAAATTAAAAATAAACTGATAAGGGTGATACACCAAAGGAGTGGTGAGCACTTCTTACTCATGCAAATTGACATAAATATGAAATTACAACATAAAACATCATGCACATGTTGATAAGTTGTAAACAAGGGTTTGAAATGAAACAAACAACACATACAAAGGACTGAAAGCATTCACAGAGCCTGCATTGTGATTTTCAACATCAAAATCCTTGTATTCCAACACCAAAGAGGAAAAAAACCTATTACAATCCCTGGAAGGTCTAATACTTTCCAAAATCACTTGTTGAAAGTGAAAACAGAAGCTTGTTGTGTAAAAAAAGTGTCCCCCTTTGAAAAATGAGCCAAATCTGGGTTTTACAGTGCATGGGTCGAACCCAGGAGAGAGAAAACATGAAAACACATGGGAGCCATTTCTCATTGACCAAAATGCATTAAAAATATCATGGGTGACTTAATAGACCCATCCCCTAACATTTTTGACCATGCTGGAGAAGAATGCGACCCATTTTGCATTAAAATTGGTTGTTGAAACGTCAGTTCTGTCCATGGGCACGTACTAGAAGTGTTTTTTAATTTTCTCCCTCCAAACTGAACCAAAATTCAAAATTGACCATGGAATCATGTAGATAATTTTACTAGCTTTCCATTGATATAAAGAACATGAAAATCCGGGCTCTTGATCGAAAGTTATGGCCGTTTGAAGATTTAGGGCAAAAACAGGCCCAAAACGGATCGGCGAGAAAAAAAATTGAATTTTACCTCTTTTTTGCATTTGGAATTTTTTTTTTGAAAATCCCCGTGCTCCGCCACCTCCTGGGACACGTGGTAGCTTCGTATTGGCTACGGGATTCCAAGGGGAAAATTTCCCACAAAAACTCCACCGAGCTATAACTTAAAAAATATGAGGAGTTAGGAGGAAAACTTTACCTTTCTAGAAATCTGAGAGAGAGCTCTATCCAATGGTGCCATTTCCAGAAAGATTTGAGTGCCTAAAAATTAAAAAATGGAGACTGAGGCACAAGAGAGCCAAGAACACAAGGAGTTAGCCATCCAAAATGAGTAGGGGCACATTTTGGATAACAGTCCCAAGTTAACAACACACTCCTTTACTAAGGAGTCTACCAAGACCTTGGCTCTCAAAGCCATCTCAACATCCCAACTATGACCTTGTCTAACAGCCACCATCCTACATCGCTCTACTAAGGATGGTGTAATAAATGAATTAGAAGAATTAGAGTCAAACAATATGGAGGTAGGAACACCTCCGATACTACCTGGGGTCTCAATGACCATGCTCTGGTGCTCGGCCTGACGGTTCTTAACTGCTACGTAGATCTTGTGACTCCGTCCCATGTCTCTGACTGTAGGCTCTGAGATGGGTGCCTTACCCTTATTAGGGTTCTGGGGGCAATCTCTCTAAAATTGTCCCACTACTCCACACCCGAAGCAACCACCTGAAGTCCTCCAAACTGCAGCACCTCCAGAAGGTGCCCTAGAGGTAGGTGCTGTGGATCCTGATGATCCAACTATAGTCTGTTATGGCCTCTATGGTCAAGCTCCTACTGATTGAGCTCTAGCTCCACCCTGTTTCTTGGTGGGTCCCCTAGGAGGAGGCCCCATACTGCGACCTCTCTGTGCATTAGCTCTCTGAGGAGGCCTAAATGGTGGGCGGGACTGCTGATGTTGCTGTGGTTTGAAAGATGACTACGAAGAATGCTGACCACCATGAGGAAAAGGAGATGACCCCCTCGATCTACTATCCTACAACTACTAAATACGGATCCTAACCCGGTCTCTAGCCTGTTGGGTTTTACCCTGAGTCTCCTCTGCAATGTAGGCCTTCTCAATGGCCTCCGCTAATGTCTACGGGCAGTGGATCCAAACTGCACCTCCAATGTCTATATTAAGGCCCCAGATGAACATGTGGATCCGCACCTACTCAACCTGCATGTAATCAACTTACTGAAGTAGGTATAGGAACCTACTCTCATACTCGACCACTGTAAGGGAAGCCTGTCAAAGGTCGTGGAACTCATCGATCCTCTGCTGTATGAATTTCTGTGGTAAGTATCTACTCCTGAATCTCTCCTCAAACAGCTCCCAAGTGATTGTCTCTGAATCTATATGGAGCTTCTACTCCTCTATCCTCCACCATACTCCAGCTCCGTCCTTTAGTAGATGGATCACAACACGAGCTTTCGTGTTGCTAGAACAAGGACAAAGCTTAAAACAACCACTCAAGCTAACCAACCAGGCCTCTGCCTAGAATCCTCCTGTGTCACCTGAATAATGTGATGGCCTAAGCTTAAGGATTTCCCTGATGTGATTGTTGTTGCAAATCAGCAGCACCCCTGGATGTAAATCAAGGTTCTAAATGATGTTTAGAGCATCTAATGTGATTGCACAACATGGAAACCTCTCTCCAAGTCTGGGACTTGTGAAAATGAGAGAGGAATCTCCATAATAGAGGCTGGTTCCTCAAACTCCTCTGATTTAGATCTATATTTTACACAACTACAGAGGTTTTAATCCTAATTCTACCCTAGATTGTAAGGAGACAGGGATAAAAATGCAAAAATGAAACTAAACTAAAGATGGTGATGCACCAAAAGGAGTGGTGAAACATTTTTTGCCATGTAAATAGACACAAATTCATGAAATGCAACAAGGGAAAACATACACAAGCTGATAGATGTAAATAGAGGTCTTAAAACGAAGTAAAACAATACAAACAGAGGACTGAAAGAATTCACAGAGATTGCACTATCAATTCCATGTAAAAATCTCTTACATTCAACCATCAAAGAGGTATAAACCTGTTACAAAGTGTGAAAAAGGTCTGATTATTACAACTATCACTTGCTGGAGGTGAAAGAAGAAGTTTTCAATGCCAAAAAGTGTTCAACCCTGAAGAAATGAGCCAAATCTAGCTTTTACAGTGCATGGGTCGAGCCCAGGAGAGAAAAAATATAAAAAACACGGGAGACCATTCCTCATTGATGGAAAATGCATTAAAATAGCATGGAGGACCTTACAAACCCATACCCTATCATTTTTGACCATATTGGAGAAGAATGCGACCCATTATGTATTAAATTTGGTTGTTGAAATGTCATTTCTGGCCATGGACACGTACCAGAAATATTTTTAAATTTTATCTCTCCAAACTAAACCAAAATTAGAAATTGACCATGGAATCATGTATATAATTTTAACAGCATTCCAATGATATAAAGAATATGAAAATCCGAGCTCTGGATCAAAAGATATGATCATTTGAAGATTTAGGGAAAAAACGGCCCAAAAACGGATCGGCGGGAATTTTTTTCAAATTTTACCTCTTTTTTGTCTCTGGAAAATTTTTCAAAAATTCCCCATGCTCCACTGGTCGGATGCCATGTGGCAGCTTCCTATTGGTTACAGGCCTCAAATGGGAAATTTTTCCACAAAAACTCTGCCGAGCCATAACTTAAAAAATATAACGATTTAGGAGGAAAACTTTACCTTTCTGGAAAGCTGAGAGAGAGCTCTATTTGATGGTGCCATTTCCAGAAAGCCTTGAGTGCCTTAAAATAAAAAAATGTGGACTGAGGCACAAGAGAGGAAAGAACACAAGGAGTTAGCCACAAAAAATGAGCTGGGGCACATTTTGGATAACAATTTTGGCGACTCAGAGGGGTCATCTGCCTGCTAGATGAAAGTACTAGTAGCCTGAAGTAGTCCATTGGGCATGGAGCCATCAAATATTTTGTTTAGAACCCCAACTGACTTAGAATGTGCAAGAAGGAAGATGGAATATCACATGATGGAAGTAAGGACTGTAAAACATCTCCAGGGATAACAAGCTGTGCCAAAGCACTTAGGGAAAGCAAAACTAACCTACTGCAAAACAATGTGCAAAGCACTTGGAGGAATGAAAATCTAATCTAATATTTACAAGGTGGTAAATTTCCCTCTAGAAGCAACACTTGAGATAGATTCCATTGACTGGAATCTATAGTTCTTCACCATCCAATGAGGCCAATTGGAAAGCATTGTTGTTCTTACACTTCGTGACCATGTATGGGCCACTCCAAATGGCATCAAATTTTGAATGCCTTCCCGGTTTTTCTCTATCCACATCCCATTTCAACACTAGATCTCCAACCTGAAAAGATCTATCCTTGGCCTTCCTATCAAAGTTCTTTTTGATCAAAGCTTGATCCTTTTTCATTTCTTGGGATGCCTGATTTCTAACCTCCGGCAGCTCCATCAACTCTGCATATCTCACCTCCATGGGCTCAAACTCTAGCAACTCTAATTGCTTCATGATTTCCAATGTTGGCAACTCAAGTGACATGGGAAAGATTTCCTCTCTTCCATAAACAAGCTTGAATGGAGAGTTACATGTGGATCTCTTGGGAGTTATCCTATCAGCCCATAAGGATGATTTCAGTTTGGTATGCCAAGACCTCTGATTCTCATCAGGAGTCCTCCTAATGATCCTCAACAAGTTCTTATTTGTAGACTCGGCCTGGCCATTACCTTGAGGGTAATAATTTGATGAAGTGCTTAGGTAGATCCCGTTCTTGACAGCCCACTCAGTCACCTTGGATCTAATGAATGCCAATGCATTATCTAAGATTATTGTAGTAGGTATACCAAATCTGGTCGCTATCCCCTCATAAAAGTCTAAGATGCTGGACTCATTTGCTTCTTTGAGTGCTACTGCTTCAGTCCATTTGGTGAAGTATTCCATGGCTGTCAAAATCTATTTGTGCCCTTGACTTGAATTGGGATTAATGACTCCAATGAAGTCCAAACCCCATTGCATGAATGGCTGGTCAACTGAGATTAGATGCAATGGAAGGGCAGCAAGTCTCTCGTTTCCTATGAAGAATGCACAATTCTTACACCTCTTAATCCATGCATAGAAATCACTAAAAATTTTAGGCCAATAATAACCAGCCTTCATGATTTTTAGAGCTGTCACTCTTGGTGCAAAATGACCACCAGCTGGTCCACCATGGAACTCTTCCAACACCCTATGAATCTGATTTGTGCTAATGCATCTCAGCAGCACTCCATTCACATCTTTCTTGAACAAAACTCCATCAACAATGGCATATGGGATAGCCTGCAATCTGAAGTGTCTTCTTTGGGTCTTGTTCATCTCTGGGGGGCATAGGCCTATGCTTAGGAAGTGTATAATACCTTGGGTCCAGCAAGGAGTGGGGGCAGCATTGTCTTCTTCTTGATTGCCACTTGGCTCATGGATGTCCTGGACTGTCAAAACAACCTCTTCTTCATTGCATACTTCTTTTTGTTTCCCCAAAACCAGCTGCTCACACAATCCTTTCCCTCTTACCAACTTGGTGATCTTGATCTCAATGTCATACTCCATCATATGGGTGATCCAACCTGCCCTTTTCTCATTCAAATCTTTGTTGAGGAGGAAGTCCTTAACCCCAGCATGTGAGACCAGCAACTGGACCTTGTTGTTCGAGACTAAATGATTGAATTTCTTCGAGCTTCTGATTACTGCCAGCACATGCTTCTCAATAAGAGAGTACTTCACCTCATAGTCATCTAGGCTCTGGCTGAAGAAGTCAATTGGCTGCTCATCATTATCCTTGTTCTATTGTACTAAAATGGCAGAAATAGTGTCATTACCTCCAAATGCATAGAGGATGAAATCCTTGGAGATGTCCGGGTTGATGAGAGTTGGTGCTTGAGAAATGGCTTCTTTAATTGCTTCAAAACTCTCCTTACCTTCTGTTGTCCACTTGAAAGCCATGCTCTTCTTTAACATTTTGGTGATGGGCTTGACAAGGGCTACAAAATCTGGGACAAACCTCCGAACAAAGTTTATCCTCCCCAAGAAACTCTGAAGGGATTTCTTGTGGCTTGGCAATGGTAGTGCTCTTATGGCTTCGACTCTCTCTAGATCAATTACTAATCCTTCTTTGGAGACAATATGGCCAAGGAGCTTTCCTTCATGTGCAAGAAAGATACACTTTCTAGGATTTAAAGACACTCCAAATCTCCTGCACCTCGTGAAAACTTGTCTCAAATGAGAGAGGTGGTCTGCTGCATTTTTGGAAAAAACAGTGATATCATCAAGGTAAATCAGCACCACATTGTTAATCAAACCTTTGAATGCCATGTCCATTGCCCTTTGGAAGGTAGCACCAACGTTGGACAACCCAAATGGCATTTTCCTGTATGTAAAAGTTCCCCATTTGGTTGTGAAGGCTGTCTTGAACTGGTCTTCTTCCTTCACCATAATCTGATTGTAGCTGGAGTAGCCATCAAGTAGTGAAAACCTCTCGGAGCCAGCCACAACTTGCAAGATTTGCTCCATGGAAGGGAGTGGGTAATGGTCCTTGAGAGATGCTCTATTTAAGTCTCTGAAATCAACACACAATCTGATCTCTCCACTCTTCTTTCTGACTGGAACCAAGTTGGCAACCCAACTAGAATGCTTGATTGGGAATATGATTCTTGACTCAATCAGCTTGTCCAATTCTTTCCTCATGAGAGGCTCCATGTGTGGATTGACTGGTCTTTGTTTCTACCTGACAGACTTAGTATTTGGATCCAATTCAATGGTATGCTGAGCTAAGTTGGGATTGAAACCTTTCAAATCTTTGTAGCTCCAAGCAAACACATCTGGGAATTCTTGACATAGCTGCATGAATTCATACCTTTCTTGTTCAGTTGTCATCTTTCCAATTTGCAATGGTTTGTTCTCTTCTACCAAGATGGATACTGAATCCTCTCTCTTGACCTGAATGTTTGCTTTCTCCTTTCTAAACTGATCATTGGGATTAAAAATGGACTCCAAAGTGATAAGTCCCTTGGGTAGCTTGTTAGTTCTCAGCTGTACCACCTGGTCACCATACTGCTGTTCCAACATTTCTTGATTCTTAGCTGAGAAATCAGCTTCTTCTTGTAAGAAATGAATGATTTGCTAGTCATTCTATAACACTTGCCAACTGACATTGCTATCTGGCACTGAAGGACTCACAATCACATGGATGTTTGGTTATACCTTGTCTTTTTGAATGCTTTCCACAATGTCAAAGGCTGCCCCTACTGCTGCAAGCCTGTCAGCAGCTTGATTCTCTTTCCTATGAATGGATTTGATGCCAAAACCCTCAAAATCTTCCATGAGGTCCCACACCCTATTCTTGTAGCACCTGAGTAGATCATTCTTGGCAGCATGCTGTCCCTTGACCTAATTTACAATCAATTCACTATCACCAAAGACTTGTAAGTTCTTTATTTTCTTCTTGATTGCCTAATGCATCCCTTGCACCAAGGCTTCATATTCAGTAGTGTTATTGGAGCATGCAAACTAAAATCTAAAAGCTAAATAGTAATTTACTCCTTAAGGTGAAACAAGCATGGCTCCACCTCCTGTACGTTGTCTACTCCTTGATCCATTAAAAAACAGCTGCCATACCTCATTGTCATCTTCATGGTTTGGCTTGGTGATGCTAGGAATAGGCTGATTTTCTTCGTGTATGTAATAGACCCCTAGCTCAGATTCTTCCACTTCTTGATAAGGATCAAAAGTATGTACCTTTTTTTCCCATTCATCAAGAGTTAGATCCAGGATGCTTCCAACCTTGGTGTTAGCTTCATCGGTGCTTGGGTGGTCTTCTTGATCAAATGCTGAACAATTGGCATTGATCTGACTTGGAGTGTAAGGCTCAATGTGGAAGTTTGCAATAGGTTCAGACCTGATTGTAGCCTTAGTTCCATACCTCGTTCTGAACAGCATGTGTGACCAATCAGCAGACAAATATCCCCCAATCTTGGCTGTGAAGTCCCTTGACAAGCATAGGGAAAAGAGTGGTGGAAGGTCTATGACTGATACATCTTGTGAAACAACAACATTTGGACATGCATGCAAGGTAAGACTCAAGTTTCTAATCACCCCAACTATTATTACTGTTGTCTCATCCAGCTGCACTACCCCTTTGGATATGGTTTCATACTGGAGCCCTAGTTGATCAGCTATTTGTTTAGGCATCACTGAGCTACTTGCCCCGGAATCTATCATGCAATTGTGCACTAACTGATTTCCAATGATTAATGAAACATAGAAAGGAGGGGGCTTCAACATTTTACCTTTCTATCCTCCATGATTTCCCTCAGGCTGGGAAACATTTGTGAGCACTTTATCTTGCATCTGAACTTGCTGATTCAAAGTTGGCCAGTCCTTCATGGCAGCTTGTAACAAGTCTCTTTGGCCTGGGATAGATAAGGATTCCCACATTGATATATTAACATTTGTCTTCTTCATCTGATCAATGATACTGAATGGTGATGAAGGATCTCTTTGCTATCCCTTTGCTCATACATTCACTCCTTGCACGTGGGCAGCAATAACTGGTATTTGAGTTGGTCTAGGAGCTGTTCTTGGCTGCCCTTGTGCATTTGAAATTGGATTTTGATTACCAACCATTTGTGGAGCCATGGAAGGTTGTGGATTGGTTGGAGCTAATGGCTGTTCTTCACCCAAATTCCTTCTTTTTGACCTTGTGTTGGCTATAACATCTTGAGAAACTGCTTGATTCATGCCACAGAAATCTTCTGCTTGCCAGTTTACCAATGTGGTGTCATTTGGGGCTAATTGCTGTTGGAATGTTTCTTGTTGTTGGTTGTTTCCTTGACTGCCTTCACCCTCCACACCAGTAGTTGTCACCATTAGTGCTTGATTCAAAGCACCATTGAAGCACATAGATTGGTTATGAGGTTCATTACATGGAAAACACCAATCATACTCTTGAGCAACGTTGTTTTGTGTTGGCACTAATGCCTTAGAGGCAGATATGGCATTAGGATTATAGGGCTGAAATGGTCTATTGGCAGGAGGCCTTGTTTGATTTACATTTGCAGCTAGATTAGGAGGTCTTTGTGGTTGGTATGGCTACTTATTAGGCTGAGCTTGGGCCTAGTAAGAAGGTCTAAAACCTTGGGCTTGTTGCCTTTTGAGAGTAACCAACCCTTTGCCTAGGTTTTGCAATTGCTTCATGACTTCTTGAAGCTCATTTGGGGCACTTAGAGATGAAGTAGAAGCTTCATCTGAACTCTGATTTCTAGGAGTGGGAGAAGGATCCAAATTAGGTGCTTGATTGGTATTTGGACTCTCTAAACTTGGAAATAATGGCATAGGAGGTCTAGGGGCGAGTTTGCCAGCTTGGATCAAACAATTTTCAGCCATAATGGCAATGCTATAAGCCATAGGGATAGTTATACCTCCCATGGACTGAATCAACATAGAAATATCAGGATTTAGAGCTTTGAGATAATAGAGAAAAGAACCTTCTGCTATTGGCCTAACTGCCACTGGAATTCTCTCCCAAGTCTTTTGGAATCTGAAGTTGAAATCGGTCAGCTATTCATTGGGAGCTCTCTTGATGGTTGTCAGCTACTCCAAAAGAGACAATTTTTCTCCCTTCTCTCCAAATTGCTCATGAAGTGCTATACACAACTGATTCCAATTTGTGATAGAACCAGCTCCAAGGCTTCTAAACCATTACAATGCTTTCCCCTTGAATGAAGATGCCAGCAACTTGACAGCCACTTGCATCTCATTGATTTCATGAATTACACAAAGGTTAGCAATATCCTTAACATGATCACCTGGAGTAGTCTGATTTTCTCCAGTGAAGTATGGAATGTTCTTCAAGGCTGCAATAGGAATTGGATGTTGTGCATTGAGGGCAAGTGGGCTGCTGCCTGTGAAGTTGACATAGGGGTTGTTTTGTGCCATTCTAATTGGTCTTAAAACCCTTGTTGACTGAATGAAAGGCCTACCAGGTGGAGGAGTTGAGAGAGTTCTATTTGGTGGAGATGGAGACCTTTGAATCCTTCTTCCACTTTTCCTTACTCTTGGAGATAACTGCAGATATTCAAACATCACCTCTTCTTCTCTAGGTCTTGACCTTGTAGTGATTCTTCTCATGAGTTTTTAGACCTGCACTGCTGAAACCAGTTGATTCTTCCCCTTTGGAGTCGCCAGATATGCAAATTATAGCTCTTTTCAAGCAAAAAAATTGTAGTAGATGCACATCAACTTTGCTGTGAAAAAAATGAGACCTCTAAGGTCCCACCCAGCATGCCAAAACTGTTGTTGCAAATCAGTAGCACCCCTGGATGCAAATCAAGGTTCTAAATGATGTTTAGAGCATCCAGTGTGATTGCACAACATGGAAACCTCTCTCCAAGTGTGGGACTTGTGAAAATGAGAGAGGAATCTCCAGAATAGAGGTTGGTTCCTCAAACTCCTCTGATTTAGATCTATATTTTGCACAACTACAGAGGTTCTAATCCTAATTCTACCCTAGATTGCAAGGAGACAGGGATAAAAATGCAAAAATGAAACTAAACTAAAGATGGTGATGCACCAAAAGGAGTGGTGAAACATTTTTTGCCATGTAAATAGACACAAATTCATGAAATGCAACAAGGGAAAACATACACAAGCTGATAGATGTAATTAGAGGTCTTAAAATGAAGTAAAACAATACAAACAGAGGACTGAAAGCATTCACAGAGTTTGCACTGTCAATTCCATGTAAAAATCTCTTGCATTCCACCATCAAAAAGGTATAAACCTGTTACAAACTATGAAAAAGGTCTGATTCTTACAACTATCACTTGCTAGAGGTGAAAGAAGAAGTTTTCAATGCCAAAAAGTGTTCAACCATGAAGAAATGAGCCAAATCTGGCTTTTACAGTGCATGGGTCGAGCCCAGGAGAGAGAAAACATATAAAACATGGAAGAACATTCCTCATTGATGGAAAATGCATTAAAACAGCATGGAGGACCTTACAAAACCATACCATATCATTTTTGACCATATTGGAAAAGAATGCAACCCATTATGTATTAAATTTGGTTGTTGAAATGTCATTTCTGGCCATGGACACGTACCAAAAGCATTTTTGAATTTTCTCTCTCCAAACTGAACCAAAATTAGAAATTGACCATGGAATCATGTAGATAATTTTAACAGCTTTCCAATGATATAAAGAACGTGAAAATCTAAGCTCTGGATCAAAAGATATGATCATTTGAAGATTTAGGGCAAAAACGGCCCAAAAACGGATCGGCAGGAAATTTTTTCAAATTTTACCTCTTTTTTGTCTTTGGGAATTTTTTCAAAAATTCCTCGCGCTCCACTGGTTAGATGCCACGTGGTAGCTTCTTATTGGCTATGGGTCTCAAATGGGAAAATTTTACACAAAAACTCCGCCAAGCCATAACTTGAAAAATATAACGAGTTAGGAGGCAAACTTTACCTTTCTGGAAAGCTGAGAGAGAGCTCTATTTGATGGTGCCATTTCCAGAAAGACTTGAGTGCCTTAAAATAAAAAAATGTGGACTAATGCACAAGAGAGGTAAGAACACAAGGAGTTAGCCATAAAAAATGAGCTGGGGCACATTTTGGATAACAGTGATCTGCAGCCGTGGTCTGACGGCCTCTGGGCCTTTCTACCTGCCTGTCCCCGAGCCTAGGGCTCTGAGACCTCTCTCTCTGTCCTGAAATATGGTCACCATGTCCCCTCAAAGGAGACTCTGCTCTAGCTGACTCTCCATGAAAATTCTCTCCTCCATCTTCCTCACCATGTGGAGGAGGTGCATGTCCCTCAATGGAATTATCTCTATCCTGTCTGCCCGAGTGCCCTCCTACTGATTCTCCGCGTAAGACAACATTAACATCTTAGAGGTTCTGTAAAATATGTGGTAGGATAGCTGCTAAACCCTGGTCTGGTGGTGGTGACTTTGAGCCTCTGTGAACATTCCTCCTGCTCCGTCTGAGCTCCCTGCACAGACCAGAGTGGGAGTTAGTTCATTACCTTGATTTTTCTTCAAGTTTCTAAGTTTACTAACATGTTCAATTTTCAATTAGTTTTGTTTTCTAGATTATTAATTTACTAGTTTTAGGTTTCAAGTCTCAATGTTTCTAGTGTGCCCAATGGTCCAAGCTTTTGAACCACCACTCTGATACCAAAGTGTGATGCCTGCTTTAACTACCACTTGAGACCAATAAACAAATTAGGAAAATTATGGAATAATTTTTTTTTATAGGAAGAGTCTACAACCAAGTTGCAAGACACTAGTTTGAAACTAAATAGGTTCAAGAAAATTTTTGATTAACCAAACACAAGATTTCCATTTTTATCTCATAACAAGCTTGCTAGGTTCCAATTTGGAGGTTACAAGTTTTATTAAGGTTCAGGGAGAAATTTATCGCCAGGCCTGCTCTCTATCAAGCCCTGAAATTCAACTAGATTTCTCACATACTTAGAGTTATCAAAACTTTACTAAACTAGGATCATTGGATAGGAAATTTCCTCACCTTTCCAACCATATAAATAAGTCCTCCTAAATCCTTGTAAAACTCAAGTTATGGCCGGGCGGAGTTTTAGGGGAAAATTTTCCCTTGGAGGTCCGCGGGGATAAGGAGAAAAGTGGGAAAATTTTCCCAAATGCCACGTGTCATCACGTGGTTGATGCATGAGAGCAGGTGGTGGGGAAAATTTTGAATTTTTTTTCCCAAAACCAAAGTCTCTATTTCCAAAGGAAAATTTTCCTCCATGCCCTCGCACTTGCTCAAATGGCCACATGGCACTTTGTGATTGGCCGAGGGCCGGTGGAAGAAAAAGTGAAGTTTTTCCAAAAGTGTAAAAAGTTAAGTTTTCAATTCTAAATCCTCATTCATCCCTACCATGTGTCAGCACATGATAGGTGTGGGGCTGAGGAAATTTTTAGGAAATTTTTCCAAAGTTCAAAATTTAAATTTTTCTAAGGTCGAATTATTTCTTTTTTTTTGTTTGGGATGGCCATTTTGAAGTAAAACTTCAAATGGCCATAACTTTTGATAGGAAGCTCCATTTTAGGAAAATGAGGACTTTTCGGAAAGATCTCAGAGTTCTCTTTGCGTAGTAATCATAAATTTTAGAATTTAGTAAAGTTTCAAGGGTCAATTTTAAGAAATTTATTTGTAGAGAATTATAATTTTAAAACTGGCAGTTTTTTTCCAACTTGCAAGTTTCGTTCAATTTTGATTCCCTTTCTCCTCAACATGTAAATTGAACATGGATGGATGATCATGGGTGTGTTAAAGAGTTTTTTCCAGGTTTAAATTATGTATTGGGTTGCAATTGATATATTTTGCATCTTTTGACAGGAAATCTATTATGCAAGTTCAAAATATAGTTTGATGCAGTTCTTGATGATCATTTTAATTGTTGCATTTCCACAAGGTTTATAAACCTTAATACATATAAATTTTCTTATCTCATTTCTTAATTTTAGTTATGAATCTAAACTGTGCATTTAATGAATTAATTCTGGTGCCAAATTCCAAAGAAAACAGAATTCAATTACTAACAATTTAAAGGTCAATTTACAATTTCCAAAGTGGAAGCATTTTCATTTCTGATTTGTAACATCCTATTGCTATACTTTATTACTTAAAGTACATGACACTATTTTGATATCTAAATTTGACAATAAAAAAAAGAAATAGAATGTTGTCGTTTATTCTTCACGCATTTTTTTTGACAGGGATACCATTTCAAACAACAAATGTAATTCAAAACATTCAATGTATTTCAGTATGCATCTATCTCCAACAACAATATTGCAACAAGGTATATCAAGAGAACTTCGATTCCTTTATTGAGATTTAAACATATCTTTACAACCTGATCTCCTTTCTTTACATTCTAAATTGAAAATTACAAACTGTATCATATTCTTCTTTTTAAAACAGTATGGATAGGGAAAGTGACATCTATTTTCTTTTCAAGGTACAAAACCTAGAGAATATCATTTACATTTCACAATCAATTACAACTTTCAAATTACACGGTAAACATTTCACGTCTCAACATCAATTACATGCATCCACTCTGAAGTGGGAAGGATTACATTTAAAATTTATCAAGAAAGGATGACTGTCAAACTGTTGTCTATTCTTTCTCCAAACAACAGCAAGCTAAGTTCTGCATCTTCATTCTTCATCATTGAATCACAAGGAAGGGGGAAAGGCAACGCTCTCCACCCAACCAAGACATCCAATGGGAAAAGAGAAGCCATCTTTCCACATTGGCCCCCGAGCCCCAACCATATTGGAATGGAACATGATAAAACAACACATGACAACATAGCTTCTTTCACATACAACATACATACATATGCACAAGGAAATGCATAAACAAAAAGATGTAATTCTCAACTACAACAACAATTTTAATAAAAACAAATGCTCCTTCTCCAAGCAAGCAAGCCAATCAAGAGTAAGAACTATGGGGGTCTCCTTATGCCTCCCATGTTGTAATTGGGCATCCACCAAAAGCAACCCACCATAAACTCAATCAAATCCCATAAACCTTATATCTCCTCAACCCCTCACTTATGCCCTCCTCCAAATTTATCCCTTATGCCCCCCCAAGAAGTAGGAAATGCAAGCATATTTCCTTTCCCTAGGTGGATCTCAAACCAACACTCCCTCCACAAGAACAAATGCCAATGGTACAATTTCCTTATGCCCCCCCCATGATGAAACCCCATAGTCTTCTATTTTTTACACCATGTCCTAGGCATTCTACCCATCCCTCAAAGAATTGCAAACACAAATACCATTCAATGTTTTGCATGCTAAGAAGAGGGAACAACAACAATATTAAAAGAATTAGAGCCTACCTCTCCATAATGGAGATTTACTTTCAAAACAACAGATCTCTTGTTGCATCAAAATCAGTCCCAAAACAGCAATTGCAAATGCATGCACAATCAAATCCAAGCTCCTTCCACCAAGAACAAGCTCCCAAATGCAAGAGAAAAATTTGACCCCAAGAATGCAAATGGCCAAGGTTTCAACAACCTCCAGAATGAGGAAGAAATTCCAATTTTAAAGGAGAGGATGAAAGAGGATGATGTGGATTCCAAGTGGGATGCCACATCATTTTTCCTCATTCCCAAAGAGTGAAATCCACATCAAAAGACAAATACATCACAATGAGTGTGAAATGACAAAATTTACTTACATACACAAACTCAACCCAAACCCCAAAAGGAAAATGCATTTAAAATTTGTAAGGTAAGTGCAATCACTTCTTTCAATAAAATCATGCCAAAACATAATAAAATAAGTTGCTTTTGACTCTAAAATTAATAATCATGGTTGGTGGAGGTTTTTGAGAGGTGTGGGACAAGTTTAACTTGTCTCACAAGCCTCCAAATTTGTCCTTCAAGGCTCAAATTCGAATTTCAAGAGAGAGAATGGAGTGTTTGACCTTCCAAAATCTTCTTACAACCTCTTACAATTTCTTACACAATCTATCACTTCACTTACACAACCCATACTTGGTAACTTATACACTCTTCTAAAATGCATTAACTTCTATGACATTTATTTATGACAACCTTTTGGCATAACCATTTATTTAATTACCATAAGGTTATAAAATATATAAATCAAATTTCATTTTCAACCAAGGCAAAAACATTTAATTTCACATTCCACATCCCATTTAATTTAATTAAATTTTAACTATATGACTCTCACATTATACTATCACATTAAAATAATTAAAACAAAGAGCACATTACAAATAAAATACATACAACAATAATTAAAAAGGGAACACATAATAAAGCACACATATGCCCCTATGGTCACAATAATGGAAATCCCCCCATGGGAAATCCTAACAAAACTACAACACACAACTCAAACACAGTTGCCATGGTGACCTTGTTGATTTCACACTGAATTCCAATATGGTTAGTCTCCAGTCCCCCGAACATTTTTGTGATTTTAACCTGCAAAATGCAAAATACCTCCTTCGGCCTCGTGGCCATATCAGAACATCCAAATGATATAAGCAACATAAAATTATTAATCCGAATCACAACAATATCAAGATTCAATATTTATCATTAAAATTGAATTTGCAACTATATCATCATCCAATAGATTTATATACTAGAGCTATTCATAATAATCAATGTCACATGTCTAAAATTAACATCAATAACCTGTCCATGTCAACTAGTATATCATCATCCACATAATAATAAAAATGTCTCAAAGATCCTCAAGCACAATAACTGAATCCAGATCAATATTAATCCATATTCTAACATCTAACCATCATGCTAATCAAAACATATTAATGTCCATAATAATCCATGAGCTAGTATATACACATCCTGTTACATCAAAATATAATAATATCTAAAATATGATCAATAGAGTCAGGATCAGTATCTAAACAGTGTCAAAGGGAAGTGGGCACTACAGAGTGTGTCTACCAGTGTGTGTGTGTGTGTGTGAGTGTGAGTGTGTGTGTGTGTGTGTGCATGTGCGTGCATCCGTATGTGTGTGTGCATATGTGTCTGCAAATATGCGTGTGCATGTGCGTGCATCAGTATGTGTGTGTGCATATGTGTCTGCAAGTATGCATGTGTGTGCGTGTGCATGTGCATGTGTGTGTGCCTGTGCGTCTGCCTGTGCATGTGTGTGTGCGTGTGCTTATATCTGTGTGTGCACGTGTGGGTGTGGGTGTGCGTGTGCTTGTGTGTCTGCATGCACGTGTGCATGCCCATGTGTGTGCATGTGTGTGTGTGCGTGCATGTGTGTGTGTGTTCGTGTGCGTATGCGTGTGCATGTGTGTGTACCTGTGCATGTGCATGTGTGTGTGCGTGTGCATGTGGTTGTGCGTGTGCATGTGCGTGTGTGTACGTATGTGTGCATGTGTGTGTGTGCGTGTGCGTGTGCGTGTGCATGTGCATGTGTGTGTGCCTATGCCTATGTGTGTGTGTGTACGTTTAGGTGTCCGTGTGCATCTGCATGTGCATGTGCATTTTCCTATGCGTGTTTATGTGCTTGTGCATCTACGTGCACGTGCATGTGCGCGTGTGCGTATGCATTCGTTTGTGTGTGTGTGTGTGTTTGTGTGTGTGTGTGTGTGTGTGTGTGTGTGCGCGCGCATGTGCCTATGCGTGTGTATGTGCCTTTGTGTGTGCATGTGCCTCTGTATGTGCATGTGCCTATGTGTGTGTGTATGTGCTTGTGTGTGTGCATGTGCCTCTATGTGTAAATGTGCCTCTGTATGTGCATGTGCCTCTCTGTGTGTATATGTGCCTATAAATGTGCCTCTATGTGTGTGTGCATGTGCATGTGTGTGTGCATGTGCATGTGTGCGTTCGCGTGGGTGTGAATGAGTGTGTATGAATGCATGTGTGTGTTTGGACACATGCGTGTAATGGAGTATGTATTCCTGTGTGTGTGTGTGTGTGTGCATGCGTGTGCGTAATGGCATCATGGTGATATATTGACATAGGTAGTCCAACAATGAAATCCATGAAAATGGTGTCCTACTTCCATTCTGGTATGGCATGAGGATAAAGAAGACCTGCTAGGTGTTGATGCTCAGCCTTAACCCTTTGGAACTCTAAACACCATGACACGAATTGAGCCACGTATCAATGAAGTCCTCTCCAGTGATACAACTGTCGCAAAGTGGCGTGCATCTTCTTTACCCCAGGATGGGCTGAATAGGGTGCATGATGTACCTCTACCAAGATGTCCTGCCTCAATTCTCCATCTCTAGGAACATATATCTAGCCTTTGTGTCTGAGAAGACCATCTTCCTATAAGGTGAAACCATAAAACTTCCCCTCAAAGGGTCTCTATGACTATATCTGCTTGAGCCACAATGTAGAAGCTATCAAGAGGAAGTTACTAAAGAATCCTACTCTGCATATCTGTTCTCACTGTAGTGGCCATAGCCACATGTCTTCGTCTATTGAGATCATTTGCTACCACATTCTCTTTCCCTTTCACATGCTCGATCTCCATGTCATACTCACAAAGAAACTCCATTCAATTCCATTGACGAGCGTTTAGATAGGGTTGGGTGAAGAGGTGGTGAAGACTCAAGTGATATGTCCTGAGTGTGCATCTCCATCCAAGAAGAAAATGTCTCCATCTAACCAAGGCATGCACAACTACCACAAGCTCAAGATCATGGGTAGGATAATTAAGCTCATGATCCTTGAGTTTTTGAGACTCAAAAGCTACAACCTTTCCATCTTACATCAACACACTTCCAAGCCATGCTAAAGAAGCATCTGTGCAAACAAAGAACTCACCCTATGGATCCGGCACTTCAAGAATGGGTGCTATAGTGAGGTACTCCTTCAATGTCTTGAAGGCCTACTCACATCTGTCCATCCAAAAAAACTTCATCCCTTTCCTCTGAAGGGAAGTGATAGGGTGTGCAATCTGAGAGAAGTCCTGAACAAATATCTGGTAGTATCCTTCTAATCCCATGAAGCTGTGCACCTTGGTCACTATAGTGGGTGCTAGCCAATCCATAATGGCTCTAATATTGGAAGGATCAACTGTGATACCTTTCATAGAACTAAAATGACCCAAATACTACACCTCTGACTGAAAGAAAGTGCACTTCTCCAAGTTCCCATGAAGCTTCTTCTCACGAAGACACTGAAGAACTTGTCGAAGGTGCCCCTCATGATCCTCACGTGTACGTGAGTATATCAAAATGTCATCTAGGAAGATGAGCACAAAGCTATCTAAGAATGTCTTGAATACCCCATTCATCAAAGTCATGAGCACTCTGGGGGCATTTGTCAAACCAAAAGGCACAACTGTGAACTCATAGTGCCCATATCTTGTACGGAAGGAAGTATTATGAATGTCCACCTTTGAAATACTCAATTGATGGTAGCCTAACTTGAGATCAATCTTAGAGAAAACCATGGATCCCTTCATCTGATCAAGCAAGTCATCAAGACGAGGAAGAGGATAACGATTCTTGATTGTTACCTTGCTCAACTGGAGGTAATCAATACATAACTACAATGATCCATCCTTCTTCTTCACAAAGATCACCAGTGCACACCAAGGGGATACATTAGGATAGATAAGGCCCTTCTCCGAAAGGCCCTCAAGCTGTAATTTGAGCTCATAGAGCTCCGAGGTGGTCATCCAATAAGGTTCATGTGAGATAGGCTCTGCTCCAGGGACTAGATCTATATGAAAATAAATCTCACATGGGGGTGGCATCCCTAGTAGCTCCCATGGAAATACACTAGAAAAATCTTTCAAGATGGGATGATCATCTAGCAATGGTCCACTAGACCCATCCTCTGATTTGTCACTAACTGTAACAACATACATCTGACAACCTCGTCGCGCACACTGCTTAAGCTACATAGAATAAATGGTGTGAATAGAAATGGGTCTCTTGACTCCCGAGATCACCGACTCAACTCCTACATCATCCACACAAGCTATAGTATTTTGATAACAATCCATCTTGGCCCTGTGTTTAGATAACCAATCCATACCCAAAATGACTCCATACGATCCCAAAGGAAGAATACAGAGATCTGAGGTAGTGGTGAAAGGTCCCAAATCCACTACACACTCCTTAACTAAGGATTCCATAGAGATCTTGGCTCCAGAAGCCATCTCGACATCCAAACTAAGACCCTACCTAACTACCACCAGCCTGCATCGCTCTACTAAAGATGGTGCAATAAAGGAATCAAAAGAACCCGAATCAAACAATATAGAGGTAGGGATATGACCAATGTTACCTGTGGTCTCAATGACTGTGATTTAGTTCTCTACTTGGTGGTTCTCAACCACTACATAGATCCTATGGCTATGTCCCATGTCATCAACTGTCAGCTCAGAAACTAGTGCCTCACCCTTGTTAGGGTTCTGAGGAAAATCTCTCCAGAAATGTATAGCTACTCCACATCCAAAACAACCACCTGATCCTCTCCAAGGAACAACACCTCCAGTAGGTGCCCTAGAAGCCTGTGGTATGGATCCCGATGATCTGGCTGCGGTCTGCTGTGGCCTCTACTAGCGAGCTCCTGCTGACTGAGCTCTAGGTCCACCATGTGTCCTGATGGGACCCCTAGGAGGAGGCCCCATGCTCCGACCTCTCTATGCATCAGCTCTCTGTAGAGGTCTATAAGGTGGATAGGATTACTGCTACTGCTACTACTGATGTGGCCGAAAGGATGAGAGTGAAGAAGGCTGACCACCACGAGGAAGAGGTACTGAACCTCTCGATCTACCGTCCTGCATCTGTTGAATGCGGCTCCTAACTCAATCTCTAGCCTGCTGGGTTTTATCTCGAGTCTCCTCTGTAATATAGTCCTTCTCAATGACCTTTGCTAAAGTCTGTGGATAGTGAATCTACACTAAACCTCCAATATCCAAATTCAGGCCCCAGATGAACCTCTGAATCCGCACGTGCTCATCCTGCATATACTCTGCATATTGAAGTAGATCTAGAAATCTACTCTCATACTCTTCTACCGAAAGATAATACTGTTGGAGATCATGGAACTCGTCAATCCTCTACTGGATGAACCTCCATGATAAATATCTACTCTTGAATCTCTCCTCAAAAATCTCCTAGGTCAATATCTTTGAATCTACATGGAGCTTCTACTCCTCTGTCCTCCACCATACTCCTGCTCCATCCCTCAGTAGATGGATCACAACATGAGCTCTCGTGTTGCTAGAACAAGGAAAAATCTTGAAGCAACCACTCAAGCTCTTTAGCCAGGCCTCTACCTAAAATCCACCTATATCACCTGAGTAGTGTGAGGGCTTAAGCTTCAGGATCTCCCTAATGTGATCTGTTGTTGTGGTCTGTCGACCTCTAGGTCTCTCTACTCGCTCATCCCTAGGCCTAGGGCTCCGAGACCTCTCTCTATGCTATGGAACTCCGTCACCCTGTCTCCTAAGTGGTGACTCTACTCGTGCTGACTCCATATGGGAGTTCTCTCCCCTATGCTCCTCACTATATCGAGGAGATACCCGACCCTCGATAGAAGGAGCTCTATCATGGCTAGCTGTATGCCCTCCGCCTAATCCTCTGTGTAGAGTAGTATTAACATCCTGAAGGGTTTGTAGAATATGAGGTAGAATGGCTGCTACACCCTGATCCGGTGGTGGTGGTGGTGAATCTAATTCTCTGTGAAGGTTCCTCTCACTCTGTCTAAGCCTCTTGCACAAACCAAAGCAAGAGTTAGTTCATTTTGCTAAGTTATACAACTTCCATGTTTACTAAAACATAAAAATTCTTGCTAAGTTGTTTTCTAGATTTACAAGTGTACTAGGTTTAAGTTTTCATGTCTCAAGTTTTCTAGTGTGCCCAATGGTCCAAGCCTTTGAACCAATACTCTTATACCAAACTATAGTTCCCGTTCAAACAACCACTTGAGACCCAAGAAACAACCTAGAGTTAGCTAGAAAATTATAGGATAATTTTTTTTATTAGAAGTGAGCACAACTGAGTTGCCAGACAATAGTTTTCCACTGGTAGGTTCCGGAACAAACACATTTACCAAAACACAAGTTTCCTTTATTAACTAATATCAAGTTCACAAGGTTCAAATTTTAGGGTTAGATGTTGTAGTTGGTTTCAAGGAGAAATCTACCCCACATACCCACTCTCTAATAGGCTAAGAGTTTCAACTATATTTATATCATAATTAATTCTTCCAAAATTTCCCTAAACCATTCCTAATGGATAGGAATTTGTATCACCTTTCCGGTGATATAAAGAAGTCCTCCTAACTCCTTCCGGAACTCAAGATATGGTCTGGCAGAGTTTTGGGATTAAATTTTCCCTAAGGAGGACACGTGTCAAGAGGAGGGGAAAACCCCTTTGGCGGGTTAGTGGGTCACGGGGTATTTTTTTGGAATTTTTCCCCATGTGGTGAAAAATAAAAATTTCTCCCAAACCTCTGCCACCACCCCAAGGCGCCACATGACACTCTCTAATTGGCCGTGGGCCGGCGGAGTGAAATGGAAATTTTTTCAAAAATTTTCAAAAATCTCAAATGACAAAAAGTTTATGTGCCTCTGCCGCTACCTCGGGAGGACATGTGCAATCCTCTGATTGGATGTGGGTAGGTGAAGTGAAATTAATTATTTCCCCGAGCCAAATTTTTGAAATTTTTCCTAAAGGCAATTCAACGGGAAATTTTTTGGTTGCAGGCCCGCCAGAGAAAATTTTCCCAAATTTTCCCACCGAGGCATAAAAACTTCAAAGTGCCATAACTTGAGCTAGAAAGATCAGTTTTGGGAAAACAAGGACTTTTCAAAACTATCTCAATGCCCTTTTTCCAAAGGAAACTTAAAATTTACATTTTGATAAGTTTTTAATGGTCAATTATGTGAAAAGGATCTGTAGGCTTTTAATTTGTGAACTAGTAGTTTTCCAATTTCTCAATTTGATAAATTTTGAACTCCTCCTTCACTCAACATGTCAAAAAAAACACGAAGGATTGGTCTAAGGAGGGTCTAGAGTATTTTAGTGAAGTTGATTTGTCTAATTTATTCAAGGTTGTATTTTTCTGGCAATAGACGAGAAAAATGACTATGCAAGCTCTGAATTGAGATTCATTGAGTTTTAGAGATTCATTCTTAACTTTTTTAGTGAATTTGAGTTTCTTAAGTCTTCCTAAATGTGAATTTCAAATTTTTATGACTTATTGTTGAGTGTAAGATCAAACTGCTCATTTTTAATAAAACATAAATTGCTAGTAATGAGTTTAATACAATGGACTATTTCTTTGAAATTTGTTTATCATTTCTTTGTGTTTTGCATATGCATATGAATCCTAATTTAGTCAAATATAATTTCTTATAAAAAAACCATTCATTTCTACATTAAATGTAGTTCATAATTCAATTCAAATATGCATTTTTCAAAAGAGAACAATACTGTCTTTCCTTCCCACACATTCTTTCTTTCTTTTTTTCTTCAAACAACAATTAAATTTCAACAATAATTCAAATCAAATGTGTAATACCTTTTGAGAAAGAAATTCATCCTTTCATTTTTCATCAAATACAACATTACAAATTTCCTTTTTCATTTGTTTTCAAATATAGTACATAAAGTATACAACATTGTTTCTTATTCCTTTCCAAAACAAAAATCTCATTCTCTTGACAACAATTTTAAATCCAGTATATATTACAATTTTGAAAACTCATTCCATCCTTTATTCGTATTTCAAAAATATTTTTACAACTTATCACTCTTCCAATTTGATTACAAAATAAAAAATACAATGCTTATAATATCCTTTACATTTCCTTTCCAAAAACAGAGAACAAGTATAATTCTTCTTTACATTTCTCAATTCAATTTCAACTTCCATCTACAATGCAATAACTTCACATTATAATTACTATACATCTCATCCACTCAAGGTGAGAAAGGTTATATTGACTTTGCTCCAAAGAAAGGGACTGTCAAACTGTAAATTTCTTCTTTCTCCAAATAACAACATGCTAGTTTCTCCATCATTTCTTTTCTTTTATCACAACAAGGAAGGGGAAAAGGCAACACTCTCCACCCAACCAAGACATCCAATGATAAGGAATAAGCCATCCTTCCTCATTGGCCCTCGAGCCCAAACCATATTGAAATAAAGAATGAGAGACAACTCATGGCAACAATGGCTTCTACAACAACAAGCAACATTCTTCTCACACGCATAAAACAATTAAATACACAGTCCAAACAAGACATCAGTTCCCAATTGCATTTGAAATTATTCATACAACACATAGGATTGATAAAGCAAGCCAAACAAGAGAAGGGACTACGGGGAACTCCTTGTGCCCCCCAATTTGCATATGGGCATCCACAAAAATCATACCACCATAAACATATCAAATCCCATAAACCTTATATTTCCCAACCCCTCCTTATGCCCCCCCAAATTTTATCCCTTATGCCCCCCCTAAAGTAAGAAATGCAAGCAGTTTCTTTTCCAAAGTGGATCCCAAACCAAAACCCCCTCCACAATAAAATAGTGCCATTGGCAATCATTTATGCCACCCCATATGAAATCCCCATAGCATTCTCCTACACCATGCCCTAAACAATCTACCCAACTAGCCAAGAACGCAAACACAAACATAAACACCATTTAAACATGCATGCAAGAGAAGGAAAACATTTAAAACACAACTCAAGATGCCTACCTCTCCATAATGGAGTTTGTTCCAAGGTCACAAGTTTTCCACAATGTCAAAGTGCAGTCCAAAACCAGAAAAGTATAAGAATGCAAAAATACTCCAAGCTTCCTCCATAACAAGCTCCAAAACAACAACAAAAAATGTGCCCCTAAGAGGAAAATAACAAAGTTTCAACAACCTTAAATGAGTAAGAAGCTTTGAATTTAAAGGAGAGGGAAGAGGAGAGGATGATTTGGATCCTTGTGGGATGCCACACCATTATTCCTCAACCCAAGAGGAAATTCAACATCCTTATCAAAACACAATAAATAAACATGACAAAATGACTTACACACTTCAAAATGACCCATACTTCAAAAAGACTGTGTTAAAAATATGTAAGGGAAGTACAATTAAAACTTACAAATCGTCACTTCAAAACTTATTAAAAATACCTAATTTTAACCTCCAAACCATAGGCATGGTTGGTGGATCATTTTAACTTGTCCCACAAGCCTCTAAATTTGGCCTCCAAGGACAATTTCGAATTCCTAAGGAGATGAAGTGTTTAACATTCCAAAATCTACCTTACATGCTCTAACAAATTTCTTACACATTCTTACATATTAACTTACACACTCTTCCAACATTATTATTTAAAATAAACAACTTTATTAATTACATTCCATGTCCTAATTAAATTTAAATAAATTTTAACTATATGACTCTCACATTAAAACTATCACATTTAAATTAACTAAAAGAAGGAACACATTACTAAGAAAATACATACAACAATAATTAAAAAGAACACATAATTAAAACACATATTCCATGGTCACATATAATGGAAATTCCCCCCATGGAAATTCCTAACATAACTCAACACACAACACACAACACAGTTTCCATGGTGACCTTGTTGAATTCACCCGAAATTTCAATATGGTTAGTATCCAATCCCCCGACATTGTTGTGATTTTTAACCTGCAAAATGAAAATACCTCCTTCGGCCTCGTGGCCGTATCAGAACATCCAAAATGATATAAACAACATTTCAAAATCATCTAATCATATGAATCACGACAATATCAAGAATACAACATTATTATTTTTAATTAATTAAATCAACTATATCATCATCAATGATCTATCATACTAGGTCTACCCAAAATATCCAATTTCATAAGTCAAAATCAATATCCATATTATGTCCATGTCAAATAGTATATCATCTACCTCATATAAAAATGTCTCTAGTAACCATCATGCATAATAACTTAATCTAGATCAATAATAATCCATGATCTAACATCTAACCATCATACCAAAACAAAACATAATAGTGTCCATAATATGATAAATAGTATCAAAATCAGTATCAAAAAGTGTCAAATGGAAGTGGGCACTACATTTTAAAATTTCCTTCATCGGCCCATAGCCAATCAGAGGTTACCACGTGTCCTCATGGGACAACAGCGGAGGCGCGACATCATTTTATCCCTTGGGCCTTTTAAAAATATTAGGAAAATTGTATCTTTCTCCCCGCTAGCCCGCAGCCAACCAGAGGTTGCCACATGGAAACATGGGGGTGACAGCGGGGTGGGGAAACCCTCATGACCCTTCCCTTTTTTTGAAATTTTATTTTGGAAAATTTTTCAAAGGACCCCCGTAGCCCCGCACTCCCACCCTTACCATGGGAAAGTCTCCTCCGCAGATGCATGGACCCACGTGGCAAACTAACCCCTTTCCCTCCCTTGGTGAAATTTTCCAACTGACCCCACCACCCTGCCCATCCCTCTACTTTTCTCCCCACCATGGTCATTGTGTGCCACATGTCCTTGGTGGAACCACAGGTGCGCGAGAACTTTTTGGAACTCTCCCCTCCTTAACGAGTTTTCCCTAACACCTCCGCCACCTCGCCTGTCCCTCTGTTCTTCTGGTGATGACTCAGAGGCCACCACATGTCCCTGGAGGACCTGCAAAGGAGCAGGAGAAATTTTGAATTTTCACCCCCACGGGGAAAATTTTCCAACACCACCCCATGACCCAACGACCTGGAAAATGGGCTTTCATCCCCGCTCGACACGTGTCCCCTTGGGGGAAAATTTGACCCCTAAGGTCAGCCGGTCCATAACTGGGGTTTTACAAGGAGTTAGGAGGCCTTCTTTAAATCATTGGAAAGGTGATAAAATTTCCTATCCAATGGGAATTATTTAGGGAAATTTTGAATGTGTTAAGAGTGAGAAAAATCAAGTTGAAACACTGAGCCTGTTAGAGAGTGGGTATGGTGATATTTTACCCCCTAAACCTAACTGAAGTTTCTAACCCTTGAATTTGGACCTTGTGACCTCTAATAATGGTAATAAATGAAAAGTATGTTCTAGTAGATTAATCTTGTGTCAGAACCTGTTTGTGTCAACTATTGTCTTGCAACCTGGTTGTAGACACTTCTAATAAAAAAAAAATTATTCCATAATTTTCCTAACTAAACCTAGGTAGTTTCTTGGGTCTCAAGTGGGTTGTTTCTAATGGGAATCACACTTGGTATCAGAGAAGTGGTTAAAAATATGGGACCATTGGGCACGCTAGAAAACTTGGGAAATGAAACTTAAAACCAACACATTTTTTTAAAATCTAGAAAACAACTTAGTTTAGAAATTACATATTTATAGTAAACATGGAAATTGAGTAAAACTTAGAAAAATGAACTAACTCTCTCTTTGGTCTATGCAAGAGGTGAAGATGGGGCAGGGGGAATACTCACATACAATCAAACTTACCACCACCACCCCCACCACCGGATCAGCGTGTAGTAGCTATCCTACCCCAGATCTTGCAGAATCTTTAGGATGTCAGTGCCGCTCTATGCGGAGGATTAGGAGGACATGAAGCCGGTCATGACAGAGCCCCTTCCATTGAGGGTCAGGTATCTCCTCGACCTAGTGAAGAGAATACAAGAGAAAAATCCTATGTGGAGTCAGCCAGAGTAGATTCACCACTGAGGGTGTAGTGCTTGTTTCAACAACCACATGAGACCAAAGAAACAACCTAGGGTTAGCTAGAAAATTATGGGATAATTTTTTTTTGAGTTGAAGTGTCTACAAATAAGTTGTAAGACATCAGTTTTCACTAATAGGTTTCGAAAAAAAACCTACTTACCAAAACAGAAGTTTCCTTTATGAACTTATAACACATTTACAAGGTTTAAATTTTAGGGTTAGATGTTCTAGTTAGATTCAGGGAGTAATCTTACCCCAAACCTGTGCTCTAAAAGGCTCAAAAATTCAACTAGAATTTTCTCATATTCAATACTTTCAAAATTTTCCTAAACCATTCCTAATGGATAGGAAATTTCCTCACCTTTCTGGTGATATAAATAAGTCCTCCTAACTCCAAGGAGAACTCAAGTTATGAGTGGGTGGAGTCTTGGGGTCAAATTTTCCTAGAGGGACACGTGGCAAGAGGAGGAGGAGTGCACCTTGGGCAGGTTGGTAGGTCATGGGGCGGTATTTGGAAAATTTTCCAACACATGGCTCAAAGTCAAAAAATACTCTGTACCCCTGCGGGTCCCTAGGGGACATGTGTCATGTCTTGAGTGCAAGGCAAAAAGGGGAAAAGAAAGGGTGGGGTAGCGGAACGATTTGGCACTTTGCGCCAACGAAGGAAATAAAGAAAGAAAGGACGCGTGGGTCCATGCACCTACCAAAGGAGGGAAAATGAGGGAGAATTTGGAGTTGCGTGCCGTGGGAGGAATTTTGGAAATTTTCCCAAAGGCTCAAAAATGAATTTTCTCCTGAACCCTACCACCACCCCAAGGTGCCACGTGACACGCTTTCATTAGCCGCAGGTTGACGGGGTTAACATGGAAATTTTTCACAATTTTTTTTTAAAATCTAAGGGTTTAAAAGAACCCATGCCTCCACCATAGCCACAAGGGGACACGTGGCACCCTCTGATTGGCTGTGGGCTGATGGAGGGAAAAGTGAAAAATTTCCTAAATTTTTCAAAAATTTAAAGGGGTAAAATTCATCCGCGCCTCTGCCTCAACCCCTGGAGGATACGTGGCAGCCTCTAATTGGTTGCGGGCTGGTGAAGGGAAAAGCGAAAAATTTTCCAAGCCCAAATTTTTGAAAATTTTCTAAGGGAAATTTTGATGGGAAATTTTTGGGTTGCGGGCTCGACAGGGAATTTTTTTCCAAATTCTCCTGCTAAGGCACAAAAACTTCAAAGTGTCATAACTTGAGCTAGAAAGCTCGGTTTTAGGAAAACAAGGAATTTTCAAAAATATCTTGAAGCCCTATTTATACAAGGAACATAAAAGTTTCTTTTAGATGAAGTTTTAAGGGTCAATTTTTCAAAAAGATCTGCAGGCTTAAATTTGGTAAACTGGCAATTTCTAACTTATAATTTTGATAGAATTAAAATTCCTTGTTCACTCAACATGTCAAATAGATATGGAGGATTAGTATAGGGATGGTTTAGAGTGTTTTAGGGAAGTCAATTTATCTAATCTGATCAAGGTTGCATTTTTCTGGCAATAGACTGAAAAATGATTGTGCAAGCTCTGAATTGAAATTCATTAAGTTTTGGAGATTCATTCTTGACTGTTATAGTGAATTTGAGTTCCTTAGGTAGTAATAAGTATAATTTAAAATGTTTTATTACTTATTGTTCAGTGTAAATACGAATTGTTCATTTTAATTAAAATGTAAATTGTCAGGATGAAGTATATTATAGTGAACTGTTTATTTAAATTGGAATCTCCATTTTGTCATTTAAATGTACACATGAGTCCTAACTTAGTAAAATACATTTCTTATTGAATCATCCATCTAATTCCAAATGAAATTACATTTCTTATTTCGGTTTTAATATACATTTTGCAAGAAAAATAACATTGACATTCATTCCATATGCATTATTCTTTCAACATTCCAAACAGAGGTTTCTCATTGCAAGTAAAACTCAGACTTCTAATGGAGAAGATAACATATGAACAAGGTAAAAAACTTTTGAGATAGGAATGTAGTCTTTTGATGATTAACAATGCATTCTTTTCAACTTATCACTTTCCATTTGTATTCAAATACAGTACATAAAACATACAACACTTTTTTCTTTTTTTTCAAAACAAAATCTCATTCTTGGACAACAATACAAATCTAGTAAACATTACCATACAAATTTAAAAGAACCAATTCCATCCTTTATTGATAATTTAAATAACTTTACAACTGGTCTCCTTTCCAATTTGATTTGGTTTTCAAATTTAAAAATACAAAGTATAGAATGTCATTTACATTTCTTTTGCAACAACAAAGAACAAATATGATTCTTTACATTTCTCCATTCGAATTCAATCTTCTATCCTCAACACAATAACTTCACATTACAAAATTTATACACTCATTCACTCAAAGTGGAAAGGGATTACAATGAGTTTTGCTGAAAAGAAAATGACTGTCAAACTATGAAATTTATTCTCCAAACAACAACATGCTTGTGTCTTTTTCTTTCATCTTGATCACATCAAGGAAGGGGAAAAGGAAACACTCTCCACCCAACCAATACATCCAATGAGAAAGGAGAATCCATCCTTCCCCATTAGCCCCCGAGCCCTAACCATATTGAAATGGAGCCTGAATATCAACACATGAAATAAGGGCTTCTATCACATATAAGCAACATTCACATTGCATACAATCAACAAGATGCACAGTTCAAATGAAGACAGTAGTTTCCAAAAAAATTCTAAACAATTCATACAACACATAGGCTTGATCAAGCAAGCCATCAAGAGCAATAACTATGGGGAACTCCTTATGCCTCCCAATTTTGAATTGAGTATCCACCAAAATGCATACCGCCAATAAACATATCAACCCCATAAATATTATATTTCCCAACCCCTTATTATGCCCCCCAAGTGTATCCCTTATCCCCCCCCCCCCAAGAGTAAGAAATGCAAATATTTTCTTTTCCAAGGTGGATCCCAAAGAAAAACTTCATCCTCAATAAAATAGTGCCATTGGCAATCCCTTATTCCCCCCATATGAAATCCACATATCCTTCTCCTACACCAAGCCCTAAGCATTCTACCCAACCAGCCAAGAATGCAAACACAAACACCATCTAAACATGCATGCAAGAGAAGGAAAAAATTTAAAACACAGCTCAAGATGCCTACCTCTCCATAATGGAGTTTGTTTAAATATCACAAGCTTTCTACAATGTCAAAGTGCAGTTCAAAACTAAAAAAGTATAAGAATTCAAATAAACTCCAAGTTTCCTCCACAACAAGCTCCAAAACAACAAAAAAATGTGCCCCCAAGAGGAAAATAACAAAGTTCCAACAACCATAAACAAACAAGGAGTTTCACTTTAATAGGATATGGAAGAGAAGAGGATGATGTGGATCCATGTGGGATGCCACATCATTCTTTCTCAACCCCAAGAGGAAAGTCAACATCCTTCACCAAATCACAATAAATAAAATTACAAAATCACTTACATACTCTAAAAATGTCCATACTCCAAAAGGGAAAAATTTAAAAACATGTAAGGGAAGTGCAATTAAAACTTACATATTGTCACTTCAAAATGCATTATAAATGCCTACATTTAACCTCCAAACCATAGGCATGGTTGGTGGATCATTTTAAGAGGTGTGGGACAAGTTTAACTTGTCCCACAAGCCTCGAAATTTGGCCTCCAAGGGAAAATTCGAATTTCATAAAAGATGGAGTGCTTGACCTTCCAAAATCTACCTTACAAGACTCTTACATATTTCTTACACATTTTTACATGTTAACTTACACACTCTTCCAACATTATTATTTAAAATCAACAACTTTATTAATTACATTCCATGTCCTAATTAAATTTAAATAAAATTTAATTATATCATCTCTTACATTAATCTACTGCATTTAACTTAATTAAAAGAAGGAACACATTACAAATAAAATACATACAACAATAATTCAAAAAGGAACACAAATAAAACACTTATCTCATGGTCACATATAATGGAAATCCCCCCATGGGAATTTCTAACATAACACAACACACAAACACATAACACAGTTGCCATGGTGACCTTGTTGAATTCACCCAGAATTTTAATATGGCTAGTTTCTAGTCCCCCGACATTGTTGTGATTTTTTAACCTGTAAAATTCAAGTACCTCCTTTGGCCTCATGGCCATATCAAAACATCTAAAATGATATAATCAACATTTCAAGATCATCTAAACACATGAATCACAACAATATCAAGAATTCAACATTATCATTTTTAATTCATAAATCAGCTATATCATCATCAAGAATCTACCATACTAGGTATACTCCAAATATCAAGCGTCACAAGTCCAAATCAATATCCATAATATGTCCATTTCCACCAGTATATTATCAACCTCATATAAAAATGTCTCTAGTGACCATCATGCATAATAAATAAATGCAGATCAATAATAATCCATGATCTAACATCTAACCATCATACTAAAACAAAACATAATAGTGTCCATAATATGATCAATAGTATCAAAATCAGTATCTAAAAGTGTTAAAGGGAAGTGGGAACTAAATCACCATCCCCTTAGACAAGACTTCCTCCTAGAATTCACTAGAACAAATGTTGAAACTACACTCATAATACTATGACATCCTCCTAAGTGGCTGCAGTTTCATCATATCTGTTCCACTGCACCCATACCTGATCAATCTCTCTACCTCGAAGGCCCAGGGTCCTGCGATCTATGATACGAACAGGATCCACCATCACCTGCCCCTAATCCTACACCTACAATGATGTCTAGTCCAACACGTGAGAAGGATCTGCAATGTACCTGTTGTCAAAATTTCACCTCCCCAGGGTAAATTTCGATAACATGCATTAGAGTTTTGCAGTTCCAGGCAAGTAGATTGAAACAAGAAAAATCACGAAAAATGGCTAAGTCCTAGTCCTAGGAGTAGTCGGGACATTTGGGACATCTAGGCGCAGATCGGCCGAAAAGCCTCCAGGCGGCCCGTGAAGCAAAGGGACATCTGGGCCACAGGTACGCGCGGGACGCGAAATGCCCGAATTGGCCGAAAGAAGGAAAAATTTTCCCAAGTCTTCATCCAGGACAAACGGGACACAAGTACGTGAAGTACGCGAACTGGCCGGATCGGCCGAAATGAGAACAAACAGTCCGGAAGCAAAAGGGACATCTAGGCCAGAAGTACACGAATCGGCCGGATCGGGTGAACTGGAAGAATTTGTCCCATGAAGCACTGGGACATTTGGGACAAATGGATGCGAACCAGCTAGTTCAGCCGAAACAGAGAAAGTTCGTACTGGGACATTCGGGCCGCAGGGACGCGAGTGACGTGGATAGCTGAAAAATCCGAGAGCCAATCAGATTGCGCCACGTGTCATCGGCAAATGAGGGACGAGGAAGCCCATTTTGGGCGGATCGGAGGTTTTTGTCCCAAATAGTTTGGGACATCTGGGACATAAAGACGCGAAGGGCGCGAAAAGATGGAAAACCTGTGGACCAATCAAATCATGACACGTGTCACAAAGGAGATAGTCCAAAAGTCAAAGGGCGAGATTTTGAGCACTGACCCGAACCAATGAAATAGCGCCACGTGTCCAAGTTTAAGGGGCCCACAAGGAAATTTCAAAAGGAAAGCCTGCAAAAGGCAGAGGAGAGAGAATTTCTCATCCAATCAGCACGTGCCATGTGTCATCCAGGTGGCAGAGCGCGGGAAAGATTTCAAAACACGTTTTGGCCCGTTTTTGCCCTAAATCTTCAGATCACCATAACTTTCGATCCAGAGCTCGGATTGGCACGTTCTTTATATCAATGGAAAACTGGTAAAATTCTCTACATGATTCCGGGGTCAATCTTGCATTTTGGTTCAGTTTGGAGAGAGAAAATCAAGAAACGCCTCTGGCATGAAATAACAAGCAGAAGTAATGCTTCAACAAACAACTTTAATGCAGCAGACAGTTCACCGCTTCTGTTAGACAGCCCACCGTTTTGCCAGGATCCGCCGCTTCTGCCATAATGAGATGAATGGAATGCAACCTGGAGGTGGTTGGGGTAGATTTGGCTTTCCTCTCTCTCTTCCCTCTCTCATTCTTTCTATATATTATAAAGAGGAGCTTCTTTTCACAGGTCGAACATTTTTCTGTTTTGCCTCTCCCTTCTTCTCCTCAGGCGAATTTGTGGAGTTCAAACCTCTCATTTGAACTGTAATACTATTCTGCCTCATGGCATTCTGTAGTGTATTGTATCAATCTTTGGATCAAGTAATGCATGTCTGTGGATGATTCTCAGCCCTCTCTGTGTTCATTTTTACATCCTCCTGGTCTTTCACTGCAGGTTTTGTCATCTGTGCATGATCTTATATCACATTCAAATGGTCTGTGTTCACTGGAAAAATAGGTGTTCTTCATTCCTCAGTGCATCACCTCTATTAGCTTAGATTTATTTTATGCATCTTCTTACCTTGTCTCCTTGGCAGATTAGATTAGGTTTTGAGAAAACCCTCTACATATTTTGTGTGCATCTGAACAGAGGAATAGGAACCAGCCTTCTTTGGAGAATCCTTCCTCATTTTTTCAAGTCCCACACTTGGAGAAAGGATTCAATGTTATGCAATCACACTGGATGCCAAAGTGATCAACCTAGAAACCTGATCTACATCCAGGGGTGCTATGATTTTGCATCAACAGTACCTCCTAAGGATATAAACATGGAACACATCATGTACGTGAGACAAGCTATGTGACAATGCTAGACGGTAGGCCAAAGGGCCGATATGCTCCAAGATCTCAAAGGGACCAATGAATCTAGGAGCTAACTTAGAACCTTTTCTGTAAAAAATAGGGATCTTATGTGGTCTAATATGAAGGAACACCTTCATGCCCACATCAAGTCTACTATCAATCCTATGTTGATCTGCATACTTCTTCTGCTTGTCCTGTGCCTCCTGAAATCTCTACCTGATCAACACTACCTATTGCTAAATGTCCTGTAAAAGAGTTGTTCCAAGAGATACTCCATCCTCTAACCTATCCCAGCTTAGAGGTGTCCTACACTCTCTACCATATAATTCCATAAAAGGAGACATGCCTATAGAACTCTAAAAGCTATTATTATAGGAAAACTCCACTAAGTACAGGTACTCCTCCCACTTAGATTGTTGATCCATCACGTACATCCTGAGCATATCCTCTAAAATCTGATTCACTCGCTTGGTCTATCCATATTTCTCAGGGTGATATGATGTGTTGAAGTTAATCCTCCTCCCGAGGACATACTGCATCGTATTCCAAAAATGTGAAGTGTACAAAGGATCGTGGTCATAAATGATCTTTTGCAGGATCCTGTGTAACCTAACGATCTCATCCAAATATACTCCTATGACTGCTCTAGCTGTATAAGTGGTCTTCACCAAAGAAAAGTGAGCCACTTTTTTCAATTTATCAACTGTGACCATAATGGCATTGTGGTGATATCTTGACATAGGTAGTCCAACACCGAAATCCATGGAAATGTTGTCCCACTTCCAATCTGGTATGGCATGAGGATAAAGAAGACCTGCTAGATGCTGATGCTTGGCCTTAAACCTCTAGCACTCTAATCACCGTGACATAAATTGAGCCATGTCTTGACGAAGTCCTCTCTAGTGGTACAACTGTCTCAAAGTAGCGTGCATCTTCTTCACCTCGGGATGGGCTGAATAGAATGCATGATGTGCCTCTACCAAGATGTCTTGCCTTAAACCTCCATCTTTGGGAACATATATCCTATATTTATTCCTAAGAATACCATCTTCCTCTAAGGAAAACCCATAAAAATTCCCCTCAAGGGGTCTCTGTCACTCGATCTCTACTCGTACTGCCATGTAGAAGCTATTAAGAGGAAGCTGCTAAAGAATCTTGCTCCAAAAATCTATGCTCACTGAGGTAGCCATAGCCACATGTCTCTGTCTATTGAGAGCATTTTTTACCACATTGTCTTTCCCCTTCACATGCTTGATCTCCATGTCATACTCATAAAGCAACTCCATCCAATGCCATTGATGAGTGTTTAGATTGGGTTGCGTGAAGAGGTGGAAAAGACTCAAATGATCTGTCCTGAGTGTGAATCTCTATCCAGGAAGAAAATTCTTCCATCTAACCAAGGCATGTATAACTACTGCAAGCTCAAGATCATGGGTAGGATAATTAAGCTCATAATCCTTGAGTTTGCGAGACTCAAAAGCTACAACCCTACTATCCTGCATCAACACACCTCCAAGCCCTGCTAAAGAAGCATCTATGCAAACAAAGAACTCACCTTGTGGATCCAACATTGCAAGAATGGGTGTTTTAGTGAGGCACTCCTTCAGTTTCTTGAAGGCCTACTCACATTTGTCTTTCCAAACAAACTTTTTCCCTTTCCTCTGAAGGGAAGTGATAGGGTGCACAATCCAAGAGAAGTCCTGAACAAATCTTCGGTAGTAACCTACTAAACCCATGAAGCTACGCACCTCGGTCACTATAGTGGGTGATAGCTAATCCATAATGGCTCTAATCTTGGAAGGATTTACTGTGATACCTTCCCTAGAAATTATATGACCCAAATATTGCACCTCTGTCTAGAAGAAAGCACACTTCTCCATGTTCCTGTAAAGTTACTTCTCACGAAGGCACTGGATAACCTGTCGAAGGTTCCCCTCATGCTCCTCATGTGTATGTGAGTAAATAAAGATGTCCTCAAGGAAGATGACCACGAAGAAATCTAAAAGGTTATGAATACCCCATTCATCAAACTCATAAAAACTGCAGGGGCATTCTTCAAACCAAAAGGCACCATTGTGAACTCGTAGTGCCCATATCTTATACGGAAGGCGGTCTTATGAATTTCTGCCTCCGAAATCCTCAACTGATGGTAGCCCAACTTGAGATCAATCTTAGAGAACACCGTGTCTCCCTTCATATGATCAAACAAGTCATCAATACGAGGAAGAGGATAACGATTCTTGATCTTTACCTTGTTAAACTAGCGGTAATCAATACACAACCGTAATGATCCATCCTTCTTCTTCACAAAGATCACTGGTACACCCCAAGGGGATATAATAGGATGGATAAGGCCCTTATCCAAATGGCCCTCGAGCTACAACTTGAGCTCACAGAGCTCTAGGGTGGTCATCCAATAAGGTTCCTGTGAGATAGGCTCTGCTCCAGGAAATAGGTCTATATGGAAATCAATCTCACATGGGGGTGGTAACCCTGGTAGCTCCCCTAGAAATACATCAGAAAAATCTCTCAAGATGGGATGATCATCTAATAATGGCCCACTAGACACATCCTATGTTCTGTCACTAACTATAATAGCATACATCTAAAAACCCCATCGCACACACCACTTAAGCTACATAGTGGAAATGGTATGAATAGAAATAGGTCTCTTGACCCTCGAGATCACTGACTCAACTCCCAAATCATCTACACAAGCAATGGTCTTATGATCACAATCCATCCTAGCCCTATGTGCAGATAGCCTATCCATACCTAAGATAACTCCATACGATCCCAAAGAAAGAATACAGATATTTGAGGTGGTGGTGACAGGCCCCAAATACACAACACACTCCCTAACTAAGGAGTCCACATAAATCTTGGCTCTAGAAGCCATCTGAACATCCCAAATGAGACCTTTCCTAACTTCCAATAGCCTGCATCTCTCTTCTAAAGATGGTGCAATGAAAGAATCAGAAGAACTAGAATCAAACAATACAGAGGTAGGAATACCACCAATGCTACCCATGGTCTCAATGACTATGCTCTGGTGCTCTACCTGGTAGTTCTCAACTACTGCATAAATCATGTGGCCGCATCCCATGTCACCAACTGTCGAATTAGAAACCAGTGCCTTACCCTTGTTAGGGTTTTGAGGAAAATCTCTCTAAAAATGTCTAGCTACTCCACATCCAAAGAAACCACCTGATCCTCTCTAAGGAACAACACCTCCAGTAGGTTCCCTAGAAGCCTGTGGTGTGGATCCTAATGATCCAACTGTGTTCTACTGTGGCCTCTGATGGGGAGATCCAACTGACTGAGCTCTTGGTCCACCCTGCATTCTCATGGGACCCTTAGGAGGAGGCCCCATACTCCAACCTCTCTATGAATCAACTCTTTGCGGAGGTCTATACAGTGGGCAGGACTAGTGGTACTGCTACTGTTATGACCTAAAGGATTACAATACTGACTTCTAACCACCACAAGGAAGAGGTAATGAACCTCTCGATCTATCATCTTGCATTTACTTAATGCAGCTTCTAACTCGGTCTCTAGCCTGTTGGGTTTTACCCCAAGTCTCCTTTGCAATATAGGCCTTCTCGACGGCCTATGCTAAAGTATGTGGGCAGTGAATCCACACTACACCTCCAATGTCCAAATTCAGGCCCTAGATGAATATATGAATCTATACCTGCTCATCCTACATATACTCTACATACTGAAGTATATCTAGAAATCTACTCTCATTATCAGCTACTGAAAGGGTAGCCTGTCAGAGGTCATGGAACTCGTCAATCCTCTACTGGATGAACCTCCGTGATAGGTACCTACTCCTGAATCTCTCCTCAAATAACTCCCAAGTCACTATCTCTGAATCTACATGGAGCTTCTACTCCTCTGTCCTCCACCATACTCCTGCTCCATCCCTCAGTAGATGGATCGCAACACGAGTTTTTGTGTTGCTAAAAAAAGGACAAAGCTTGAAGTAACCGCTCAAGCTCACTAGTCAGGCCTCTGCCTAAAATCCACCTATATCACCTGAGTAACGTGAGGGCATAAGCTTTAGGATCTCCCTAATTTTATTCGCTATTGTGGTTTGTCAGCCTCTAGGTCTCTCTGCATGCTCATCCCTAAGCCTAGGGCTTCGAGACCTCTCTCTATGCTCCGAAACTCTGTCACCCTGTCTCCTAGGTGGTGAATTTTGTCTAGCTGACTCCACATGGGAGTTCTCTCCTCTATGCTCCTCGCTAAGTCAATTGGGTACTTGACCCTCGATAGAAGGAGCTCTATTATGACTAGATGTATGTCCTCCACGTAATCCTCTACGTAGAGTGGCATCAACATCCTAAAGGATCTGTAGAATATGAGGTAGAATGGCTGCTACACCCTGATCCAGTGGTGGTGGTGGTGGTGAGTCTAAGTCTCTGTGAAGGTTCCTCTAGCTCCTTCTGAGCCTCCTACATAGACCAAAGTGAGAGTCAGCTCATTTGCTAAGTTATACAACTTCCATGTTTACTAAAAACATATAAATTCTTGCTAAGTTGTTTTCAAAATTTTAGTGTGCTAGGTTTAAGTTTTCTAGTGTGCCCAATGGTCCAAGTATTTGAACCACTGATCTGATACCAAACTATAGTGCCCGTTTCAACAACCACTTGAGACCAAAGAAACAACCTAGGGTTAGCTAGAAAATTATGGGATAATTTTATTTTTTGACTTAAAGTGTCTACAACAAAGTTGCAAGACATCAATTTTCACTAATAGGTTCCAGAACAAAACCTACTTACCGAAACACAAGTGTCATTTATGAACTTATAACACATTTACAAGGTTTAAATTTTAGGGTTAGATGTTCTAGTTACTGTTATCCAAAATGTGCCCCCTACGCATTTTGTGGCTAACTCCTCTCATTCTTCCCTCTCTTGTGCCTCAGTCACAAAATTTTGCTTTTCAGGCACTCAAAACCTTCTGGAAATGGCACCATTGGATAGAGCTCTTTCTTAGCTTTCTAGAAAGGTAAAGTTTTCCTCAACTCATGTATTTTTCAAGTTATGGCTCGGTAGAGTTTTTGTGGGAAATTTTCCCCTAGAAGGCCCGCAGCCAATCAAAACTCGACATGTGTCCAGGCTAAAAATATCAAAGCGACCCGATTTGGCCCTATTTTGCCCTAAAACTTCAAATCACCATATCTTTTGATCCAGAGCTTAGTTTTTCATGTTCTTTATATCAATGGAAATCTGGTGAAATTCTATACAAGATTACGGGGTAAATTTTACATTTTGGTGGATTTTGGAGACAGAAAATCATAAAGCACTTCTGGCACGTGGTCATGAACAGAAATGACATTTCAACCACTGATTTTAATGAAGAATGGCTCGCATTCTCTCCCAACATGATTAAAAATGTCAGGGAATGGATCTATCAAGTTGCCCATGCTATTTTGATGGCATTTTGGTCAATGGTTGAATCCCTTCCATGTTTTCCCATGTTTCTCTCTCCTGGGCTCGTCTCTTGCACTGTAAAAGCCAGATTTGGCTCATTTTTCAAAGGGTTGAACATTTTTTGTGTATGGAAAGCTCCCTTTTTCACCTTGGAAGTGATTTAGTGGAATAACAGACCTTTTCTAGAAACTTAAACTATATTTTTGCCTTTCAGGTGTTTGAATGCAAGTGATTTTGATGTTAAAATAACAATACAGGCCCTGTGATTAGTTTTTATCCTCTGCTGGTGTTGTTTGCCTAATTTCTAACACTTCATTACAACTATCAGTTTGTGCATGTTATTTTTGTTGCATTTTATGAACTGTGTCAATTTTTAGAAGTAAAAAATGCTCACCACTCCTTTGGTGCATCACCTATTAGCATTAGTTTTAGTTATTTCTTTTTACATTTTCTATCCTTGTCCCTTTGAAATTTAGAGTAGATTTAGGAGTTTAAACCTCTGCAATTATGCAAGTAAAATAGTTGATCAGAGGAGTTGAGGAACCAACCTCTAACCTAGAGATTTCTCTTCCATTTTTACAAGTCCCACACTTGGGAAGAGGATTCAATGTTGTGTAATCACACTGGATGCTAGTATGATCAAACTAGAAATCTGATCAACATCCAGGGGGTGCTGCTGATTTGCAACAACAGTTTTGGCATGCCCAGTGGGACCTTAGAGGTCTTCCACTTTATCTTTGATAGGTTGGTGTGTTCCTGTTAAAGATCCAGTCTTTTGGAGGCACTTTCAAAAGCACATCTAGCGACTCTATCTGGTAAACAACTCATTCTCTAAGTTGTAGACCTGTTTTCCATTGATTTCCATCCATTCTTCTTTCCACAAATCCTCCAAATCAGCATTTTGATCAAATTAAAAATCAGCATGTCTACCCATATGAGCAGTAGTGCCAAAGTCAATTTGGATATGAAGCATGTCAAGCACAAGGGTATGCTGGTTGTGAGGGCAGTCAAGAAGAAAATGCAGATCTGTTGGAACAAATCCAAAAGATGGAGGTAAACATGGTGTAATCTAGGGCTCAAGCACAAATGAAAGCATTTAGAATCGGTTGTAGAGCACCTTGTCCATGGGTGGGACCTTTTCTAAGGAATTACAGCCCTCAAGAGAAGCTAGACTTCATGATTACAACAATACCATTGCTTGTAAAGTGGACTGAAGGAATAAAGGTGTATGAGAGGAGTATTCAATAACCTTGTCAACCGGTAAGTACACCATCTCATGCCTTTTCTCTCCCTCTTTCCCAATCTGTTTTATCTCAGCAATGTCAAGTTTTAAACTCTCCATCTGTTGTCCCAAGTGTTAAATCCATTTCTCCATTCCCTAGTCTTCCACCCCATCTCAATTCTTCTGTCCTTTTCCCTTCCAAACATCCATTCCCTCTAAAGAAATAAGAGTTCCTACCTCCTCCACCACCACAAAAATTTGCAAAATCAATTGAGTTACAATCCACTTCTCCTCTTGCATTCCCAAATCCATGTTGGGAGGATAAAAATCAGAATGCCAATCAAGGAAAACAGCAGCAGAAAGAAGAGCCAAACAAGGATGAAGAAATTCAAAGTCTGAAGAGTTGGGCTCTTACATTTGGGATGACAAAGATCCCCTTGATGGTTAAGCCTTTAGAAAAGGTTGGAGTTGGAAAACAAGTGGTGGTTAGGACTGAATTTGCTGCAGGAAGAGAAGAGCAAAAAGAAGAAGCAAATCAACAATCAATTTGCTCAGAAAGTAGTTTCCATGTTAGCATTCTATTTGAAGAGAATGCTGATTCAATTCAAGTTGCACAATCAGCCATGGAGGAAGAAAGCTCTGAAGAAGATCCTATAGTCCCAACTTGTCCTCTAGAGCAGCAGATCGAAGAGTTTGACTTAACGAACTTTGTGCTAGAGGAAGAGTTCTATCAAGAACAAGATTGTCTTCAAGTAGTAGAAGAGGGAGAAGCTGCTCCAAATCCAAAAGAAGAGGAGCACATTCTAGTTGTGGAGGAGAAAATTGCAGATCCAAGGGCTTTGAACACAAGGTAGGCTACAGGAGAACCTTTAGTTCTTCTTTCTACTTCATCGCTCTCGTGTTCTAGTGCTGAAGAAAAGTTTGATCTTTCAAACTCAATGTTGGAGGATGAAAGAAACCATGATGATCAAGTTACAGATCAAGAGGACACTATGGAGGAAGTTGAGCATTTGCATCAGGAAAACCAGGAGGTAGTGTATCTGTCAGATTTGGAGGACTGTTTTGATGAAGAAGAACCGGTTGAGTTTCCACCATTCTCTCTTTCATCTTCCACGTCCCAAATACTTGAGCCTACTGTCATGAAGGAGAGCATTCATTTGCAGCAGTCTGCATCTTATAGCAGCTCTTTGGAACCAAGATTAGAAGATTTTAATCTTTCATGTTCTTCATTCGAGGAAGAGAAAGGGAAGAGAAGTCCTACCATTGCTTCCACATCACCCACCCAAGAAGGTCTACAAGAAGACTTCATTTTTGGAGTTGAAAATCAGGGCAATGGGTATACTCAAAGGACCATACCTTGCCCAATCAGGTATCTGGCTTCATTGGAACCAAAGGAGAAGTCACAATCAGTCATGCTTGCTCCTAAGCATGAGAATGAGCTACAAAGAACAAAGGATCAGCTGTCATACCTCTCCAATCCAAATGCAGAACAACTAAAAGAGGTATTGAATTTTCCTTCACCTGATACCTTGATGATTTGGGTGGAAGACCAGCTTCTTGTTGATTTTTCATTCATCCAATCAGCCATGTTCAATGCCAAATCAGTTGCATGGTTGCCAATTTTGAAGAAAGGAAGATATTTTGCACAACCAGTTGCAGGGTTTGTTTAGCCCACTTTTGCTTCCAGTTAGAGTAGGATAGGTAGTTTTGCTTTCAGTAAAAGAAGTGTTTGTGCACACTCTGCATGTTCCATTTTGGAGCATGTATGACCCTTTAGTTTTGTACATAGTTTTTGTGCTGCTGGTTTTGCTCTTGCGCAGTCCATTTTAGTGGGTTTCCAAGTGGCTCAGAGAGGAGGTTTTCAAAGTTCAGATCAGTTTGCAGGCTACAACTCATGACTCCATGCTCAATGGATGCTTCAGGCAACTGGTAACTTCATACAGGTAGATGACCCCTCTGAGGCACCAAAATTATTATCCAAAATGTGCCCCCTACTCATTTTGTGGCTAACTCCTCTCATTCTTCCCTCTCTTGTGCCTCAGTCACAAAATTTTGCTTTTTAGGCACTCAAAACCTTATGGAAATGGCACCATTGGATAGAGCTCTTTCTTAGCTTTGTAGAAAGGTAAAGTTTTCCTCCTAACACATGTATTTTTCAAGTTATGGCTCGGTAGAGTTTTTATGGGAAATTTTCCCCTAGAAGGCCCGCAGCCAATCAGAACTCACCACGTGTCTAGGCCAAAAATACTAAAGCGACCCGATTTGGCCCTGTTTTGCCCTAAAACTTCAAATCACCATATCTTTCGATCCAGAGCTTGGTTTTTCACGTTCTTTATATCAATGGAAAGATGGTGAAATTATCTACAAGATTCTAGGGTCAATTTTGCATTTGGGTGGATTTTGAAGAGATAAAATCAAAAAACACTTCTAGCACGTGGTCATGAACAGAAATGACGTTTCAACCACTGATTTTAATGAAGAATGGCTCACATTCTCTCCCAGCATGATTAAAAATGTTAGGGAATGGGTCTGTTAGGTCGCCCATGCTGTTTTGATGGCATTTTGGTCAATGGTTGAATCCCTTCCATGTTTTCCCGCATTTCTCTCTCTTGGGCTCGTCCCTTGCACTGTAAAAGCTGGATTTGGCTCATTTTTCAAAGGGTTGAACATTTTTTGTGTATGGCAAGCTCCCTTTTTCACCTTAGAAGTGATTTAGTGGAATAAAAGACCTTTTCTAGAAACTACAACTGTATTTTTGCCTTTCAGGTGTTTGAATGCAAGTGATTTTGATGTTAAAATAACAATACAGGCCCTGTGATTAGTTTTTATCCTCTACTGGTGTTGTTTGCCTAATTTCTAACACTTCATTACAGCTATCAGTTTGTGCATGTTGTTTTTGTTGCATTTTATGAACTGTGTCAATTTGCAAAAGTAAAAAATGCTCACCACTCCTTTGGTGCAGCACCTATTAGCATTGTTTTTAGTTCTTTCTTTTTGCATTTTCTATCCTTGTCCCTTTGAAATTTAGAGTAGATTTAGGAGTTTAAACCTTTGCAATTATGCAAGTAAAATAGTTGATCAGAGGATTTGAGGAACCAACCTCTACTCTGGAGATTTATCTTCCATTTTTGCAAGTCCCACACTTGGTAAGAGGATTCAATGTTGTGCAATCACACTGGATGCTAGTATGATCAAACTAGAAATCTGATCAACATCCAGGGGGTGCTACTGATTTGCAACAACAGTTACATTTAGGGAGTAATCTTACCCCAATCCTGCTATCTAACAGGATCAAAACTTCAACTAGATTTTTCTCATACTAAATTCTTTCAAAATTTCCTTAAACCATTCCTAATGGATAGGAAATTTCCTCACCTTTCCGGTGATATGAATAAGTCCTCCTAACTCCAAGCAGAACTCAAGTTATGAGTGGGCAAAGTCTTGGGGTCAAATTTTCCCAGAGGGATACATGGCAAAAGGAGGAGTGCACCTTGGGCAGGTTGGCAGGTCGCGGGGTGGCATTGGGAATTTTTTTCCAATGCATGGCTCAAATTCAAAAAATAATCCATGCCCTCATGGGTCCCTAGGGGACACATGTTAGGTCTTGAGTGCAAGGAAAACAGGGGAAATGAAAGGGCGGGGTAGTGGACTGCTTTGTTGCTTTGCGCCAATGAAGGAAAAAAAGAAAGAAAGGATGCGTAGGTCCGCACGAACACTAAAGGAGGGAAAATGAGGGATAAGGTGGAGTTTTGGGCCATGGGAGGAATTTTGTAATTTTTCCCAAAGGCCAAAAAATGAATTTTCTCCCGAACCCCCGCCGCCACCTCCAAGGTGCCACGTGGCACGCTTTCATTGGCCGCGGGCTAGCGGGGTCAACATGGAATTTTTTTCCAATTTTTTTTAATATATAAGGGTTTAAATGAACCCACGCCTCTACCATAGCCACAAGGGGACATGTGGCACCCTCTGATTGGTTACAGGCCGATGGAGGGAAAAGTGAAAAATTTTCAAAAAAATTCAAAAAGTTAAAGGGGTAAAATTCATCCACGCCTCCACCTCAGCCCCTGGAGGACACGTGGTAGCCTTTAATTGGCTACGAGCCAGCGGAGGGAAAAGTGAAAATTTTCCTGAGCCCAAATTTTCAAAAAAAAATTAGGGGCAATTTTGATGGGAAATTTTTGGGTTGCGGGCTCGACAGGGAAAATTTTCCCAAATTTTCCCACAAAGGCACAAAAACTTCAAAGTGTCATAAATTGAGCTCGAAATCTCGGTTCATAACTTGAGCTCGAAAGATTGGTTTTGAGAAAATGAGGAATTTTCAGAAATATCTTGAAGCCCTCTTTGCACAGGGAACATAAAATTTTCTTTTAAATGAAGTTTTAAGGGTCAATTCTGCAAAGAGGATCTGTAGGCTTAAATTTGGCAAACTGGCAATTTCCAACTTGTAATTTTGATCAAATTAAAACTCCTCCTTCACTCAACATTTCAAACAGACATGGAGGATCAGTCTAGGGAGGGTTTAGATTGTTTTACGGAAGTCAATTTATCCAATCCATTCAAGGTTGCATTTTTTCGGCAATAGATAGAAAGATGACTATGTAAGCTCCGATTTGAAATTCATTAAGTTTTGGAGATTCATTCTTGACTGTTATAGTGAATTTGAGTTCCTTAGGTAGTACTAAGTCTAATTTTCAATGTTTCATCACTTATTGTTTAGTGCAAATATGAACTGTTCATTTTTATTAAAATGTAAATTGCTAGGATGAAGTATATTACTGTGAACTGTTTCTTTAAATTGGAATCTCCATTTTGTCATTTAAATGTGCACATGATTCCTAACTTATTCAAATACATTGATTATTGAATCATCCATCTAATTCTAAATGAAACTACATTTCTAATTTCAGTTTCAATATACATTTTGCAAGGAAAATAACATTGACATTCATTCCATATGCATTCTTCTTTCAACATTCCAAACAGAGGTTTCTCGTTACAAGTAAAACTCAGACTTCTAATGGAGAAGATAGCATATGAACAAGGTAAAACACTTTTGAGAAAGGAATGCAATATTTTTACGATTAACAATGCATTCTTTCCAACTTATCACTTTCTATTTGTATTCAAATACAACACATAAAACATACAACATTGTTTCTTATTCTTTCTATTTTCAAAACAAAATCTCATTCTTGGACAACAATAAAAATATAGTATACATTACCCTAAAAATTTAAAAGAACCAATGCCATCCTTTATTGATAATTCAAATAACTTTACAACTAGTCTCCTTTCCAATTTGATTTGGTTTTCAAATTTAAAAATACAAAATATAGAATATCATTTACATTTCTTTTGCAACAGCAGAGAACAAATATGATTCTTTACATTTCCCCATTCGAATTCAATCTTCTATCCTAAACACAATAACTTCACATTACAAAATTCATAAACTCATCCACTCGAAGTGGAAAGGGATTACAATGAGTTTTTCTCAAAAGAAAATGATTGTCAAACTCTGAAACTTCTTCTCTAAATAGTAGCATGCTTGTTTCTTCTTCTTTCATCTTGATCACAACAAGGAAGGGGGAAAGGAAATGCTCTCCACCCAACCAAGACATCCAATGATAAAGGAGAAGCCATCCTTCCCCATTGGCCCTTGAGCCCCAACCATATTGAAATGGAGCGTGAATATCAACACATGGCAATAAAGGCTTCTATCACATACAAGCAACGTTCACATTGTATACAATCAACAAGATGCATAGTTCAAAATAAGACAGCAGTTCCCAACTGCATTTGAAACAATTCATACAACACATAGGTTTGATCAAGCAAGCTAACAAGACCAAGAACTATGGGGAACTCCTTATGCCTCCCAATTTGGAATTGGGCATCCACTAAAATGCATACCGCAAATAAACATATACACCCCAGAAACCTTATATCTCTGAACCCCTTCTTATGCCCCCCAACCCAAGTTTATCCTTTATTCCCCCCTAAGAGTAAGAAATGCAAGTAGTTTCTTTTCCAAGGTGGATCCCAAACCAAAACTACCTCCTTAATAAAATAGATCTATTGGCAATCCCTTATGCCCCCCATATGAAATCCCCATAGCCTTCTCCTATACCATTCCCTAAGCATTCTACCAAACCAGGCAAGAATGCAAACAAAAACACCATCTAAACATACATGCAAGAGAAGGAAAACATTTAAAACATAGCTCAAGATGCCTACCTTTCCATAATGTAGTTTGTTCCAAGCTCACAAGCTTTCCACAATTTCAAAGTGTAGTCCAAAACTAGCAAAGTAGAATCATGTAAAGAGACTCCAAGCTTCCTCCACAACAAGCTCCAAAACAACAAAAAAATGTGCTCCTAAGAGGAAAATAACAAAGTTCCAACAACCATAGACAAGCAAGGAGTTTCTCTTTAATAGGAGAGGGAAGAGAAGAGGATGATGTGGATCCATGTGGGGTGCCACATCATTCTTCCTCAACCCAAAGAGTAAATTCAACATCCTTCACCAAATCACAATAAATAAAATGACAAAATCACTTACATACTCCAAAAATGCCCATACTCCAAAAGGACCAAATTAAAACATGTAAGGGAAGTGTAATTAAAACTTACATATTGTCACTTCAAAATGCATTATAAATGCCTACATTTAACCACCAAACCATAGGCATGGTTAGTGGATTATTTTAAGAGGTGTGGGACAAGTTTAACTTGTCCCACAAGCCTCCAAATTTGGCCTCCAAGGGCAAATTCGAATTTCATAATAGATGGAGTGCTTGACCTTCCAAAATCTGCCTTACAAGACTCTTACATATTTCTTACACATTTTTACATGTTAACTTACACACTCTTCCAACATTATTATTTAAAATCAACAACTTTATTAATTACATTCCATGTCCTATTTAAATTTAAATAAAATTTAACTATATGATCTCTTACATTAATCTACTGCATTTAACTTAATTAAAAGAAGGAACACATTACAAATAAAATACATACAACAATAATTCAAAAAGGAACACATAAATAAAACACTTATCCCATGGTCACATATAATGGAAATCCCCCCATGGGAATTCCTAACATAACACAACACACAAACACATAACACAGTTGCCATGGTGACCTTGTTGAATTCACCCAGAATTTTAATATGGCTAGTTTCTAGTCCCCCGACATTGTTGTGATTTTTTAACCTGTAAAATTCAAATACCTCCTTCGGCTTCGTGGACATATCAAAACATCTAAAATGATATAATCAACATTTCAAGATCATCTAAACACGTGAATCACAACAATATCAAGAACTCAACATTATCATTTTTAATTCATAAATCAACTATATCATCATCAAGAATCTACCATACTAGGTCTACTCCAAATATCAAGCGTCACAAGTCCAAATCAATATCCATAATATGTCCATGTACACCAGTATATTATCAACCTCATATAGAAATTTCTCTAGTGACCATCATGTCTAATTATTGAATCCAAATCAATAATAATCTATGATCTAACATCTAACCATCATACTAAAACAAAACATAATAGTGTCCATAATATGATTGATAGTATCAAAATCAGTACCTGAAAGTGTCAAAGGGAAGTGGGCACTATAGAGGGGACAATGTGATAGAGTTCCAGAGCATAGAGATAGGTCTTGGAGCCCTAGGCTTAGGGATGAACATGTAGAGAGACCTAGAGGTCGTTAGACCACAACTGCAGATCACATCAGGGAGATCCTAAAGCTTCGGCCCTCACATAACTCAGGTGACACAGGTGGATTTCCACTAGAGGCTTGGCTACTAAGCTTGAGTGGATACTTCAATCTTTTTCCTTGTTATATAAACATGAAAGCTCTTGTTGCGATCCATCTACTGAAGGATGGAGTAGGAGTGTGGTGTAGGATAGAGGAGTAGAAGCTCCAAGTAGATTCTGAGACAGTGACCTGGGAGCTATTTGAGGAGAGATTCAGGAGTAGGTATTTGTCACGGAGGTTAAAACAGTAGAGGATCAACGAGTTCCATGACCTCTAACAGGCATCTCTTTCAGTAGCAGAGTATGAGAGTAGATTTCTTGATCTACTCCAGTATGTTGAGTATATGCAGGATGAGCAGATGTATATTCACAGGTTCATCTGGGGCCTAAATTTAGATATTGGAGGTGCAATGTGAATCCACTACCCACATACATCAGTTGAGGTCATCGAGAAGGCCTATATTACAAAGGAGACTCAGGGAAATACCCAGTAGGCTAGATACCAAATAAGAATCCACATACATCAGATGCATAATGGTAGATAGATGGGGTCAGTACCTCTTCCTCGTGGTGGACAGGGTTCATCACAGTCATCCTTTAGACCATAGTAGTAGAAGAAATCCCACCCACCTCATAGACCTCCATAGAGAGCTGATGCACATAGAGGTTGGAGTATGGGGCCTCCTCCTAGGGGTCCCATCAGGACACAGAGTGGACCTAGAGCTCAATCAACGGGAGCTCACCAGTAGAAACCATAACAAGCCTCAGCTAGATCATTAGGATCCACACCACAAACTTCCAGGGCACCTACTAGAGGTTCTACTCATTAGGGAGGATCATGAGGATGTTTTGGTTGTGGAGTTACTAGACACTTTTGAAGAGACTACCCATAGAACCCTAATAACAAGGGTAAGACATAGACCTCTGACCTGACTGTTGGTGACATGGGATGTAGCCACAAGATTTATGCAAGTGGTTGAGAACCACCAGGTAGAGCATCAGAGCACATTCATTGAGACCACAAGTAGCATTGGTGGTATTCCTACCTCTATATTATTTGATTCTGGTTCTTCTGATTCTTTCATTGCACCATCTTTAGTAGAGCGATGCATGCTGGTGGTAGTTAGGAAAGGTCTTAGTTGGGATTTCGAGATGGATTTTAGAGCCAAGATCTTTGTAGACTCCTTAGTTAAGGAGTGTGTAGTGGATTTGGGACCTTTCACCATTACTTCAGATCTCTGTATCCTTCCTTTGGGCTCATATGGAGTCATTTTGGGTATGGATTGGTTATCTCCACATAGGGCTAGCATGGATTATTACCACAAGAATATATCTTGTGTAGATGATTTGGGAGTTAACTCGGTGATTTCAGGGGTCAGGAGGCCCATTTCTATTTACACCATCTCTGCTATGTAGCTTAAGTAGTGTGTGTGACAGGGTTGTCAGATGTATGTTGTTACATTCAGTGACAGATCAGAGGATCGGAATAGTGGACCATTGCTAGATGATCATCCCATCTTGAGAGAGTATGTTGATGTCTTTCTAGCAGAGCTACTGGGGTTACCACCCCCATGTGAGATTGATTTTCATATAGATATAGTTCCTAGAGCATAGCCTAACTCACGTGCACCTTATCAGATGACCACCCAAGAGCTCCATGAGCTCAAGTTACAGCTTGAAGGCCTTTTAGAGAAAGGTCTTATCCATCCTCATGTATCCCTTTGGGGTGCACCGGTGATCTTTGTGAAGAATAAGGATGGATCCTTGCGGTTGTGTATTGATTAATGCCCGCATAACAAGGTGACGATCAAGAATCGTTATCCTCTTCCTCATATTGATTACTTGTTTGATCAGATGAAGGGAGAAATTTTTTTCTCTAAGATTGATCTTATGTTAGGCTACTATCAGCTGAGGATTTCAGAGGCAGACATTCATAAGACCTCCTTCTGCACAAGATATGGGCACTATGAGTTCATAGTGGTGCCTTTTGGTTTGACTAATGCCCCCGCAATGTTCATGAGTTTGATGAATGGGGTATTCAAGACCTTCTTAGATCACTTCATGCTCATATTCCTAGATGACATTTTGATATACTCACATATGCATGAGGAGCATGAGGGGAACCTTTGCTAGGTTCTTCAGTGTCTTCAAGAGAAGAAACTTTACAGGAATTTGGAGAAGCTTGATTTATTTCAGACAGAGATAGAATATTTGGGTCATATCATTTTTGGGGAAGGCATCACCATCAATCCATCCAAGATTAAAGCCATTATGGATTGGCCATCACCCACTATAGTGACGAAGGTGCGCAAATTCAAGGGATTAATAGGTTACTACAGGAGATTTGGTTAGGAATTCTCTCAGATTGCACACCCTATCACTTCCCTTCAGAGGAAAGGGAAGAAGTTTTTCTGGTTAGACAGATGCGAGTAGGCCTTCAAGACACTGAAGGAGTGCCTCACTATAGCACCTATTCTTGTAGTGCTGGATCTATGGGGTGAGTTCTATTTTTACATAGATGCTTCGTTGGTAGGCCTTATAGGTGTGTTGATGCAAGAGGGTAGAGTAGTGGCTTTTGAGTCTCGCAAACTCAAGGATCACGAGCTTAATTATCCGATTCATGATCTTGAGCTTGCGGTAGTTGTGCATGCTTTGGTTAGATGGAGGAACTTTCTTCTTGGTAGGAGATTCACACTCAGGATAGATCATTTGAGTCTTCACCACCTCTTCACGCAACCCAATCTCAATGCTCGCTAGCGGTGTTGGATGGAGTTACATTGTGAGTATGACATAGAGATAGAACATGTTCAGGGGAAGGAGAATGTGGTAGTAGATGCTCTTAGTAGGTGGAGACATGTGGCTATGGGCACCTCAGTGAGCACAAATCTATGGAGTAGGATTCTTCAGAATCTTCCTCTTGACAACTTCTACATTATATTACAAACAGAGATCGAGTCACAGATACCCCTTGAGGGGAAGTTTGATGGTTTTTAATTATAGGCAGATGTTCTTATCAAGCATAGAGGCCAGATATATGTTCCTATATATAGAGGCTTGAGGTATGACATCTTGGTGGAGGCTCATCGTGTACCCTATTGAACCCATCCTGGGGTGAAGAAGATGCATGCCACCTTGAGACAGCTGTATCATTGGAGAGGAATTCGTTGAGATGTGGCTCAGTTTGTGTCATGATGTCTAGAGTGCTAAAGAGTTAAGGCCAAGCATCAACATCTAGCAGGCCTTCTTTATCCTTATGCTATACCGGAATGGAAGTGGGACACCATTTCCATGGATTTCATTATTGGGCTACCGATGTCGAGTGTGGGCCCATAGCCAATTAGAGGCTACCACGTTTCATCATGGGGAAACGATGGAGGTGCGGCTTCTTTTTTTCCCTTAGGCTTTTTTTTTATGTTTTGGGAAAAATTTATCTTTTTCCTTGCTGGCCTGCAGCCAATCATAGGCTACCACGTGGCAGCATGGGGGATGAAAGTGGAGGGCGTGGATCCACACGTCAAACTTCTCCCTATTCTCTCCCTTTGGAAAAATTTTCCAAAACTCCTCACCATTTTGACTGTCTCCCTCTCCCTTCTCCCCACGGTGATTGGTGGAGTGCCACATGTCCTTGGTGGACCTACGGGTGCGTGGACACTAATTGGCTTTCTTTCCCCTTTGGCGAAATTTTGATTTAACCTCTATCACTTTGTCATCTTTCTTGTTTTCTCTTGGCAATGACTCAGAGGCCACCATGTGTCCCTCAAGGCCCCGCGGAGGCGTGGGAGAGATTTTGACTTTGCAGCCACGTGAGGAAAATTTGCCAACATCACCCCGCGATCCGCTGACCCAAAAATTACTTTCCTTCCCCACTCGAGACGTGTTCCCTTAGGGAAAAATTTGATTCCTAAAGTATGCATGTCCATTACTGGAGTTCTACAAGGGTTAGGAGGAATTATTTATATCGTTGGAAAGGTGAGAAAATTTCCTATCCAATGGGAAAGGTTTAGAGAAATTTTGGATGCTTTAAGTGTGAGAAAAATTCAGTTGAAACTTTGAGCTTGTTAGAGAATGGGTATGGTGATATTTTAACCCCTGAACCTAACTGAAACCCTTAACCCTAAAATCTAGACCTTGTGACCTCTGAAAATTGTTAATCAATGAAAAGTATGTTCTAGTAATTTTAGACTTGTTCCAGAACCTGATAGTGTCAACTATTGTCTTGCAACCTGGTTGTGGACACTTCTAATAAAAAAATATAATTATCCCATATTTTTTCCTAACTAACCCTAGGTTGTTTCTTGGGTCTCAAGTGGGTTGTTTTATCAAGCATCACAAATCTCATCTAGGAAGATGAGCATGAAGTGATCTAAGAAGGTCCTTAATACCCCATTCATTAAACCCATGAACACTACGGGGGCATTAGTCAAACCAAAGGGCACCACTGTGAACTCATAGTGCCCATATCTCATACGCAGTCTTATGAATGTTCACCTCCAAAATCCTTAGCTGATGGTACCCTGAATTAAGATCAATCTTAGATAAAACTGTGGCTCCCTTCATCTTATCAAACAAGTCATTGATACAAGGAAGAGGATAACGATTCTTGATCATTACCTTGTTTAGCTAGCAGTAATCAATACAAAACTGTAAGGATCCATCCTTATTCTTCAAAAAGATCACTGGTGCACCCCAAGGGGATACACTAGGATGAATAAGGTCCTTCTCCAAAAGGCCCTCAAGCTGTAACTTGTGCTCACAGAGATCTGGGGTGGTCATCCGATAAGGTACCCGTGAGATGGGCTATGCTCTAGGAACTAGATCTATATGAAAATCCATCTCACATGGGGGTGGTAACCTCGATAGCTCCCCTAGAAAGACATTAGAAATCTATCTCAAAATGGGATCATCATCTAGCGACGGTCCACTAGACCCATCCTCTGATCTGTCACTAACTGTGACGACATACATCTAACAACCCCGTCGCACACACTACTTAAGTTACATAGCAGAGATGGTACGAATAGAAATAGGTCTCTTGACCCCCGAAATCACTGACTCAACTCTCAAATCATCTACAAAAGATATAGTTTTGTGATAAAAATCCATCCTGGCCCTGTGTGCAGATAACGAATCCATACCAAAAATGACTCCATACAATCCGAAAGGAAGGATACAAAGATCTAAGGTAGTGGTGAAAGGTCCCAAATCCACTACACACTCCTTAACTAAGGAGTCTATAGAGATCTTGGCTCAAAAATCCATCTCGACGTCCCAACTAAGACCCTTCCTAACTGCCACCAGCCTGTATTTCTCTACTAAAGAAAATGTGCATGTTGCTATTCTGGAGCAAAAGAAAATACAGTTTGATAGTACCTTGTGAAAACACATTCCTTTGTAATCCTTTCCGAAATGATGTGGATGAAATTTTAATAGTTATGTTATGGAGAAATGATGTTGCTATTGATTATAAGAATGCATATTTGAATTGAGAAAGACATTAGTTTTCTGCTATGTACATTGGAAAGAAATAAATTAAATGTTGTTATTGTTTTTTTTTCAACATTGAAAGATGTAAGCTATATAATTGAAGTCAATAAAGAAATGCAAGTTTACTTCTCATTGTATTGTTGGGTTGAGTTGGAATGTTAGATTTTAATTGGAATCTCTATTTTGAAAATTGAAAGAAGAAGAAATATGTGTGAGGGAATTATATTGCTTCATCTCTTTTGAAATACATTCTATTGGAAATCAGATTTTAAAATTTAACTTGGAAATTATTTGTTTAGAAACAACTAAATGCATTGAATTGTTTTAGAAACTATATGCTTCACTTAAATTATAAAATTGATAAATAGATCCTTTAAAATTTTGATCACTTGCATTGTGACTTTTAAAAATGACAAACTTAATAAAATTGTACAATTTGGACCTACACACATTAATCAACTTGAAAATGACATATTTTAGGGTGGTAAGATATTTAGAAACTAAAATTGACAAAGAACACTTAAGAAGACAAGCTAAATTAATGCAAAATTGAATCCAATCCCTCTAACAGTCATTTTTCTGTCAATTGATGGAAAAATTCAAATTGAAATCAATGGAATAAATTTACCTTCCTAAAACACTTTAAACTCTCCCTAGATCAATTCTCTATGCCTGTTTGACATTTTTAGTGAAGGAGGAGATCCAATTTAATCAAATTGGAAAGTTGGAAATTACCAGTTAGCCTTTTTTAAGTCTGCAGATCATTTTTGCAAAATTGAACCCTTAAACGTTATCAAAATGTAAATTTTATGTTTCTTGTGCAAAGAGGGCATCGAGAGTAGCCAATTAGAGGGTTCCACATGGCACCTTGCGGGGTGGTAGAGGGGGGTGGGAGAATCCTTTGTTTTTTTGTTTTTGCCTTAGGAAAATTTTGAACAATTTCCCTGAAGCCTTGAAATCTTGTCCTCACCTTGGGATTTTCTCCTTTACAGGAACGCAAACCCGTGCACACCTTTCACCTTTTGTTTTCATTTTGGAGAAGTTTTCCAAATCACCTCATTGCTCCACCCTTCCCTCACCCTCCTCCGATTTGAACCAGGACTCGACACGTGTCCACTAGGGACCCATGGAGGCACAGGAGAAATTTTTCATTTACGTTGCACGAGGGGGAAATTTTTCTAAAGCTGGCCCACAATCCACCAACCCACCAAAGGGTTTTTCCTCTCCTCTTGACACGTGTCCCCTTCGGGAAAATTTGACCCCTAAAGTATGCTTTCCCATGTCTTAAGTTCCTGAAGAAATTAGGACTTCTTTATATGACTAGAAAGGTGAGAATTTCCTATCCAATGGGAATGCTTTAGGGAAATTTTTGAATACATTAAGTATGAGAAAAATCAAGTTGAAACTCAGAGCCTATTAGCGAGTGGAAATGGGGGTAAATCACTCCCTGAACCTAACTGAAACTTTGAACCCTATAATTTGAACCATGTGAACTTAAAATTTGTTAATAAAGGAAGAATATGTTCTAGTAATGTAGATTCAATTTAGAACCTAATAGGGTCAACTGTTGTCTTGCAACTTGGTTGTGGATACTTCTAATAAAAAAAAAATATTCCATAATTTTCTAACTAACCCTAGGTTGTTTCTTGGGTCTCAAGTGGGTTGTTTTAATGGGCATCACACTTGGTATCAGAGTAGTGGTTCAAAGGCTTGGAACATTGGGTACACTAGAAAACTTGAGACATAAACTTTAACCTAGCACACTTTTAAATCTAGAAAACAACTTAGTTAGAATTTGTATATTTTATCAAACATGGAAGATGTGTACAAATTAGCAAAATAAACTAACTCTCGCTTTGGTCTGTATAGGGGGTGTAGACGAAGCAAGAGAGACTTTAACAGAGACTCAAACTTACCACCACCACCACCACCACTAAATCAGGGTGTAGCAACTATCCTACCTCAGATTCTACAGACCCTTCAGGATTTAATACCGCTCTACGTGGATGATTAGGAGGAGGACATGTAGCTAGTCATGACAGAGCCCCTTCTATCGAGGGTTAGGTATCTCCTCGACTCAACATAGAGCATAGAGGAGAGAACTCCCATGCAGAGTCAACCAGAGCAGAGTCACCACCTAGGGGACAGGGTGACAGAGTTCTAGAGCATAGAGAGAGGTATCTAATCCCTAGGCTTAGGGATGAGCATGCAGAGAGACCTAGAAGCCTTCAGACCACAACAGCAGATCACATCAAGGAGATCCTAAAGCTTTGGCCCTCACATTACTCAGGTGACATGAGTGGATTTCAGGAAAAGTCCTGGCTAGTGAGCTTTAGCGGGTGCTTCAAGTTTTTTGCTTGTTCTAGCAACACGAAAGCTCGTGTTAGGATCCATCTTTTGAGGGATGGAGCAGGAGTATGGTGGAGGATAGAAGAGAAAAAGTTCCACATGGATTCAAAGATAGTGACTTGGGAGATTTTTGAGGAGAGATTCAGAAGCAGGTATTTGTCACAGAGGTTCATACAGTAGAGGATTGATGAGTTCCACAAGCTCCGATAGGATTATCTTTCAGTAGAAGAGTATGAGAGTAGATTTCTGGATCTACTACAGTATGTAGAGTATATGCAGGATGAGAAAGTGCGGATTCATAGGTTCATCCGGGGCTTGAATTTAGATATTGGAGGTGATGTGCAGATCCAGTGCCCACAAACATTAGTAGAGGCTGTCGAGAAGGCCTATATTACAGAGGAGATTCATGGAAAGACGTAGCAGGTTAGAGACCAATTCAGGAGCCGCATACAATAAATGTAGGATAATAGATGGATGGGGTAAATTCCCCTTCCTCATGGTGGCCAAGGTATAACACCATCATCCTTTAGGCCACAGTAGTAGAAGTAGTCTCACCCACCTCATAGACCTCCACAGAGAGCTGATGCACAGAGAGGTCAAAGTATGGGGCCTCCTCCTAGGGGTCCCATTCGGACATAGAGTGGACCTAGATCTCAGTCAACAAGAGCTTTCCATTAGAGACCTTAGAAAACTATAGCTAGATCATTAGGATCCATGCCATAGGCTTTTAGGACACCTACTAGAGGTGCTACTCATTGGGGAGGATCAGGAGGATGTTTTGGATGTAGAGTTACTAGACACTTTTGGAGAGATTGCCCACAGAAACCTAACAACAAGGCTAAATTAAAGATTTCAAAGATGACTATTGGTGACATGGGACGTAGCCACATGATTTATGTAGCAGTTGAGAACCACCAGGTAGAGCATAAGAGTAGAGTTATTCAGACCACAGGTAGTATATGTAACATCCCCATTTTAAGATACTAGAACAAGGGAATTTTTTATTTTTTTTATATACAACATTCTCTGTTATGAATTATATAATTCAAACACACGTCCAAGTTTTAATAATTGTTCTTTGTCTAATTAATGTAACTTGGATCACACAATTTATTTTTAAAACCAATGTTCCCTGTTCACAAATTTGTAATAAGGAACACACATTCAATGCCATTCAATCATATAACAGATACCATATGTTGCTGTAAATGACTCGCAGAACTACCGATCTCCCATTTTATGGCTCGGAGTTTCAACGATCTCTCATTTCATGACTCGGTGACTTACCTATCCTTCATGTTAATTCATGCATAGTATAATAAATATACAAGGTTCTCTTACCGTTTCTGGTTATCGAAGTGATCCATTTAAGAAGCCTATCTGAATATTTGTTACTGATATTTGTCTGACATCCTACATCTTAAACTAGGTGATTAGGACAACACAACCAACACTTGCGATACTTTGGCCAAATATTTTTACATGCTTTACATGATCATATTCCTAGATATGGTACACATTATTGGAATACATCCTTCACCTCACTTCATCTGTTATCTAGAATGGTCTTTCCTGGTCTCTTCCAGTCCTTCTGTTTAAGGTCAAGCTCTAATCCCCAACTGGCAATATGAACAAGTATAGGAAGTTACTCATGGTAACTAAAGATACGAAGACATACGACGTCGTCCCTAAACGAATCCATGTGTCTAGTTACCTTTAGTCCTCCAGAGTCACTCCGTATACATGATCACATTCCTATCCCCAACCAAGAACTTAGTATCCAGCTTATGTAAAATTGATGATTTAATTCGGGAGGGCATTGCAATATGTCAGCTATAACAATGTGTCGTCATGAATGCCCCACCTCCATGAAGACACTATATTGTAGCTAGCGTATGTCAATGTCCTACGGAATCCTCTCATCGAGGGTACATATCCAGCTCAATTGTGATTTGGTTATAATCTTAGTATTTAAGATCAACTTTCAGCAGCCATGCTGATCCTTTATCCTTGTTCTTGTTTCAGTTGTATGTAGCTAAGAGAGACTTAATATATCTTCTAGCTTAATACGTATTTCCTCCTTCATACTGAAGGGTTTCCTATTAACTTCTTGGTTCCTTGCTTAATCTTTGGACTAAGCAGTCCATTATCAATAACTTAATAAGTTTAACCGATTAAACTTAACCAAGTTTTCCACAACTGTAAACAAATTCAGAATTCCATCTTATTAGACGTCATTTAAATGAGGTCTAACTATAAATGAATTTATTCATTTATCCTCCTTAACCTTACTTAGTTAAGGTTTGTTAACAATAGATATGATTTCCCATATCTTTATTTTCTGAATTTAAACATTCGAGGCTATTAACGGAGTCTGAATACAAGGTTTGGCTGCTCCTAAGTTATTTGATATTCCTTAGCTTTCAAGCTAATCCTGAATACCTTTCAATTAAGAGATCATGTTTACCTAAATCCTTTTTGATGTCAATTTAAAATTCATCTTAACCCAAGTATGAACTAATTGCACATTTCAACGTAAAATTTGCATTCAGGTAAAGAATAAATGTTATTTCCTTTTAAATTCATCCATTAACATTTGAATAATTCCAAATCAAGGAATAATGTTATATTCTAAAACTTATTCAAAAATATCAAACTGATACAGTCATTAAAAATATCACACTCGTACTTGTATTCCTCCTTCGGCTTTACAATCTATACATTTTCCAGTTCAAATGATTGGACTTTGTTTATATTAAACAACATTACTACTCATAAGTTAGAAGAATGTAATTTCTTCTTTTCTCATTTCCTTGTAGAGGAGTAATAGTTATCAATTACAATCCATCTTCAATCAATCAAAAGAAGTATCAGAAGACAACCATGTCTTCGTTTAAACTCAAGTTCCATCTGCAAAATTACTTGCACGGGTCAGTTCATTGAACTGAGCATATTAAGCACTTGTCATTAAAATGAAGTGCTTTTAATTAATTGTCTCAATAAAAGAACCCTACTTTTATGAAACGTTAATATGAACATCATTCCAAAATTAAATACTAAAAAGGATGAACAACATATTAACTTAATCATCTAATTACCATCCCAATCGGTCAAGGGATTACTGTCCTCTTTCTAAATACTTATAACAAGAAGTAATTTCCTTCAAACATTTCCAGATTACAACATCCATAAGAACTGAAAATACAATTATGCAACTACTGTTCTAATATAATGCTATCAATTTCTTTCCCCTACATTAGTTAGAGGAAGATTCACAATTAGATTTTAAATAAAACTTCCAGCATAACCATTTTCCTTTCCTTTCATACAACTTGTCTAATCTCAAACAATCAAACACTGAAGAGAAAAGTAAACAGAAATTTATATACAAATGCTTAACCCAAGCAGTACGAAATTCGTTCCATAACAATTATAGATTTCTAATTGTATGAGAGAAAATTATCATTAATTCAATTATCCATTCACACTCTCTTGCCTTTCCTCATAACTGTACTAGAAATTTTAATCCAAACGTGATATCAATCAATGATAACAGTCCAAAGAGAAATGAACGAAAATCAATAATCGAATAAAAGGAGGATCATATTACCTCTTCCTACTGTCTAACCGGATATTCACTAGTTAGAACAGACCTGATCCACTAGTGTGTTTCCTTCTGAATAAATATATTTTAGTATTCAAAACCCACTATCTACCTTTCCAGAAAGTTGGCCAGAATTCATTGCAACTAGTCCATAAGCATTAGTACTGAAAGAACCTCAAAATTCAATCATTTCCTTTCATATATTTCTCTCAACAGACTTTCTCGTCCAGATATAAACAATAAAGAATGTACAGCTAGTTTTACAACCAAAATGTTTCACCAAAAATGAACATTACAGCTAGGCCTGAACAAGCAAGAATGTACATCTAGCTACAAAATCATGATTCTTATCATAATAGTAAAAGGAATCATTTTTCAAACATTTAAAGTAAGAATTCCACTTTAGTTCAGTCTTGATGAAACAACAAAGAATTTAGATTGCAAATTGGATATATACTTATATATATATAATCATACATGTTTGCTAAAAATAGTCATACCCAACTTAGTCTGAAACGAGTAAATGTACTAAAAAAATATTACCATCATTTAGCTGAAATAAGTGAGAAACCCCCCCCTTTTTTTTTACAAGAACAAGAATCTATTCAAGTTCAGTTCCAGCTGATTACATTAAAGGAGTTTGAATAAACATCTCTGTTACTTATATATCTATATACTTTTCAAAAGATTTAAGAAAGATATCAATACATTTTACTCACTCCTCAAATATTCAAGTTCAGTTCATAAGCAATTTATTTTCTCCAAAAACCCAGTCACGGTCTTCATTTCACAAGAAAATATTAAAATGTTTTTAACCAGCAAGGGTAAGACGATGAAATGAATTCCCTGTCCCAAGTAAAATCGTAATCAATGCAATGTAAAGCAACTAGGAGAAATAACTCACACAACAGTTCATCAACATTATCACAATTTTGTTTTCCCAAATCGTTTTCACGCACAGAACTCATAAAACAATACTCGTATAACTAATACATTCATCAAATCGAACCCATATTGGGTAATAGAAATGGATGCCCAACACTGTCAAAACAAAACTCATACATCAAGGACAGCTTCATTTGTTTTAATCATTTTGTAAAGGAAACCCAACACTATCAAAATAAGAACTCATACAGCAAGGGAAAATCCCATTCCTTTTACTCTTATTGCAAGAAAAACCCAAACCGTATTCATCAAAAAGAAAAACGATTCCACTAGGAAATTCACTTCAAACATTCAACAACTTTATTTAACTAAAAAACCCATCATAAGAACAGGGTTGTTTTAATGAGACGCTTAAACAATAGCAAAACAATTTAAGGAGAAGGGCTCAACATGCCTGCTAATCTTTCTTGTGGCTCGAAGAAAACCGCGCCCACAGGAGCTATTTTTCTCTACGGCGACAGCAGTAAAGCTTTCCAAACAATCCTCTAACTTCCTCAGGCTCAAAATAGCCGTGGCTATTCCAACAATAGCAACAATAACCAAAACTAACAGCAGGTTTGACAGAACCATGGAAAAAAAAATGTAGATCAACTAAAAACCCGATTGCACACAATGACAAACAAATTTTTCCTCTATCCTCTTTCCAAGGTGAGCTGCTCACTAAGACCAAGGTCATTGAATGAATTCAATGCAATGCTTTTTCCTCATTCCTCACGCCACTGCCAACTCAGGTTGGTGAGTTTCTTTTTTCAAATTTTGCATGTAATTCCCTTTTAGCCACTTAGCTAGTTGGATACCTCCAACTTTTTCTTGTTCCCACCAAAATTGGTGCTGAAACTTGTAAGGACATTATTTATTGTCCTAATAAATTTATTACCTCCCCTCCCCTTATCCTTTCCATCTACATGGGTGTATGCGTCCCCTTCCTTAGGTTAGGATTAGTCTAGTATTTTAATAGTCCATATCTAGGTCATTCGCCTAGTTCATAGGTTAATGGCATTTACACCTATTTTCTCCCTTATGAAATCTAAAATCCATATAGGATAGTAGTTAGGGTATAAGATAAAACTTAGGGGTTGGTTAGGGTTTAATCCCCTAATATTTAATTAACTAGTTTCCATATCAAGTCTCATTAGCAATCACACAAGCAATAGTAACTTCCGTCCCTAGCATCAAGTTACAGCAAACAAGGGTCCAAATCAGCAACACATTCCTCTAAGATCAAAAGATGTGTCTTAACATATTTATCTTCATTTCAGCAGTTACAACATTATGAAAAGTAATTACCATGACAACTTACAAAAATCAAGGCGTTACTTTCCTCCCTTCTTAAAGAATCATCGTCCCGATGATCAAATTAACCAATTCAAGGGGTTTCTACGACAAAATTTAGTTATTGTCCTTCCATTCATAAGTTCATATCAAAAATAGATTCACTCTTTAAAACAGTGTTTTAAGATAACTGTAAAATAGACCAATAATTGTCTAAATTTGGTAGAATTATCAGTTTTTGGAATTTCAATTTCGATCAAACAAGTATGGAAAATCATATCTCATTTCTTCGAGATTTTCCCAAGTTGCACTTTCTTCGCTAAACTGGTCCCACTAGACCTTACATTGATTCACTTCACGATTTCTTAAGCACAACTGGTGAGTTCCCAGCACTCAAATGGGCTTAACCATGATTATTCTTGGGTCTTGGACCTGCAAGGAATTCCAATTCAGCACATGTGATAAATCTGTTACGTATTTCTTAAGCAAAGAAATACGAAAAACATCATGCATTTGTGATAAAGCAGGAGGTAATGCTAAATGATAAGCTACAGGGTTGATTATTTCAACAATTTCAAAAGGTCCCACGTAACGTGGTGACAACTTGGCAGCCTTGCCAAAATTTATTGAGCTCTTTTTCGGCTTAACCCGAAGAAATACCTTCTCACCAAGTTTATAATTCCTATCCACCCACTTTAAGTCTACATAACTCTTCTGCCTATTGGCAGCCTCCTTTAGATGTTCCCAAATCATTTTGATTTGTTGTCCCATTTCCTTGAGGATTTCTGGCCCAATTACCTCTCTTTCCTCTACGTTGTCCCAGCTAACAAGGGTTCTGCATTTTCTTCCATACAATGCTTCAAAGGGTACCATTTTTAAAGAGGCATGATATGTATTATTATAGGCAAATTCTACTAGCGGAAGGTATTCCTCCCATTTATACTGATGGTCCATGCAATACATTCTTAACATGTCCTCTAAAACTTGATTGACTCTCTCGGTTTGTCCATCCATCTCCGGATGATATGTAGAGCTGAAGTTTAATTTAGTTCCCAAGGCCGCATTAAGCGTTTTCCAAAACCTTCATGTCATCCTCAGATCTCTGTCCGATATGATCAATTCGGGTATTCCATGCAATCTGAAAATTTCATGTACAAATCTTCTTACTAATACTGGTGCATCATCTTTCAAATTACCAGCAATGAAGTGTGCCACTTTGGTTAATTTGTCGACGACAACCAGGATGATATCATGCTTGTTCCTTAACATAGGCAATCCTTGAACGAAATCCATCATTATCACTTACCATTTGTATTGTGGAACGATGTGGGGATACAATAATCTAGCGAGATGCATATGTTCCACCTTAACACGCTGACATTCCAAGCAGTGTGTTACAAATTCCACCACATCCTTTTTCATTCCCTTCCAGAAGTATTGCTTCTTAAGATCAGCAAGCATTTTTGTAATGCCAGGGTGTCTAAAAAAAGGTGAATTATGAAATTCAATTAACAATTTCCTTCTTAAGTCATTTACCAAAGGTATATATACCCTGTTTTTGAACCTCAAAATTCCTTCATTATCGAAATGAAATCCTTTATACTTCACATCCTTTGGATCTGCAGCAAGTGCTGTTTTAACTTGCTGGAAATAAGGATCTGATTCCAAGGCATCTTTCACCTCATCCTTAAATTGAGTTCTTAACGTTATAAGAGTAGAGATATCCTTCCTTCGACTCAGAGCGTCTGCCACACTATTTTCCTTGCCTTTGATGTAGCTTATATCAAAATCATACTGAGACAAAAATTCTAACCATCTTCGCTATCTTGCATTCAAATTTGGCTGAGTAAAAATATACTTCAACCCCAGATGGTCAGTTTTTAACTCAAAAGGTTTGCCTAAAAGGTAATGCCTCCACATTTGAAGTGCATGTACAATGGCAGCAAGCTCTAGGTCATGTGGAGCATAATTTTGTTCATGTATCTTAAGCTTTCTGCTTTCATAAGATATGACATGGTTATTCTGTAACAGAATACCTCCAGGGCCTTCTCCTGATGCATCTGTTACAACCATAAAATTTCCATTTGGATCTAGTACAGTTAAAATAGGTGTTGTAGTTAATTGTTCCTTTAAATTTTTAAAGGCAGATTCACATTTGTCAGTCCAGACAAATTTCTTATCCTTCTTTTGCAGTGAAGTGATTGGGGTAGAAATTTTTGAAAAATCCTTAACGAACTTTCTATAATATCCTACCAAGCCCATGAAGCTTCTTACTTCATGCACGTTCTTAGGTGCAGGCCACTTGGTTATAGCTATGAGCTTTGAAGGGTCTACATCTATTATGTTCTTGCTTATAACGTGTCCCAAATAATGCACCTCTGCATCATAAAAGGAATATTTAGACAGTTTACCATACAACTTCCTCTTTCTTAAAACTTCTAGCACTACCCTTAAATGTTCTTGGTGCTCTTCGACATTTTTAGAGTATATAAGAATTTCGTCTAAGAATATTGTTCATCAGATTCATGAAGGCGGCAGGTGTATTTGTCAACCCAAAAGGTAACACCGTGAATTCATAATGCCCGTACCTTGTTCTAAAAGATGTTTTATGAATATCTTCTTCCTTTATTCTCAACTGATGATACCCAGATCGAAGATCTATTTTTGAATAGACTGATGCTCCACGCATCTGGTCGAACAGATCATCAATCCTAGGAAGTGGGTATCGATTCTTAATATTTTCCTTGTTCAACATTCTATAATCAATGCACAGTCTCAATGTGCCATCCTTTTTCTTTACAAAAATTACCGGTGCTCACCATGGTGAGACGCTTGGTCTTATCAGCCCCTTAGTCAAAAGTTCCTGTAATTGAGCTTTTAACTCTACCAACTCGAGGGTGTTCATTCTATAAGGTGCCTTAGATATGGGTTCATTTCCTGGCTTGATTTCCATTGCAAATTCAAACTCTCGTTTGGGTGGAAGACCTAATAATTCCTCTGGAAATACATCACTGAAATCCCTTAATAATGGATATCTTTCCATGAAATCATTATCCTCCTCAACATTTTCTATCATTTTTACTACATACAAGGTGCAGCCTCTATTCTTAGCCCTTTTTAGTTGCATAGCTGTTAGTTTTCTAACTGCAATTTCACGCTTTACACCTTGAATGATTGTTGCTTTCTACAGGTCGTCAAAACAAAAAATTTGTTTTTCATAACAGTCAGCCTTTGCCTTATGTTCTTCCAACCAGTTAACTCCAATAATGATATCATATGATCCTAAAGGAGTGACATACAGGTCAACTTCAGTGGAGAAACTGGGCAAGTCAAGAATTTCCCCAAAAAGGCACATTTCGACTGTATGGACAACATTATTCCCATAATGCACTGTCCATGTCTTATCCATTCGTTCATTCTTTCTTTTTAATTTCATTGCAAGTTTAGTAGAAATAAAGCATTCAGTGGCTCCAGTATCAAAAATTATGACTACAGGTGTACCGAATAACTTACCTGGAACTTCTATAGGCGTAACTTGCTTTTCAGCTTGTCTGTTAGCCACCGCAGTGTGTATCCTATGCTGCTAATCACGATCATCCTTTTTCAGAGGATAGTGACTCGCGTAATGGTCCTTTCCACAGTTGAAGCATCCTCCAACTGGCCCTTTCCTAGGCTCAAATTTGTTACCAGCTTTGAAGTTATCATTCTGGCTCCCATAGGACTTTTGTCCATTGCCACTAACTTTTGCGAAGCTGTTCCGCACACCATTTACAAGTTTATTAATTACAGATTTCTTGTTGTTATCTACAAAAATTTTGTTTTTCACACCAAACCTTTTCCAAGGCCCCCTTTTGGGTGTAAGAGATGAAGAAGAGTTGGGAATCTTCTTCCTTATCTCTTCCCTATGAGCAGAAATTGCTCTTAATTTCTGTTCCTGTCTTATTGCCTTTTCGACAACTCCTTCCATGGTGGTTGGACCATGGACATCCACTTTGCCACCAATGATGGGATTCAGTCCCATTATGAACTTTTTTATTCTAAACTTCTCATTATCTTGGTACTGCGGCACATATTTAAGGAGTTTAGTAAACCCTTCCGAGTATTCTGTCACCGTCAGCCTTCCTTGTCACCAGTTCTGAAATTTAGTCATTTTCCTATCAAAATAGAGTTGAGGCAACCACCGTTGCCTAAATTAACCCTTAAATTGATCCCAAGTTATGTCTGATTCGACAATATTCAACTCAACCTTGCGGTTGTCCCACCATGATGATGCTTCATGAGAAAGATGATATGCTTCCCATATCGCTTTGGTCTCCTCAAAGAAGTTTCTTATTGCAAATTACTTCTCCATTTCACTGAGCCAGTTCTCAGCTCCGTCCCCAAGGGTTGTTCCATCAAACTTGGGAGGACTTATTCTCTTTATGTCATTTGTAATTTCAGCTACTAATCTTTCCCTTTTAGTTCCAAGATGATTAGGAGCATTCACATTACTATTATCAACACCCGGATTCCCTCCATTAGTGTTGTCCACAGGAGGTGGCTAATCATTTATATCAGCTTCTTCTTCCTCCTCTTCAATGCCCATTAACTACTGTTCTAAAACAGTCAAAGGATCTCTCGTGTCTAGTAGGGCAGCAAGGATTTCATCTAGCTTTTGAGCAGTAGCTGCTTCTCCACCCAGTAATGGGTTGTTTGCAGCATTTCTTCTTGTTCTGACCATTTTTTATTCAATAAGAAAATGTAAACCTTATTAAATTGTGGACTCATTAGGTCCAAGAGCTGCAACCTTCAGCTCTGATACCAATATGTAACATCACCATTTTAAGATACTAGAACAAGGGAATTATTTTTTTATATATATACAACGTACTCTGTTATGAATTATATAATTCAAACACACGTTCAAGTTTTAATAATTGTTCTCTGTCCAATTAATGTAACTTGGATCACACAATTTCTTTTTAAAACCAATGTTTCCTGTTCACATATTTTCAATAAGGAACACACATTCAATGTCATTCAATCATATAACAAATACCATATGCTACTGTAAATGACTCACAGAACTACCAATCTCCCATGTTATGGCTCAGAGTTTCAGCAATCTCTCATTTCATGACTTGGCGACTTACCGATCCTTCATGTTAATTCATGCATAGTATAATAAATATGCAAGATTCTCTTACCGTTTCCGGTTATCGAAGTGATCCATTTAAGAAGCCTATTTGAATATCCGTTACTGATATTCATCTGACATCCTGCATCTTAAACTAGGTGATTAGGACAACGCAACCAGCACTTGCGATACTTTGGCCAAATATTTTCACATGCTTCACATGATCATATTCCTAGATGTGGTACACATCATTGGAATACGTCCTTCACCTCACTTCATCTGTTATCTAGAATGGTCTTTCCTGGTCTCTTCCAGTCCTTCCGTTTAAGGTCAAGCTCTATTCCCCAATTAGCAATATGAACAAGTATAGGAAGTTACTGATGGTAACTAAAGATACGCAGACATACGAAGTGGTCCCTAAATGACTCCGTGTGTCTAGTTACCTTTAGTCCTCCGGAGTCACTCCGTATACATGATCACATTCCTATCCCCAGCCAAGAACTTAGTATCTAGCTTATGTAAACTTGATGATTTAATTTGGGAGGGCATTGCAATATGTCAGCTATAACATTGTGTCGTCATGAAGGCCCCGCCTCCATAAAGACACTATATTATAGCTAGCGTATGTCAATGTCCTATGGAATCCTCTCATTGAGGGTACACATCCAGCTCAATTGTGATTTGGTTATAATCTTAGTATTTAAGATCAAATTTCAGCAGCCATGCTGATCCTTTATCCTTGTTCTTGTTTCAGTTGTATGTAACTAAGAGATACTTAATCCGTCTTCTAGCTTAATACGCATTTCCTCCTTCATACCGAAGGGTTGCCTATTCACTTCTTGGTTCCTTGCTTAATCTTTGGACTAAGCAGTCCATTATCGATAACTTAATAATTTTAACCTATTAAACTTAACCAAGTTATCCACAACTGTAAACAAATTCATAATTACATCTTATTAGATGTCATTTAAACGAGGTCTAACTCTAAATGAATTTATTCATTTATCCTCCTTAACCTTACTTAGTTAAGGTCTATTAACAATTGATATTATTTCCCATATCTTTATTTTCTGAATTTAAACATTCGAGGCTATTAACGGAGTCCGAATACAAGGTTTAGTTGCTCCTAAGTTATTTGATATTCCTTAGCTTTCAAGCTAATCCTGAATACCTTTTAATTAAGAAATCATGTTTACCTAAATCCTTTTTGATGTCAATTTAAAATTCATCTTAACCCAAGTATGAACTAATTGCACATTTCAACGTAAAAGTTGCATTCAGGTAAAGAATAGATGTTATTTCCTTTTAAATTCATCCATTAACATTTGAATAATTCCAAATCAAGGAATAATGTTATATTCTAAAACTTATTCAATAATATCAAACTGATACAGTCATTAAAAATATCACACTCGTACTCGTATTCCTCCATCAAGTTTACAATCTATACATTTGCTAGTCCAAATGACTGGACTTTGTTTATATTAAACAACATTACTACTCATAAGTTAGAAGAATGTAATTTCTTCTTTTCTCATTTCCTTGTAGAGGAGTAATAGTTATCAATTACAATCCATCTTCAATCAATCAAAAGAAGTATCTGAAGACAACCATGTCTTCGTTTAAACTCAAGTTCCATCTGTAAAATTACTTGCACGGGTCAATTCATTGAACTGAGCATATTAAGCACTTGTCATTAAAATGAAGTGCTTTTAATTGACTGTCTCAATAAAAGAACCCTGATTTTATGAAACGTTAATATGAACATCATTATAGAATTAAATACCAAAAAGGATGAACAACATATCAACTTAATCATCTAATTACCATCCCAATCGGTCAAGGGATTACTATCCTCTTTCCGAATACTTATAACAAGAATTTATTTCCTTCAAACATTTCCAGATTACAACATACGTAAGAACTGAAAATACAATTATGCAACTGATGTTCTAACATAATGCTATCAATTCCTTTCCCCTACATTAGTTAGAGGAAGATTCACAATTAGATTTTAAATAAAACTTCAAGCAAAACCATTTTATGTTCCTTTCAGACAACTTGTCTAATCTCAAACAATCAAACGCTAAAGAGAAAAGTAAACAACAATTTATATACAAATGCTTAACCCAAGAAATACGAAATTTGTTCCATAACAATTATAGATTTCTAACTGTATGAGAGAAAATGATCGTTAATTCAATTATCCATTCACACTCTCTTTCCTTTCCTCATAACTGTACTAGAAATTTTAATTCAAACGTGATATCAATGGCCATGATAATTTTTCTACAAGCAACATGAATGAAACACTTGATAGTGGACTACAAGGATAATCATACTTACATCTTCCTAATATGTAAATGGACCTCCTCACCTAGTTAGAACAATGACACTAATTGAATCAACAAGTGTCATTCCTTGTGAATAGAGGATGTAAATGGAAGAAAATAAAAGACCCAGTAAATCTACCTTTCTAGGTATTTGACCATGAATTCTATTGTAACTAGTCCGTAAGCATAAGTACTTTGAGAATTTTGAAACTTTCTGTTAGTCAGAGTTGCTTTTATATAAACATTTATGTCAAATAGACATATATATCGTATATATAGAGGCCTAAAAAAGCAAGAATGTAACAAACAAGTTGGAAGGAAATGAATAGAAGTTTCACACAAAAGGCATGACATATTTCACCATAGGCCTGAACATAGCATCGACCATGTATAGCAAGCATGAGGAAGATCATGTAATTCTTGACCCATAATATGCATACAAGGAATCATACTACAATACATTTAACTAATGGTAGTTCCATCTCGTCAAATGGGACTTGTTGAATAGTGTCAATATAAATGAACTTGTGAATATCAGGTTATATGCCATTATCATACATAAAATACATACATGTTTGCTAAAACATAATGTTCCTTTACATCTAGATGAGACTGACAATCTAGTTCATTTTATTGAACAAACAAAATGAACCATCATTTAGCTGCCAAATAAGTGAGAAACCCCCCTGTTTTTAAACAAGACACAATACATCTATCATCAAAACAACATATCAGTTCTTAGCAGATTACATTACAAGGAGTTCGACTTTATTTCTACTTTTACTGTAACAACCATCTACATACTGGTTGTCACATGGATATCAATACATGATTTGGAAAATCACTACCTTATCAATTGTGTGTAGAATGCAGTTGCATACAATCAATTCCAATTTCTCCAATTATTCCTCAGTCACTTGTTCTTTCATTTAACAAGAATTGCTACATATTAACATACATGTCTCCACTATACCATGTATCCCTTAAGATTCTAATTGAAATGAATGCAACCATGTCCTAAGGTAATATCATTGAATCAACTTTTCAATGTAAAGCAACGTAGAAAAACATATACTCACATCCTCAGTTGCATCAACATTATGAGATTTTTGGTTTCCCAAATCGTCTTCACGCACAGAACTCATAGAACAACACTCGTATAACTAGATAGCAATCCCCCAACAACGAACATCTTTTCATATTGCTAGTATTTTTATAATTTTCATAGGATGACCTTTCAACACTGTCACCAACTTTTATTGACACAGCATATATGTGACAACTATAAGTTTGTTGTAAACATCATTTTGAAAAGCACATTTTCCAACAATTCTCACATAGTAAACAACTCATTTCAACAAGGAGATACTCCAAATCAACTTTTACAATTATTGTAAGTACATCACATAACATACGAAATCATCAGAGACACCATAATATGATTGGGACTAGTATTATTGACATGTAAAACATAAATCATCGACATCGCTTAAACTAAGAGGACCCATGACAAGTCAATCCAAGGTTATTTGTAATTAGACGACCTTGTCGCATTCCATAAGCAAAATGATATCAAGTGATTAGGGCTCAACATGCTTGCTACTCTATTCTTGTGGCTCAATGAACACACCGTGACCACATTGAACTATTTTTCTCCACGGCGATCATAGTAAATTTCCAAGCAATCCTACTAATTTTGCTAAGGCTCAAACATTAACTGTTTTTGTTCCAACAACAACAACAATATGGAAAACTAACAGCAGGTTGGCCTAGTGACCATGGATCTTTTAGGGCAGAGCAACTGAAAGACCCGATTGCATACCTAATTGGATCAAACCCTCATAATTTTTCCTTAATATCCTAATTTTTTAAGGCGATTTGATCGATTAGACCAATGGTCATAGAATGCATTGAATGCAGTAATTTTTCCTCATACCTCATACAACCAATAACATAGGTTGGCAAGTTTCTATAGAAAAATATAATAAGCATGACTAATTATGCCCTTAACCCTAAGTCACATAGCTAGATATGGATGGACCTCCAACTTGTTCTTGTTCCCCGCCAACATATTGGCTCTTATAACTTGTCATATTGACATTCAATTATTGTCTTTCATATGATTGGTTACCTAACATCCCCTAATCCTTTCCATATACAAGAGTGTATGCGTCCCCTTCCTTAGGTTAGATGATCAGTCTAGTATTCAACACTCGAGTCTTATTGTATTTTTTTGAGGTTCCCCTAGTTGATAGTGGATAATGAGAGATTTATACCTAGAGGCTCACAGGAAGGGTCAAACAACTCTAGGAATGACTCCAAACAAGGATAGTAGTATAGGGTATTTAAGATATGTATCCTCTAGGGGTATTGTTAGATGGTTTAATCCAACTTCAAGACAAAGTGAATTAACTAGTGGTCCATATCAAGTCGCATGATCAATCACTCAAGAGGTTCATGTAACTGAAGGGTCCCAATGAATGCATAGTTTGACATCGATGAAGGAGTTAATGTTCAACTATCTCAATCCTATGAAGATTGGCAAAAGATGTGTCATTTAATTCATGTGGGTATCCTCAATTCAGTAGTTACACTCATAATGAAAATTACACTAACCAAGGGGGGTAACTCTACATAACCTAATGGACCTTACAGCTAGTGGCTAAACATGATTCCAAAAGAAGAAACGAAAAATTTCAATGGGAATGATTTTGAATCATTTAGATAAACTTTCAAATGGAGATATCTTTTGTATATTGCGATCAAGTCCCAAGTGGAAGTTAGGTAGGGTCTTCAGTTGGAATGTCATGTATATGGCTTCGAAAACCAAGATCATTATAGACTCCTTAGATTAAGGATTGTGTCAGAAAAATAAAAATAAGGGTCTTTCACCACTACCTTATATAGTCATATCCTTCACTAATGAGCTCTAGACACAATATAGTAATAGTGGGTATAGAGAACTATGGTTATCCAAATAACCAAACTATGACAAACATGGATTGTCAGTCACAAGATTATATCCAATAGTTCCAAATGATATAGGAGTTGAGTAAGTGAATGACATAGGGTCAGGAGGACCCATTTAAATTCGCATCATCTTCACTAGGTGAAGCCTTAAGAGATAACATCCAACTCGATGTTTTCCTTCTGTAATCCAGATTCGATATCAGAATCCAGTGATAGTTTCCCGTTGATGTGCCTAGGAAAGAGACCATGGCTAAAATGAATCATGCCTCAGCTACTCACAGAGTTTTTTTGATGCACTTTCTAGGGGAGCTACTAGTGTTAAAACATCTAAAATGGGGTTGATTTTTTTCAATTCATGAATGTTATTTCCTGGATTAATTTTGAATGCCTATTTCACGGGCATCCAAATCAGGATGACGACCCCAGATGTCACAATGTGGTGTAAATGTGATAGCAATTGAGGGTCAGATTTTGGAAAAATTCCTTATCTATCACTAGTTACTTTCAACCATGTAGTCCACACGATGATCCTATTGTGAATCCGAAGTGAATGTCATCCTTGCACTACACCTATTGATCATTTTCACTCTTACGAAGGTAGCGATCAAGAATTGTTATCCTCAAACAACCATAGTGTTGACTTGTTTGCCTAAATGAAGAAAGGTATAGTTTTCTCTGAGATTGATCTTAAGTCAGAGCTACCATCAATTGAGGATTTCAGAGGTAGGACAATCATAAGACCACCTTCAATATCAGATATGGGCACTATTAGTAAAAAAATGGTGCTTCCCTGGTTTGACCAATGCCACCTTGAGTATTCATGATTTTCAATAAATGGGGTATTAAGGATATTCTTAGATGCACTCCATGACACGTCTGCATAGATGAGTTTTTCAATACAATTTGTGTACATGTGTATCTTAACAACTAGGGTAACATTATACAAAAAAAAATTCGACTATACTTCAGGAGTAGTATGTCCACACCCTAGAACTTGGAGAACTCTCCATTTATTTTACATAGAGGCTTTGAGTATTTGCGAAAAAGTCATTTCTGGGGAAGGTATCTTTACATCTGAATTTTTCCGAACTTGTGAAAAACCATCATGGATTTCGTCAAACTTTATCCTCATATAACAGTGACCACGATGCGTAAATTTATGGGATTATTAGGATACCTATAGGATATTTGTTTAGAAACAATCTATCGCATTATGCTTCCCTATAAGGATTTATTTTAGATCTAGATGGGAATTATTTCATCAGCTTGAATCTATTAGATAGATGGGATGAAGCCCTTAAGGACATTGAATGAGTGCAAAAAAAAAAAACCTATTCTTGCAGTTCCTTTTTTCACATTGGTTCAAAAGAGTGTTTGCAAAGATGAAATATGGATGTTTGGCACTAATTTTATATGTGATATAGTTGATCCAAGAAAATAGACGTAGTGGACTTGGTGTCACGATTAAACTCAATTTTCAGGAGCTTATTTATCCAAACTCCATGATACTTGAGAATGAGGCAGTTGTGCACGCTTTAACCAAGGTGAAGACAGTCCCTTAATGTTAGGAGATACAAAACTCAGAACATATCATTTGAGTCTTTTCCACCTAACAATGAAGTTAAGCCCAATGATTCTAGGGATGGTCCTTAATATGCATTTGCATGGAGTTGCTTTGTGACCATAAACATTGTGAGAACTCTAGCATGTGAAGGTGAAAGAGAATATGGTAGTACATCAGCTATCAACAGATGTAAATTTACATGTAGAAACTATGGGAATACTATTAGTTGTAGAATAGAAAAACTAAGTAGGATACTACTAGTTATTTTCCTCTTGATACCTTCTACACTTATCCAGTTCACAGAAGAAAACATGTCCACACAGACCACTAAAATTTTAATTATATTTTAGATTATAAAGTTTAATGAGCCTTCGTTAAGATAGCTACAGATGGCCGGAGATAGGTTAACCATGCATACATGGATGATTCAGGTATGGAAATCTTGGTAAAGGCACATTGTAAACCTTATGGTCATGCCCATCTAGGGGTGAAGTATTTATCGTCCTCATCCACACAAATTGAAAGGAACGATAACCAGATCGTACCAAGCCAAGAGCACAGATGCTAATCAAACATCACGATCTATAAGATGAAAGCAATTCGCTAAAATAACTTTACATAAAACCTTTGCAAACAAATGAGAAACAATATCATATATTATTATGGAACTCAATGCAATACATTGAGAATGAGCCTTGCTTAAATAGGCAAGAAATAACAATCTAAGAACCAGTCAAGGTCGTAGATCAAGCCATATATCAAAGAAATAACTAGTCATTAAAGAACTAGTCAAGACCATAGATTTAGGAGAGAACTAGACATCAAGGATCTAGTCAATACCATAGATTAAGGAAAGAACTAGTCAATACCATAGATCAAGGAAAGAAATATACTTAACTAGATAATATCTCTTAATATCTAAATAAGATAAAAGAAATATCCACACACATAAGTGGGTGAGGATAAATACAATAAAGGTAAATAAAGTACCTAGGTGAACATGAGCTGAGGTAAATACCTACTCTAACACCCCCCGCAAGTGAAGCTAGGGGCAAAAATAGATGTGGCATGTCCACAGTATGAGTCCCAACAACTATGCCTGATGAGGTACTCATGTACAATAACTGGGAAAAAGGGACACCGCAAGGTACCTAAAACCAGTAACAACAAAGTAAAAGAGACTAAAAACCCGCTTCAAGGCATCCCAAGAAGCTTAGCTCAAAAAACTCGTACAATGCTGAAGAAGTTTGGTCTGAATCCATTACTCAATCATATAACTCAAAAACAACTGACATTAGGCTTCACCAGAATAGCTCCATACAAGGAGACTGTCAATAGAGTGATGCCAAAAGTGCAAAAACACCAAACATAATTCGATCAACTGCTTCAAATAGGTGTGCCATGATCCAAGAACAATAACCAAAGCACCAAGGCAAGGACATAAACTCTAGAGTGTCATGATCCAAGAAAATCCAAGGTAACAAGGCAAAGACACAAAACCCGAAGAAGCAGGATCAACACCACACCCTCTCATACTACTGAATGAGTGGAGTGACGCTACAAATCTGTAAGACTTTCTCAAAATCAACTACTCGAACACTGACAAAATAACATTGGACTTCACCAGAATAGATCCCCCACAAGAGATGTTTCCAACATGCCAAAATTTTCTAAAATACAGATATAAAATCTCTTAACAAACAAGAGAGATACACTACACTTGCTAAAGAAAAATGCTCAAAACAAGAAGAATCACAATGCAAAAGGTATAGAAAGTGGAGTAAGAGGACAAATGGTGGAGGAGCCACTCCTGTAGATTCCTCTCAATGAATGCCTATGTCACCACCACGAGTGATCAGATATCCACCCCAAATCAACATGGATGGATGAATAAGATGCATGTATATGACTTGGTGAAAAATGCATAATGGGTGCATGTAAAAGAACATCAGAATGTGTGTCAGGTTGATCACGTCTGACAGCTGAAATATCATGTTTCTCAAACCTGAGTGAAGGTGCAGAACTCATGTGTTGCTCATGATACTCAGAAAGATTCAAGTGAACAAAAAAATGAGCTCTGTAAATGTGTGATCCCAATGAAGTATCTACTCGAAAACCAATGTCACGACGAGAATTCCACTTAACATGTGGAATCAAGGAAATAATATCCTGTGAATGTCTACCAATGACTCTACTAGTGAGACCCATAGAATAGAGCATTCGAGAATTGAATGCAATGGTATGCTTCTCAAAAAATCTATATAGCTGAGAAGAAGTAGGATACACAACATGTGGTACTGTAATGGGCACAGATGTGGAAGAGCATGTAGTAACAAGCTTCATATGTGTATGAGCATCAAGAGAAGGAACAAACTCAAAGACTCATAGATCAATGTTAGTGGGTTCAAGAGCAATAGCTGAGAGTGGACTAGGAGCATGGATATGGCTGTCCATAATATGATGGTGATGTTGTAGGCTAGAAATTTTGTTCTGCAGGGAGTGTATTATTGAATCCTTATCAGGAATGAGTGATTGTCGAAGAGAATTTCACTTCTTGAGTGATCTATTTTCTTCCACAAATTTTACAATATCCTCTTGAATTCCACATACTTCAGAGAAAAGCATATCATTCTCAAAATCCATGATAGGTACAAATTGCAACTCCCAAAAATTTAGTAGTCGAGATCAGCCGAAATTGCATCCACAATTGATTACAACACTCCTCCATATTTGGCACTTTATAATTATAGCGCAAGTCTCAAAATAAATAAATTTCATGGTATCAGAGTAGGAGATTGTTGTTGACATCCATCTGTAAGTTTTATTTTGTAAATAAAATCTTTATGTATTCATATATTTGGGATTTGGTCGTATTTTGTTGCTACCTGCATTTTTATGCAAAACAGAGGCTTCCATTAGATCCAAAAGGTGTGAAAACCCTAAGGTATGATAGCATGAAAGGAACGATAACCAGATCATACCAACCCAAGAACACAGATGCTAATCAAACACCATGATCAATAAGATGAAATCAATTCACCAGAATAGCTTTACATAAAACCTTTGCAAAAAAATGAGCAGCAATATCATATATTATTATGGAATTCAATGCAATACATTGAGAATGGGTCTTTCTTAAATAGGCAAGGAATAACAATCTAAGAACCAATCAAGGTCGTAGATCAGGCCATAAATAAAGGAAATAACTAGTCATCAAAGAACTAGTCAAGACCATAGATTTAGGAGAGAACTAGACATCAAGGATCTAGTCAATACCATAGATCTAGGAAAGAACTAGTCAATACCATAGATCAAGGAAAGAACTATACCTAACAACTAGATAATATCTCTTAATATCTAAATAAATAAAAAGAAATATCCACACACATAAGTGGGTGAGGATAAATACAATAAAGGTAAATAATGTACCTAGGTATTCATGAGCTAAGGTAAATACCTACTCTAACAGTTGTATCATTAGAGAGGACTTTTTAGAGACATGGCCCAATTTGTGTCAAAGTTTTTAGTGTGCCAAAGGGATAAGGCTAAGCATCAGCATCCAGCTGGCCTTCTTTATCCTCATACTATACCGGAATGGAAGTGGAACACCATTTCCATGGATTTCATTGTTGGGCTACCGATGTTGAGATATCTCCATGATGTCATCATGGTCACGGTTGATAAATTGACAAAAGTGGCTCACTTTTCTCCAGTGAAGACCACTTATATAGCTAGAGTAGTGGCATGAGTATATTTGGATGAGATTTTTAGGTTACAAGGGATTCCACAGAAGATCATTTGTGACCGTGATCCCTTGTGCACTTCACATTCTTGTACTACCATGCAGTATGTCCTCAGGATGAGGATCAACTTCCACACAACATATCACCCTGAGATAGATGGACAGACCGAGCGGGTGAATCATATTTTAGAGGACATGTTTAGGATGTATGTGATGGATCAACAGTTTAAGTCAGAGGAGTACCTGTACTTAGTGGAGTTTGCTTACAATAATAGTTTTTAGAGTTGCATAGGCATGACTCCTTTTCAAGATTTATATGGTAGAGACTATAGAATACCTCTTAGTTGGGATAGGTTAGAGGAAAAGGTATCTTTTGGACCAAATCTTCTACAGAACAGGGAGTAACAAGTAGTGTTGATCAGGCAGAGATTACAGGAGGCACACGATGGTCAGAAGAAGTATGTAGATCAGCATAGGATCGATCAGAGTTTTGATGTGGGCATGAAGGTGTTCTTTCATGTCAGGCCACATAAGAGCCATGTCCGTTATGGAAAAGGTTCTAAGTTAGCTCCTAGATCCATTGGTCCTTTTGAGATCTTGGAGCACATCGGCCCTTTGGCTTATCATCTAGAATTTCCACCCAACTTGTCTCACATACATAATGTTTTTCATGTTTCAGTCCTCACGAGATATATTACAGATCCTTCTCATGTGTTGGATTAGACATCATTGTAGGTGCAGGATTAGGGGCAGGTGATGGTGGATTCTATTTACATCCTAGATCGTAGGACCCTAGGCCTTCAAGGTAGATATTTTGATCATGTTTGGGTGCAATGGGCTAGATATGATGAGACTGCAGCTACATGAGAGGATGTTACTTCATTATGACTTCAGTTTTCACATTTGTTCCAGTGACTTCTAGGAGGAAGTTGAGTATAAGGGGAGGGGGATGTACTACCCACTTCCCTTTGACACATTTTGGATACCTATTTTGATATTGTAATTATATTATAGATATTATTATGTTTTGATTTCATATGCTATTAGACATTGATCATGGATTATCGTTGATCTTGATTTGATTATGATGCATGATGATTATTAGAGACACCTTATATGTGGATGATGAGATATTATTTGACATGGATGTTTTATGGATGTTATTCAAACATGTGATTTGGATATTATGAGTTGATCTAGAAATGGATATTTTATGATGAAGATACAATTGTTGATTAAAAATGTAAATGATGTAGTTGTTACTTCGATGTTGTTGTGATTCACTTACTTAGATGATTTTGTGAATTTATTTATATCATATTGGATGTTCTAATATGGCCACGAGGTTGAAGGAGGTATTTTTATTTTGTAGGTTTAAAAATATCATAACAAAACATCAAGGGGTTGGAGACCAACCAAAATAGAATTCTAGGTGAATTCAACAAGATCACCATGGCAACATGTTTTATTGTGTTGTGTGTTTTGTTAGGGATTCCCATGGAGGGTTTCCTTTATATATGACCATGGGTTTTTGTATTTTAATTAATGTGTTTTTTTTATTATTGTTGTATGTATTTTATTAGTAATATGTTCCTTTCTTTTAATTAATTAGATTGTGACAAAATTAATGTGAGAATCATATGATTAAAATTTAAATAAATCAAATTGGGATATGGGAAAGTAATTATAAGAGTTGTGAGTTGTTTGTATATAATTTGTAAGGGATGTGTAAGTTGTGTAAGAGCTTGTGTAAGTCAGTTTTGGATTATGAAATGCTCCACCTCCATTACACATTTGAATTTGTCCTTGGGAGCTATTTTTGGAGGCTTGTGGGACAAGTAAAACTTGTCACATACCTCTAAATTTAATTTTCCAACCATACCTATGGTTGGAAGGCTGATTTTAGACTTTTATAATGAATTTTATTCATCATGTTGCTTATTTTGAAATGCACTCTCTTACATTTCATTTTATTTGTTGTCCCTTGATGTGTGGGCTCTTTGGAGTGTGCAAGTAACTTGTCATGTTTCACCCACCTCTTTATTGTGCTTGGGGGAATGGATTTTGTCTCTTGTGTTTGAATTAGAGGATGTTTGATGTGGCATCCTACATGGATCCACATCATCCTCTTCTTTCTCTCTTCTATTTAATTCAAACTCTCTTCTTGTTTTGGGGTTGTTAAATCATTTTGTAACTTTCTTGGGGCACATTTTTCTTGTGTGGAGATCTTGTTTTTGAAGGAAATTGGAGAAAGCTTTACATGCTTGGAATTTTTTGTTTTGGACTGTGTTTTGGCACTTGAAGCTTGCTATTTGGACACCAAAGTAACCATGGAGAGGTAGGAATTTAAATCTCTTTTTATATGTTGTCATTTTCTTGTTGTGTTGTGTGGATAGTGCATGCAATGTTTTATTTGTTGGTTGGCTGGGTAGACTGCCTTAGGGAAGGTGTAGGAGAAGGCTATGGGGAATCCATATGGGGGGGCATAAGGGAATGCCATTGGCATCAAAATCTTGTGGAGGGAGTTTGGGTTTGGGATCCACCATGGAAAATAAATAGCTTTCATTTCTTACTTTGTGGGGGGCATAAAAAAGTATGTGGGGGACATAAGGAGGGATTTGTGGGGGGCATAAAGATTTGTGTGTGATGGATAAATTTGGCAGTTTGATATTGGTGGATGCCTAAATTACAATTAGGAGGAATAAGTAGCTTCCACTATAGATCTTGCTCCTTTGGCTTGCATGATCAAGCCTGAGTTCTGTTTTGAAATGTTTTAAAATGCAGTTGTGAACTAGTTTTTTCTTGTGTTGAATTGTGTTTTTTTTTAAAAGAAATGTGTATGTGAGAGATTGTAGTGTTGTGGAAGCCAATTTTTGCCATGGTTTAATTACACCTTTGATTGTATTTTTGTTGGGGCTCAAGGGCCAATGATGAAGGAAGGATTCTCCTTTCATTGATGTCTTGGTTGGGTATGGATTAGTTATCTGGAGAAAAGAGAATTGAAAGCTCCCCCTCTTTTGTTGTGATCAACTGGAGAAAAGAGAAAATGTGCATGTTGCTGTTCTAGAGCAAAAGAAAATATAGTTTGACAGTCCCTTGTGAAAACACATTCATTTTTAGTCCTTTCCCACATGATTTGAATGAAATTGTAATAGTTATGTTATGGAGAAATGATGTTGCTATTGATTATAAGAATGCATATTTGAATTGAGAAAGACATTAGTTTTTTGCTATGTACATTGGAAAGAAAAAAATTAAATGTTGTTATTGTTTTTTTTTCAACATTAAAAGACGTAAGTTGTAGAATTGAAGTCAAAAAAGAAATGCAAGTTTACTTCTCATTGTATTGTTGGGTTGAGTTGGAATGTTAGATTGTGATTGGAATCTCTGTTTTGAAAATTGAAAGAAGAAGAAATAAGTATGAGGGAATTATATTGCATCGTCTCTTTTGAAATACATTATATTGGAAATCAGATCTTACAATTTAACTTGGAAATGATTTGTTTAGAACCAACTAAATGCATTGAATTAGTTTAGAAACTATATACTTCACTTAAATGATAAAATTTATAAATAGATCCTTTAAAAATTTGATCACTAGCATTGTGACTTTTAAAAATGAAAAAATTAATCAAATTATATAGTTCGGACCTGCACACATTAATCAACTTGAAAATGACATATTTTAGTATGCTAAAATATTAAGAAACTCAAATTGACAAAGAACACTTAAGAAGACAAGCTAAATTAATGCAAAATCAAATACAATCCCTCTAATAGTAGTTTTGCTGTCAATTGATGGAAAAATGCAAATTGAAATCAATGGAATAAATTTACCTTCCTAAAAAACTTTAAACTCTCCCTAGATCAATTCTCCATGCCTGTTTAGCATGTTGAGTGAAGGAGGAGATCCAATTTAATCAAATTGGAAAGTTAGAAATTACCAGTTAGCCTTTTTTAAGCCTGTTGATCATTTTTACAAAATTGAACCCTTAAACATTATCAAAATATAAATTTTATGTTTCTTGTGCAAAGAGGGCATCGAGAGTAGCCAATTAGAGGGTGCCACATGGCACCTTGGGGGTGGAAAAGTGGGGGGGAAAGAATCTTTGTTTTTTTGTTTTTTCCTTGGGAAACTTTTTTACAATTTCCCCTTAGCCCCGAAACCCTGCCCTTGCCTTAGGATTTTCTCCTCCGGGGGTGCATAGACCCTAGCATGCCTTTCACCTTTTGTTTTCCTTTTGGCGAAGTTCACCAAATCTCCCCACCATCCCACCCTTCCCTCACCATCATCCGCTTTGAACAAGGACTCGACGCATGTCCACCAGAGACCCGCGAAGGCATGGGAGAAATTTTGCATTTATGCCACGCGGGGGGGGGGGGGGGGGGGGGGGGGGGGGGGAATTTTCTAAAGCCACCCCGTGACCCACGAACCCACTAAATGGTTTTTCCTCTCCTCTTGACACGTGTCCCCTTGGGAAAATTTTGACCCCTAAAGTCCGCTTGCCCATATCTTGAGTTCCTGAAGAAGTTAGGAGGACTTCTGTATATCACCAGAAAAGTGAGAAAATTTCCTATCCAATGGGAATAATTTAGGGAAATTTTGGATGGGATAAGTATGAGAAAAATCAAGTTGAAACTCTGAGCCTGTTTAAAGAGTGGGTATGGGGGTAAATTACCCCCTGAACCTAACTGAAACATCTAACCCTAAAATTTGAACCATGTGAACTTAAAATTTGTTAATAAAGGAAGAATATGTTCTAGTAATTTAGATTCATTCTGGAACCTAATAGGGTCAACTGTTGTCTTGCAACTTGGTTGTGGATACTTGTAATAAAAAAAATCGTTCCATAATTTTCCAACCCTAAGTTTTTGTTAGTGCAAAATCATAGCACCCCTAGATGTTGACCAGATTTCTAGGTTGATCATACTAGCATCCAGTGTGATTGCATAACATTGAATCCTTTCTCCAAGTGTGGGACTTGTAAAAATGAGAAAGGATTCTCTAGAGAAGGCTGGTTCCTCAAACTCCTCTGATTAGATCTAGTGTTTACACAATTGCAGAGGTTCAATCGTAATTTTACCCTAATTTGTAAGTAGACAGGGATAAGAAATGTAGAAAATGAAACTAACCTAATGATGGTGATGCACCAAAGGAGTGGTGAACATTTTTTGCTCATAAAAATAGGCACAAATCCATGAAATGCAACAAAAAAAAAACATACACAAGCTGATAAGATGCAATAAGAGATCTGAAAACGAAGTAAAAACAATACAAACAGAGGACTGAAAACATTCACAGAGTTTACACTGTCATTTCCATGTAAAATCCCTTGCATTACACCATCAAAGAGGTATAAACCTGTTACAATCCTTGAAAAAGGCCTAATACTTACAAAATTCACTTTTTTTCAGGTGAAAGAAGAAGTCTGATGTTCAAAAAAGTGTTCCCCTGAAGAAATGAGCCAAATCTGGCTTTTACATTGCATGGGTCGAGCCCATGAGAGAGAAAACATACAAAAACGTGGGAGCCCATTCCTCATTGATTGCAAATACATTAAATCAGCATGGGGGACCTTACAAACCCATACCCTATCATTTTTAACCAAATTGGAGGAGAATGTGACCCATTCTGTATTAAATTTGGTTGTTGAAATGTCATTTCTGGCCATGGACACGTACCAGAGCCATTTTTTGAATTTCCTCTCTCCAAAATGAACCCAAATTATAAATTTACCATGGAATCGTGTAGAGAAATTCAACATATTTCTAATGATATAAGAACATGCAAATCTGAGTTCCGGATCAAAAGATATGATCGTTTGAAGATTTAGGGCAAAATGGCCCAAAACAGATCGGCTGGAAAAAATTTCAAATTTACCTTTTTTTTTGTCTTTGGCAAATTTTTCAAAAAAATTCTGTGCTCCGCTGGTCGGATGCCACGTGGCAAGTGCTGATTGGACAAGTAATTCTCTCTCCTCCGCCTCCCGCGGGTTTCCCTTTGAAATTTTGACATTTTTATAATTTTGGAAAAAAAATCACTTTCCCCCTGCGCCTCGCCACTTGGGACACGTGGCATGATCTGGTTGGAGGAAAGGGGTGCAGGGTCATCCTTGTCTTTTAATTTTTTGGCCCAAGACTTTTATCAAATTTTCCTAAGTCTTTCCCTGGCTCCGAACTCCCCCTACCTTAGGACACGTGTCCTGTGTCTATTAGCTTGGGCCGACCCTTTAAACCTTGCCCTTTGAAATTTACGACCAACACTTACCAAATTCTTCGAGTCATTTTCCCCCTGACACGTGGCATTTCCTGATTCATACACGGGCCTCCTTGTCTCTTTTCGGCAACTTCACCTTTTCGCGTCCTCTGCGTACTTTTGGCCCAGAATTCCTAATTGCTGTGCGGACTGCTTGGTGGCTTTTCGGCCGATTTGCGTCCCGACTGTCCCAACTGTTATTACTGCTGCTGCAAGGACTAGGACTTAGCTGATTTTCATGATTTTTGGGCCTTGAATCAATCTACTTGCTCGGGACAGGAATAATTTGATGCATGTTATCAAAATTACCCTGGGGGTGAATTTTGGATAACAATTTGGCAACTCAGCAAGGTCACCTACCTGCTAGGTAGAAGATACCAGTTGCCTGAAGTAGTCCCATTGGGCATGGAGTCATCAAATCTTCTATTTAGAACCCCAACTGGCTTAGAATGTGTAAGGAGGAAGATGGAATATCACCTGATGGGAGCAAGGACTGCAAAACATCTCCATGGATAGCAAGCTGTTGTGTCAAAGCACTTAGGGAAAACAAAACTAACCTACAGCAAAACAATGTGCACAAGCACTTGGAGGAATGAAAATATAATCTAATATTTACAAGGTGGTAATTTTTCCTCTAGAAGAAATGCTTGAGATAGATTCCATTTACTGGAATCTGCGGTTCTTCACCATCTAATGAGGCCAATTGGAAAGCATTGTTGTTCTTGCACTTCATGACCATGTATGGGCCACTCCAAATGGCATCAAATTTTGAATGCCTTCCCGGTTTTACTCTATCCACATCTCATTTCAACACTAGATCTCCAACCTAAAAGATCTATCCTTGGCCTTCCTATCAAGGTCTTTTTTATCAAAGCTTGATCCTTTTCCATTGCTTGGGATGCCTGATTTCTGATCTCTTGCAGCTCCATCAACTCTGCATACCTCACCTCCATGGGCTCAAACTCTAGCAACTCTAGCTACTTCATGAGTTCCAATGTGGAAACTCAAGTGACATGGGTAAGATTGCTTCTCTTCCATAGACAAGCCTGAATGGAGAGTTACCTGTGGATCTCTTGGGAGTTATCCTATCAGCCCATAAGGCTGATTTTAGGTTGGTATACCAAGACCTCTGATTCTCGTCAAGAGTCCTCCTAATGATCCTCACAAGTTCTTGTTTGTAGACTCGGCCTGGCCATTACCTTGAGGGTAATAGTTTGATGAAGTGCTTAGGTAGATCCCATTCTTAACAGCCCACTCGGTCACCTTAGATCCAATGAATGCAATGCATTATCAGAGATTATTGTAGAAGGTACACCAAATCTAGTTGTTATCCCCTCATAAAAGTCTAAGATGCTAGACTCATTTGCCTCTTTGAGTGCTACTGCTTCTGTCCATCTGGTGAAGTAGTCTGTGGCTGTCAAAATCCATTTGTGCCCTTGGCTTGAATTGGGATTAATGACTCCAATGAAGTCCAAACCCCATTGCATGAATGGCTGGTCAACTGAGATTGGATGTAATGGAAGGGCAGCAAGTCTCTCTTTTCTTGTGAAGAATGCAAAATTCTTACCACCTCTTGATCCATGCATAGCAATCACTGAAGATCTTAGGCCAATAATAACCGGCCTTCATGATTTTTAGAGCTGTCACTCTTGGTGCCAAAATGACCACCAGCTGGTCCACCATGGAAACTCTTCCAACACCCTTTGAATCTGATTTGTGCTAATAGCATCTCAACAGCACTCCATTCACATCTTTCTTGAACAAAACTCCATCAACAATGGCATATGGGACAACTTGCAATCTGAAGTGTCTCCTTTGGGTCTTGTTCATCTCCGGAGGGCATAGGCCTATGCCTAGGAAGTGTATAATACCTTGGGTCTAGCAAGGAGTGGGGACAGAATTGTCTTCTTCTTGATTGCCACTTGGCTCATGGCTGTCCCTGGACTGTCAAAATAGCCTCTTCTTCATTGCATTACTTCTTTTTGCTTCCCCAAAACCAGCTGCTCACACAATCCCTTTCCCTCTTACCAGCTTGGTGATCTTGATCTCAATGTCATACTCCATGACATGGCTGATCAACCTGCTCTTTTCTCATTCAAATCCTTGTTGAGGAGGAAGTCCTTAATCCCAGCATGTGAGACCAGCAACTGGACCTTGTTGCTTGAGATTAAATTCTTGAATTTCTTCAGCTTCTTATTACTACAAGTACATGCTTCTCAATAAAAGAATACCTCACCCTCATAGTCATCCAGGCTCCAACTGAAGAGGCAATTGGCTGCTCATCATTGTCCTTGTTCTGTTGGACCAAAATGACAGAAATAATATCATTCCCTCCAAATGCATAGAGGATGAAATCCTTGGAGAAATCTGGGTTGATGAGAAGTTTGGTGATTGAGAGATAGCTTCTTTGATTGCTTCAAAACTCTCCTTTCCTTCTGCTATCCACTTGAAAAGCCATGCTCTTCTTTAACATTTTGGTGATTGGCTTGACAAGGTGTAAGAAATTGGGACAAACCTCTGACAAATTTACTCTTCCAGAACCTCTGAAGGCTTCTTGTGCTTGCAATGGTAGGTGCTCTTATGGCTTTAAACCCTCTCTGATCAATTTTCAATCCTTATTTTGGAGATAATATGGGCCAAGAGCTTTCCTTCATTTGCCATACAGATACACTTCTTAGGATTCAAGACACTCAAATCTCCTGCACCTTGTGAAGACTTGTCTCAAATGAGAGAGGTGGTTCTGCTAACAGTTTTTTGGAAAAAACAATGATTGTCATCAAGGTAAATCAGCTCCCACGTTGTTAATCAAACCTTGAATGTCCATGTCCATTTTGCCCTTGAAGGTGCACCAGCGTTGGACAGCCCTACTGGCATTTCCTGTATGCAAAATTTCCCCATTTGGTTTTGTGAAGGCTATCTTGAACTGGTCCTTCTTCCTTCCCCATAATTTGATTGTACCTGAGGTATCCATCATTGTGAAAACCTCTTAGAGGCCAGCCACCACTTGTAAGATTTGCTCCATGGAAGGGATTGTGTAAGGTCCTTGAGAGAGGCTCTATTCAAGTCTCGGAAGTCACACACATCTATCTCTCCACTCTTTTTTTTTTTTTTTTTTTTTTTTTTTTTCTGACTGGGAATAATTGGCAACCCACTAGAATGCTTGAGTTGGAAATAAGGACCTTGACCAATAGCTTTTCCAATTCTTATCCTCATGAGAGGCTCCATGTGTCGATTGACTGGTCTTTGTTTTCTTACTACCCTGACAAGCTTATATTGGATCCAATTCGCTGGTGATGCTAGCTAAGTTGGGATTGAAACCTTCAACATTCTTCATAGCTCGCAAGCAAACACATCCGGGAACTCTTGACATAGCTATATGAACTCATACCTTTCTTGTTTCGTTCTCATCCTTCATTTGCAATGGTTTGTTCTCGTCTAGCAAGATGATACTTAATCCGCTCTCTTGACCTGAATGTTTACTTTCCTCCTTTCTAAACTGATCATTGGGTTAAAAATTGGACTCCAAAGTGATAAGTCCCTTTGGGAAGCTTTTTAATTCTTAGTTGTACCACTGGGTCACCATAACTGCGGCGCAATCTTTTTTTTGTTGATCCTTGGCTGAAACTCAGCTTCTTCTTGTAAGATGGATGATTGTTGGCTTTTCAACACTTGCCACTGACAATTTGGTTACCGCACTGAATGCCTCACAATCATGTGGAATGTTTGGCTAACCTTGTTTGTTGAATGCTTTCCACAATTTCAAAGGCTGCCCCTACATGCTGTAAGCCTGTCAGCAGCTTGATTCTCTTCCCTAGGAAAATGGATTTGATGCAAACCCTCAAATCTTCCATGAGGTCCCCACAACCCTGTTCTTGTATCACTTGAGAAGCATCATTCTTTTGGTAGCATTCTGTCCCTTGACCTGATTTACACTCATTCGCTGTCACCAAAGACTTGGAGAAGTTTTGATTATTTAGATAGAGGTGTAATATTTGGTCACATCATTTCTGGGGAAGGTATGCAATCGATCCTTCCAAATAGAGCCTTATGGTTTGCCAAACCCCTACCGTGTCCACGATCGTAGCTCATGGATTATATGATACTATAGATATTTGTTTTAGATTCTGCGGAGTTCACCCTCAATCACATCACTTCCTTTATGAATGGGAAGTTTTTGTTGTTAAGATAAGTGGATAAGCCTTTAGACAGTGAATGAGTGCATCAACCACATCACCTATTCTCAGGCCACATCCCCACAATGTTGATTCTTTTTGACCATAATGCTTCGGTGGGCAAAGCCTTGGAGGTTTTTTGATGCAGAGTGTATTATTATTTGAGTCTCTTAAACTCAAGGATCATGCTTAATTTCAACCAGGAGCTTTGAGCTGGTGCAAGTTTGCATGCTTGGGTTAGTTTGTAGACTTTCTTCTTGGTCGGAGATGCACACTCAGACATAATCATTTGATCTTTTCCACCTCTTCACGTAGCCCAATCTAATGATCATCACCAACAGCTTTTTGATGGAGTTGCTTTGTAGTATACTGGAGATCAATCATGTGAAGTGAAAGATGAATGATGTAGTAGAATCTATCAATAGACAAAGACATGTGGTAGGGCCAACTTAGGGAGAATAATTTTACGGATAGGATTCTTAGCATCTTCCTCTTGACAGCTTCTCATTGCTTCAAGAAGAGATCAGTCACAGAGGACCCCTCAAGGTTGATGGTTTTTATTTAAGAGGTAATGTCCTTCTTATCACAGAGGACGATATAGTCCTAGGATGGAGGCTTGATGTCGGAAATCTTGGTAGAGGGCACATTGTTGCACCTTATTCAGCCCATCTAGGGGTGAAGAAGATGCATGGCACCTTGAGACAGTTGTTGAAAGGAACGATAACCAGATTGTACCAAGCCAAGAACATAGTATGCTAACAAACACCACCTATCATAAAGAAACATTCAACATAATAGCTTGTCCATAAAACCGTACAAACAAGAGCAGCAGCAATATCATATTTATTATGGACCTCATGCCAACTACTTGAGAATTAGCCTTGCTAATTAGGAAAGAAAACACTCTAAGAACCGGTCAAGGTCATAGACAAGCATAAATCAAGGAAATAACTAGTCATCAAATAACTAGTCAAGACCAAGATTTGGAGAGAACTAGACTCCAGGATCTAGTCAATACCATAGATCTAGGAACAGAACTATCTATACCATAGATCCCAGGAAAAACTATACTAATAAAACTAGATTCATATCTTTTTCTTAATATCTAAATAAATAAAATAAAGATCACACACAAAGGGGGTGAGGAGAATACATAAAGGTAATAATTTACCGAGTGATCATGTGCTAAGGTAAATACCTACTCTAACCCCCCCTCAAGTGATACTAGAGGCCAAAATAGATGGCATGTCCACAATATAGTCCTGACAACTAGGCCTGATGAGGGCTCATACATTCACTGTGAAAAAGGACAACCGCACTGTCCCCCAAACCATTACACCAAGTAAAAGAGAGTAAGACCCACTCCAAGGCATCAAAAGCTCAGCTCAAAAATCATAACATGCTAAAGATTTTGGTGGGCACTGTGGTCTAAATTCCACTTACTTGATCACAAAACATCAAAAACAACTGACACTGGGCTCCACCAGAATAGCTCCATCCAAGAGACTGTCAATAGATGATGCCAAATGCAAAACACCAAACAGAATGCGATCAACTGCTTCAATAGGTGTGCCATGACCAAGAACCATAACCACAATCACCAAGGCAAGGACATAAACTCTAGATGTCATATCCAATAAAATCCAAGGTACCAATGCAAAGACACAAAACCCGAAGAGCATGGGTACAACCCACACCTCTCATACTAACTGGAATGATGGATGCCTACAATTGTAAAGACTTTTCTCAAAATCAACTACTCGACCACGGACAAAATAACATTGGACTTCCACCTAGATAGATCTCCGCCACTGAGGGGTAGATGTTGCCAACCTGGCCAAAATTTTCTAAATACAGATATACAACTCTCTTAACAAACAGAGATACACTACCACTTGCTAAAGAAAATGCTCAAAACAGAAGAGCACAATGCAAAGGGTATAAAGTGGAGAAGAGACAAAATGGTGGAGGAGCCACTCCGTAGATTCCTCTCATGAATGCCCTCTCACCACCACGAGTGATCAGATATCCCCCCACTCAACATGGATGGATTAATAAGATGCTGTATATGACTTGTGAAAAATGCATAATGGGTTCATTTCAAGAACATCAAAGTTGTCAGGTTGATCACGTCTGACAGCTGAAAATATCATGTTTCTCAAACTGAGTGAAGGTGCAGAACTCTGTGTGCTCATGACCTTCCGAAAGATTCAAGTGAACAAACAAATGGAGCTCTGTAATGGGGATCCAAAGGAAGTATCTACTCGAAAAACCACTGTCACGACGATAATTCCACTTAACATGTGGAATCAAGGAAATTCCTTGGAATGTCTCCAATTACTCTACTATGAGACCCATAAAGAAGCTCCGAGAATTGATGCAATGGTATGCTTCTCAAAAATCTATATAGCGGAGAAGAAGTAGGATACACAACATGTGGTACTCGTAATGGGCACACGATGTGGAAGAGCATGTAGTAACAAGCTTCATCTGTATGAGTCATCAATAGAAGGAAAACAACCGCAAAGATCATAGAGCAATGTTAGGGGGTTCAAGAGCAATAGCTGAGAGTGGAACTATAGGACATGGATATGGCTGTCCATATATGAGGGTGATTTTGTAGGGCTAGAAATTTTGTTCTGCAAGGAGTGTATTATTGATCCTTATCAGGAATGAGTGATTGTCGAGGAAATTTCACTTCTTGAGTGATCTATTTTCTTCCAACAAATTTTACAAAATCCCACTCTTTGAATTCCACTTTCAAGAAAAGCATATCATTCTCAAAATCCATGATAGGTAAAATTGCAACTCCCCAAAAATTGAGTAGTGAGATCAGCCAACTTGCAATCACAATTGATTAACAAACACTCCTCCATATTTGGCACTTTATAATTATAGCGTCAAGTCTCAAAATAATAAATTCCTGTATCAGAGTAGGAATGTTGTTGACATCCAGCTGTAAGTTTTTAATTTTGTAAATAAAATCTTTTATTATTCATAATTTGGGAGTGGGTTCTAGTTTTTGTGCTATACCCTGCCTTTTTATATGCAAACAGAGCTTCCATTGATCCAAAATTGTGAAAACCCTAAGGAGATAGCCTGAAGTAAAGATAACCCGATCATTACCAACCCTAAGAACACATATGCTAATCAAACACCAGGATCAAATAAGATGAAATCAGTCACCAGAATACTTTACATAAAACCTTTGTCAAAAAATGGAGCAGCAAACAAGTATTATTATGGAATTCAATGCAATACATTGTAGATGGTCTTTCTTAATATGCAAGGAATAACAATCTAAAACTCAATCAAGTCCGTAGATCAGCCATAATAAAGGGCAATAACCTATCATTCAAAGACCTATCAAGACCATCGATTTAGGAGAGAACAGACTCAAGGATCTAGTCAATACCAATGATCTGGAAAGACTAGTCATACCATAGATCAAGGAACGAACTTCTAACACCTAGATAATACCTCTTAATATCTAAATAAATAAAAGAAATATTACCACACACATAAGTGGGTGAGGAATAAATACATAAAGGTAAATATGTACCTAGGTATTCATAGCTAGTAAATACCTACGCTGCAGTTATCATTATGAGAGGACTTTTTAGAGCATGGCCCAATTGGTGTCAAAGTTTTAGTGTGCCAAAGGGATAATGCCTAGCATCGCTCCAGCTGCCTTCTTATCCTCATACTATACGGAATTGAAGGGGAACACCATTTCCATGGATGGCATTGTTGGGCTACGCGATGTTGAGAATATCTCCATGATGTCATCATGGTCACGGTTGATACATTGACAAAATGGCGCAGTTGCTCCAGTAAGAGACCACTTATATAGCTAGAGTAGTGCATGAGTATATTTGGATGAATTTAGGTTACAAAGGGAGGCCCAGAAATCATTGTGACCGTGATCCCTTGTGCACTTCAGATTCTTTCCTACCCTGCAGTCTGTCCCAGGAGATGATCAACTTCCACACAACATATCACCCTGAGAATAGGGGACAGACGCGAGCGGGTGAATCATATTTTAGAGGACATGTTTTATGTAGGATGTATGTGATGGATCAACAGTTTGAAGTCAAGGAGTACCGGTACTTATGGAGTTTGCTTACATAATATGTTTTTAGAGTTGCTAGCATGACTCCTTTTCAAGATTGTATGGTAGAGACTATAGAAACCTCTTAGTTGGGATAGGTTAGAGGAAAAGTCTCTATTGGACCAATCCGTCTACAGAACCGGGAGTAACAAGTATTGTGTGATCAGGCAGATGCTTACAGGAGGCACACGATGGTCCAGAAAAGTATGTAGAATTCAAGCCTAGGATCGATCATAGTTTGATGTGGCATGAAGGTGTTCGGTCATGTCAGGCCACATACGAGTGTCCATGTCCCGTTATGGAAAAGGTTCTAAGTTAGCTCCTATATCCATTGGTCCTTTTTGAGATTGGAGGCACATCGGCTTGGCTTATCTCTGATTTCCACCACTTGTCTCACATACGAATGTTTTTCAGGTGTGCATCCTCACGGATATATTACAAATCCTCGCATGTGTTGGATTAGAAACAGCATTGTGGTGACAGGATTAGGGGCAGGTGGTGGTGGATTCTATTTACAATCCTAGAATTCGTAGGACCTATGCCTCAAGGTAGAATATTTTTAATCATGTTTGGGTGCAGGGGCGAGATTATGATGAGACGCAGCTACATGATAGGATGTTACTTCATTATGACTTCAGTTTTTCACTTTGTCCAGTGACTTCTAGGAGGAAGTTGAGTATAAGGGGAGGGGGGATGTACGAACACTTCCCCTTTGACCATTTTGTATACTATTTTTGATGATTGTAATTATCTTATAAGAGTTGAGTTGTAGTTCATATGCTTTATACTTGATCATGGATTATCTTGATCTTATTTGATTATGAATGCATGAGATTATTATAGACACCTTATATTTGGATTGAGATTAGTATTTGACATGGATTTTTAGTGTGTCATTCAAACATTTAATTTGGATATTCTGAGTTGATCTAGAAATGGATATTTATGATTGAATAACATTGTTGAGTAAATGTAATGATGTAGTTTGTTACGTTCCTCTTCGATGTTGTGTGATTCACTACTTAGATGAGTTGGTGAGTTATTTATATCATATTGGATGTTCTAATATGGGCCACGAGGTTGAGGAAGTATTTTATTTTGTAGGTTTAAAAATAATCTAACAAAACCTCAAGGGTTGGAGACCACCACAATAAATTCTAGTAATTCAACAAGATCACCATGGCAACATGTTTTAAATTGTGTTGTGTGTTTGTTAGGGATTCCATGGAGGGTTTCCTTTATATATGACCATGGGTTGTGGTAGGTGAATTAATGGGGTTTTTTTAGTATTTTGTATGTATTTATTAGTAAATTGTTTCCTTTCTTTTAATTAATTATATTGTGACAAAATTAATGTGAGATCATATGATTTAAAATTTAAATAAATCAAATTGGATATGGGAACAGTATTATAAGAGTTGTGAGTTGTTTGTATATAATTTGTAAATGATTGTGTAATTGTGTAAGAGGCTGGTGTAAGGGCATTTGGATTATGAATGCTCCCACCACCTCCATTACACAGTTGATTTGTCCTTGGAGCTTTTTGGAGCTGTGGGACAGTAAAACTTGTCCCATACCTCTACATTTTAACTTTCCAACCATACCTATGGTTGGAAAGTCTTGGATTTTAAGACTTTATATAGGAATTTTATTCATCAGGTTGCGTATTTTGGAATGCCAACTCGCTTACATTTCATTTTATTTGTTGTCTCTTGCTGTGTGTGCTCTTTGGAGTGTTGCAAGTACTTGTCATGTTCCCCCACCTCTTTCTGTGCTTGGGGGAATGGATTTGTCTCTTGTGTTTGAATTAGAGATGTTTGATGTGGCATCCTACTTGATCCACACTCACCTCTTCTTTCTCTCTTCTATTAATTCAAACTCTCTCTTGTTTTGGGGGTGTTAATCATTTTTGTACTTCTTCTTGGGGGCAACATTTTCTTGTGGTGGAGATCTTGTTGTGAAGGAAATTGGAGAAAGCTTTACATGCTTGGAATTTTTGTTTTGGTACTGTGTTTTGGCACTTGAAGCTTGCTATTTGGACACCAAAGTAACCATGGAGAGGTAGGAATTTATAATCTCTTTTATATGTTGTCATTTTCTTGTTGTGTTGTGGATATGCATGCAATGTTTTATTTGTTGGTTGGCTGGGTAGACTGCCTTAGGGAAGGTGTAGGAGAAGGCTATGGGGAATCCATATGGGGGGGCATACAGGGAATGCCATTGGCATCAAAATCTTGTGGAGGGAGTTGGTTTTGGGATCCACCATGGAAAAATAAATAGACTTTCATTCTACTTTGTGGGGGCATAAAAAAGTATGTGGGGGACATAAGGAGGGATCTTTGTGGGGGGCATAAAGATTTGTGTGTGATGGATAAATTTGGCAGTTTGATATTGGTGGATGCCTAAATTACAATTAGGAGGAATAAGTAGCTTCCACTATAGATCTTGCTCCTTTGGCTTGCATGATCAAGCCTGAGTTCTGTTTGAAATGTTTTAAAATGCAGTTGTGAACTAGTTTTTTCTTGTGTTGAATTGTGTTTTTTTTTAAAAGAAATGTGTATGTGAGAGATTGTAGTGTTGTGGAAGCCAATTTTTGCCATTGGTTTAATTACACCTTTGATTGTATTTTTGTTGGGGCTCAAGGGCCAATGATGAAGGAAGGATTCTCCTTTCATTGATGTCTTGGTTGGGTATGGATTAGTTATCTGGAGAAAAGAGAATTGAAAGCTCCCCCTCTTTTGTTGTGATCAACTGGAGAAAAGAGAAAATGTGCATGTTGCTGTTCTAGAGCAAGAAAGAAAATATAGTTTGACAGTCCCTTGTGAAAACACATCATTTTTAGTCACTTTCCCACATGATTTGAATGAAAATTGTAATAGTTATGTTATGGAGAAAATGATGTTGCTATGATTATAAGATGCATATTTGATATTGAGAAAGACATGTAGTTTTTTGCTATGTACATTGGAAAGAAAAAAATTAAATGTTGTTATTAGTTTTTTTTTTCAACATTAAAAGACGTAAGTTGTAGAATTGAAGTCAAAAAGAAATGCAAGTTTACTTCTCATTGTATTTTGGGTTGAGTTGGAATGTTAGATTGTGATTGGAATCTCTGTTTTGAAAATTGAACAGAAGAAGAAATAAGTATGAGGGAATTATATGCATCGTCTCTTTTGAAATACATTATATTGGAAATCAGATCTTACAATTTAACTGGAAATGATTTGTTTAGAACCAACTAAATGCATTGAATTAGTTTAGAACTCTATACTTCATTAAATGATAAAATTTATAAATAGATCCTTTAAAAATTTGATCACTAGCATTGTGACTTTTAAAAATGAAAAAATTAATCAAATTATATAGTTCGGACATGCCACACATTAATCAACTTGAAAATGACATATTTTAGTATGCTAAAATATTAAGAAACTCCACATTGACAAAGAACACTTAAGAAGACAAGCTAATTAATGCAAAATCAAATACAATCCCTCTAATAGTAGTTTTGCTGTCAATTGATGGAAAAATGCAAATTGAAATCAATGGAATAAATTTACCTTCCTAAAAAACTTTAAACTCTCCCTAGATCAATTCTCCATGCCTGTTTAGCATGTTGAGTGAAGGAGGAGATCCAATTTAATCAAATTGGAAAGTTAGAAATTACCAGTTAGCCTTTTTTAAGCCTGTGATCATTTTTACAAAATTGACCCTTAAACATTATCAAAATATAAATTTTATGTTCTTGTGCAAAGAGGGCATCGAGAGTAGCCAATTAGAGGGTGCCACATGGCACCTTGGGGGTGGAAAAGTGGGGGGGAAAGAATCTTTGTTTTTTTGTTTTTTCCTTGGGAAACTTTTTACAATTTCCCCTTAGCCCCGAAACCCTGCCCTTGCCTTAGGATTTTCTCCTCCGGGGGGCATAGACCCTAGCATGCCTTTCACCTTTTGTTTTCCTTTTGGCGAAGTTCACCAAATCTCCCCACCATCCCACCCTTCCCTCACCATCATCCGCTTTGAACAAGGACTCGACGCATGTCCACCAGAGACCCCGCGAAGGCATGGGAGAAAATTTTGCATTTATGCCACGCGGGGGGGGGGGGGGGGGGGGGGGGGGGGAATTTTTCTAAAGCCACCCCGTGACCCACGAACCCACTAAATGGTTTTTTCCTCTCCTCTTGACACGTGTCCCCTTGGGAAAATTTTGACCCCTAAAGTCCGCTTGCCCATATCTTGAGTTCCTGAAGAAGTTAGGAGGACTTCTGTATATCACCAGAAAAGTGAGAAAATTTCCTATCCAATGGGAATAATTTAGGGAAATTTTGGATGGGATAAGTATGAGAAAAATCAAGTTGAAACTCTGAGCCTGTTAAAGAGTGGGTATGGGGGTAAATTACCCCCTGAACCTAACTGAAACATCTAACCCTAAAATTTGAACCATGTGAACTTAAAATTTGTTAATAAAGGAAGAATATGTTCTAGTAATTTAGATTCATTCTGGAACCTAATAGGGTCAACTGTTGTCTTGCAACTTGGTTGTGGATACTTGTAATAAAAAAAATCGTTCCATAATTTTCCAACCCTAAGTTTTTGTTAGTGCAAAATCATAGCACCCCTAGATGTTGACCAGATTTCTAGGTTGATCATACTAGCATCCAGTGTGATTGCATAACATTGAATCCTTTCTCCAAGTGTGGGACTTGTAAAAATGAGAAAGGATTCTCTAGAGAAGGCTGGTTCCTCAAACTCCTCTGATTAGATCTAGTGTTTACACAATTGCAGAGGTTCAAATCGTAATTTTACCCTAATTTGTAAGTAGACAGGGATAAGAAATGTAGAAAATGAAACTAACCTAATGATGGTGATGCACCAAAGGAGTGGTGAACATTTTTTGCTCATAAAAAATAGCACAAATCCATGAAATGCAACAAAAAAAAAAACATACACAAGCTGATAAGATGCAATAAGAGATCTGAAAACGAAGTAAAAACAATACAAACAGAGGACTGAAAACATTCACAGACGTTTACACTGTCATTTCCATGTAAAATCCCTTGCATTACACCATCAAAAGAGGTATAAACCTGTTACAATCCTTGAAAAAGGCCTAATACTTACAAAATTCACTTTTTTTCAGGTGAAAGAAGAAGTCTGATGTTCAAAAAAGTGTTCCCCTGAAGAAATGAGCCAAATCTGGCTTTTACATTTGCATGGGTCGAGCCCATGAGAGAGAAAACATACAAAAACGTGGGAGCCCATTCCTCATTGATTGCAAATACATTAAATCAGCATGGGGGACCTTACAAACCCATACCCTATCATTTTTAACCAAATTGGAGGAGAATGTGACCCATTCTGTATTAAATTTGGTTGTTGAAATGTCATTTCTGGCCATGGACACGTACCAGAGCCATTTTTTGAATTTCCTCTCTCCAAAATGAACCCAAATTATAAATTTACCATGGAATCGTGTAGAGAAATTCAACATATTTCTAATGATATAAAGAACATGCAAATCTGAGTTCCGGATCAAAAGATATGATCGTTTGAAGATTTAGGGCAAAATGGCCCAAAACAGATCGGCTGGAAAAAATTTCAAATTTTACCTTTTTTTTTGTCTTTGGCAAATTTTTCAAAAAAATTCTGTGCTCCGCTGGTCGGATGCCACGTGGCAAGTGCTGATTGGACAAGTAATTCTCTCTCCTCCGCCTCCCGCGGGTTTCCCTTTGAAATTTTGACATTTTATAATTTTGGAAAAAAAATCACTTTCCCCCTGCGCCTCGCCACTTGGGACACGTGGCATGATCTGGTTGGAGGAAAGGGGTGCAGGGTCATCCTTGTCTTTTAATTTTTTGGCCCAAGACTTTTATCAAATTTTCCTAAGTCTTTCCCTGGCTCCGAACTCCCCCTACCTTAGGACACGTGTCCTGTGTCTATTAGCTTGGGCCGACCCTTTAAACCTTGCCCTTTGAAATTTACGACCAACACTTACCAAATTCTTCGAGTCATTTTCCCCCTGACACGTGGCATTTCCTGATTCATACACGGGCCTCCTTGTCTCTTTTCGGCAACTTCACCTTTTCGCGTCCTCTGCGTACTTTTGGCCCAGAATTCCTAATTGCTGTGCGGACTGCTTGGTGGCTTTTCGGCCGATTTGCGTCCCGATGTCCCAACTGTTATTACTGCTGCAAGGACTAGGACTTAGCTGATTTTCATGATTTTGGGCCTTGAATCAATCTACTTGCTCGGGACAGAATAATTTGATGCATGTTATCAAAATTACCCTGGGGGTGAATTTTGGATAACAATTTGGCAACTCAGCAAGGTCACCTACCTGCTAGGTAGAAGATACCAGTTGCCTGAAGTAGTCCATTGGGCATGGAGTCATCAAATATTCTATTTAGAACCCCAACTGGCTTAGAATGTGTAAGGAGGAAGATGGAATATCACCTGATGGGAGCAAGGACTGCAAAACATCTCCATGGATAGCAAGCTGTGTCAAAGCACTTAGGGAAAACAAAACTAACCTACAGCAAAACAATGTGCACAAGCACTTGGAGGAATGAAAATATAATCTAATATTTACAAGGTGGTAATTTTTCCTCTAGAAGAAATGCTTGAGATAGATTCCATTTACTGGAATCTGCGGTTCTTCACCATCTAATGAGGCCAATTGGAAAGCATTGTTGTTCTTGCACTTCATGACCATGTATGGGCCACTCCAAATGGCATCAAATTTTGAATGCCTTCCCGGTTTTACTCTATCCACATCTCATTTCAACACTAGATCTCCAACCTAAAAAGATCTATCCTTGGCCTTCCTATCAAAGGTCTTTTTTATCAAAGCTTGATCCTTTTCCATTGCTTGGGATGCCTGATTTCTGATCTCTTGCAGCTCCATCAACTCTGCATACCTCACCTCCATGGGCTCAAACTCTAGCAACTCTAGCTACTTCATGAGTTCCAATGTTGGAAACTCAAGTGACATGGGTAAGATTGCTTCTCTTCCATAGACAAGCCTGAATGGAGAGTTACCTGTGGATCTCTTGGGAGTTATCCTATCAGCCCATAAGGCTGATTTTAGGTTGGTATACCAAGACCTCTGATTCTCGTCAAGAGTCCTCCTAATGATCCTCAACAAGTTCTTGTTTGTAGACTCGGCCTGGCCATTACCTTGAGGGTAATAGTTTGATGAAGTGCTTAGGTAGATCCCATTCTTAACAGCCCACTCGGTCACCTTAGATCCAATGAATGCCAATGCATTATCAGAGATTATTGTAGAAGGTACACCAAATCTAGTTGTTATCCCCTCATAAAAGTCTAAGATGCTAGACTCATTTGCCTCTTTGAGTGCTACTGCTTCTGTCCATCTGGTGAAGTAGTCTGTGGCTGTCAAAATCCATTTGTGCCCTTGGCTTGAATTGGGATTAATGACTCCAATGAAGTCCAAACCCCATTGCATGAATGGCTGGTCAACTGAGATTGGATGTAATGGAAGGGCAGCAAGTCTCTCTTTTCTTGTGAAGAATGCAAAATTCTTACACCTCTTGATCCATGCATAGCAATCACTGAAGATCTTAGGCCAATAATAACCGGCCTTCATGATTTTTAGAGCTGTCACTCTTGGTGCAAAATGACCACCAGCTGGTCCACCATGGAACTCTTCCAACACCCTTTGAATCTGATTTGTGCTAATGCATCTCAACAGCACTCCATTCACATCTTTCTTGAACAAAACTCCATCAACAATGGCATATGGGACAACTTGCAATCTGAAGTGTCTCCTTTGGGTCTTGTTCATCTCCGGAGGGCATAGGCCTATGCCTAGGAAGTGTATAATACCTTGGGTCTAGCAAGGAGTGGGGACAGAATTGTCTTCTTCTTGATTGCCACTTGGCTCATGGCTGTCCTGGACTGTCAAAATAGCCTCTTCTTCATTGCATACTTCTTTTTGCTTCCCCAAAACCAGCTGCTCACACAATCCTTTCCCTCTTACCAGCTTGGTGATCTTGATCTCAATGTCATACTCCATGACATGGCTGATCCAACCTGCTCTTTTCTCATTCAAATCCTTGTTGAGGAGGAAGTCCTTAATCCCAGCATGTGAGACCAGCAACTGGACCTTGTTGCTTGAGATTAAATTCTTGAATTTCTTCAAGCTTCTTATTACTACAAGTACATGCTTCTCAATAAAAGAATACCTCACCTCATAGTCATCCAGGCTCCAACTGAAGAAGGCAATTGGCTGCTCATCATTGTCCTTGTTCTGTTGGACCAAAATGACAGAAATAATATCATTACCTCCAAATGCATAGAGGATGAAATCCTTGGAGAAATCTGGGTTGATGAGAGTTGGTGATTGAGAGATAGCTTCTTTGATTGCTTCAAAACTCTCCTTTCCTTCTGCTATCCACTTGAAAGCCATGCTCTTCTTTAACATTTTGGTGATGGGCTTGACAAGGGGTAAGAAATTTGGGACAAACCTCTGAACAAATTTTATCCTTCCCAAGAAACTCTGAAGGGCTTTCTTGTGGCTTGGCAATGGTAGTGCTCTTATGGCTTTAACCCTCTCTGGATCAATTTCTAATCCTTATTTGGAGATAATATGGCCAAGGAGCTTTCCTTCATGTGCAAGAAAGATACACTTCTTAGGATTCAAAGACACTCCAAATCTCCTGCACCTTGTGAAGACTTGTCTCAAATGAGAGAGGTGGTCTGCTACATTTTTGGAAAAAACAATGATGTCATCAAGGTAAATCAGCACCACGTTGTTAATCAAACCTTTGAATGCCATGTCCATTGCCCTTTGGAAGGTAGCACCAGCGTTGGACAGCCTAAATGGCATTTTCCTGTATGCAAAAGTTCCCCATTTGGTTGTGAAGGCTATCTTGAACTGGTCTTCTTCCTTCACCATAATTTGATTGTAGCCTGAGTATCCATCAAGTAGTGAAAACCTCTTAGAGCCAGCCACAACTTGTAAGATTTGCTCCATGGAAGGGAGTGGGTAAAGGTCCTTGAGAGAGGCTCTATTCAAGTCTCGGAAGTCAACACACAATCTGATCTCTCCACTCTTTTTTCTGACTGGGAATAAGTTGGCAACCCAACTAGAATGCTTGATTGGGAATATGATCCTTGACTCAATCAGCTTGTCCAATTCTTTCCTCATGAGAGGCTCCATGTGTCGATTGACTGGTCTTTGTTTCTACCTGACAAGCTTAGTATTTGGATCCAATTCGATGGTATGCTGAGCTAAGTTGGGATTGAAACCTTTCAAGTCTTCATAGCTCCAAGCAAACACATCAGGGAACTCTTGACATAGCTATATGAACTCATACCTTTCTTGTTTAGTTCTCATCCTTCCAATTTGCAATGGTTTGTTCTCTTCTAGCAAGATGGATACTGAATCCTCTCTCTTGACCTGAATGTTTACTTTCTCCTTTCTAAACTGATCATTGGGGTTAAAAATGGACTCCAAAGTGATAAGTCCCTTGGGAAGCTTTTTAATTCTTAGTTGTACCACTTGGTCACCATACTGCTGTTCCAATCTTTGTTGATTCTTGGCTGAGAACTCAGCTTCTTCTTGTAAGAAATGGATGATTTGTTGGTCATTTTCAAACACTTGCCAACTGACATTGTTATCCGGCACTGAAGGCCTCACAATCATGTGGATGTTTGGCTATACCTTGTCTTGTTGAATGCTTTCCACAATGTCAAAGGCTGCCCCTACTGCTGTAAGCCTGTCAGCAGCTTGATTCTCTTCCCTAGGAATGGATTTGATGCCAAAACCCTCAAAATCTTCCATGAGGTCCCACACCCTGTTCTTGTAGCACTTGAGAAGATCATTTTTGGTAGCATGCTGTCCCTTGACCTGATTTACAATCAATTCGCTGTCACCAAAGACTTGCAAGTTATTTATTCCTCTCTTGATTGCCCAATGCATCCCTTGCACTAAGGATTCATATTCAGCAATGTTATTGGAGCATGTAAACTAAAATCTAAAAGCTGAATAATACTTTATTCCTTGAGGTGAAACAAGCATAGCCCCACCTCCTGCACCTTGTCTACTCCTTGATCCATAAAAAAATAGCTGCCATACCTCATTGTCATCTTTGTGGTTTGGATTGATGATGCTAGGAATAGGATGATTTTCTTTGTGTATGCAATAGACCCCTAGCTCAGATTCTTCCACTTCTTGATAAGGATCAAATGCATGTATCTTGTTTTCCCATTCATCAAGAGTTAGATCCGGGATGCTTCCAACCTTGGTGTCAGCCTCATCAGTGCTTGGGTGGTCTTTTTGATCAAATGCTAAACAATTGGTGTTGATCTGAGTTGGAATGTAAGGCTCAATATGGAAGTTTGCAATACGTTCTGACCTGATTGTAGCCTTAGTTCCATACCTCATTCTGAACAGCATGTGTGACCAATCAGCAGACAAATATCCCCCAATCTTGGCTGTGAAGTCCCTTGACAAGCATAGGGAAAAGAGTGGTGGAAGGTCTATGACTGATACATCTTGTAAAACAACAACATTTGGACAGGCATGCAAGGTAAGACTCAAGTTTCTAATCACCCCAATTGTTGTTACTGCCGTCCCATCTAGCTGCACTACCCCTTTGGATATTGTTTCATACTGGAGCCCTAGCTGATTAGCTATTTGTTTAGGCATTACTGAGCTACTTGCCCCAGAGTCTATCATGCAATTGTGCACTAGCTGATTTCCAATGATTATTGAAACATAGAAAGGACGGGGATTCAACATTTTACCTTGCTGTCCTCCATGATCTCCTTCAGGCTGGGTAGCATTTGTAAGCACTTTGTTTTGCATCTGAACTTGCTGATTCAAAGTTGGCCAGTCCTTTATGGCAGCTTGTAGTAAATCTCTTTGGCCTGGGATAGATAGGGATTCCCACATTGATATATTGACATTTGTCTTCTTCATCTGATCAATGATACTGAATGGTGATGATAGATCTCTTTGTTGTCCCTTGGTTTGCACATTCACTCCTTGCACGTGGGCAGCAACAACTGGTATTTGAGTTGGCCTAGGGGCTGTTCTTGGCTGCCATTGTGCATTTGAAATTAGATTTTTCTTGCCAACCATTTGTGGAGCCATGGAAGGTTGTGGATTGGTTGGGGCTAATGGTTTTTCTTCACCCAAATTCCTCATTTTTGACCTTGTGTTGGCTGCAACACCTTGGGAAAATACCTGGTTCATGCCACAGAAATCCTCTGCTTGCCAATTTACCAACGTGGTGTCATTTGGGGTTGATTGCTGTTGGAATGTTTCTTGACGTTGGTTGTTTCCTTTACTGCCCTCACCCTCCACACCAGTAGTTGTCACCATTAATGCTTGATTCAAAGCACCATTGAAGCACATGGATTGGTTATGAGGCTCATTGCATGGAAAACACTAATCATACTCCTGGGTAATGTTGTTTTGTGTTGGCACCAATGCCTTAGAGGCAGATATGGCATTTGGATTATAGGGCTGAAATGGTCTATTGGTAGGAGGCCTTGTTTGATTCATATTTGTAGTAGGATTAGGTGGCCTTTGTGGTTGGTATGGCTGTGTATTAGGCTGAGCTTGGGGCTGATAAGAAGGTCTAAAACCTTGGGCCTGCTGCCTTTTGAGAGTAACCAGCTCATTGCCTAGGTTTTGCAATTGCTTCATGACTTCTTGAAGCTCATTTGGGGCACTTGGAGATGAAGTGGAAGCTTCATTTGAACTCTGATTTCTAGGAGTGGGAGAAGGAGCCAAATTAGCTGCTTGATTGGTGTTTGGAATCTCTAAGCTTGGAAACAATGGCATGGGAGGTCTAGGGGCAAGTTTGCCAGCTTGGATCAAATAATTTTCAGCCCTAATGGCAATGCTATAAGCCATAGGGATAGTTATGCCTCCCATGGACTGAATCAACATAGAAATATCAAAATTTAGAGATTTGAGATAGTAGAGAAAAGCACCTTTTGCTGTTGGCCTGACTGCCACTGGAATTCTCTCCCAAGTCTTTTGAAATCTGAAGTTGAAATCGGTCAGCTGTTCATTAGGAGTTCTCTTGATGGTTGTCAGCTGCTCCAAAAGAGATAAGTTGTCTCCCTTTTTGCTCTTGAAGTGCTATACACAGCTGATTCCAGTTTGTGATAGAACCAGCTCCAAGGCTCCTAAACCATTGCAATGCTTTACCCTTGAATGAAGATGCTAGTAACTTGGCAGCCACTTGCATCTCATTGATTTCATGAATTACACAAAGGTTACCAATATCTTTAACATGATCACCTGGAGTAGTATGATTTTCTCCAGTGAATTACGGAATGTTCTTCAAGGTTGCAATAGGAATTAGATGTTGTGCATTGAGGGCAAGTGGGCTACTGCCTGTGAAGTTGACATAGGGTTTGTTTTGTGCCATTCTAATTGGTCTTAAAACCCTTGTTGACTGAATGAAAGGCCAACCAGGTGGAGGAGTTGAGAGATTTTTGTTTGGTGGAAATGGAGACCTTTGAATCCTTCTTCCTCTTTGCCTTCTTCTTGGAGATAATTGTAGGTATTCAAACAGCACTTCTTCTTCTCCAACTCTTGACCTTGTGGTGACTCTTCTCATGAGTTTTCAGGCCTGCACTGCTGAAACCAGGTGGTTCTTCCCCTTGGAGTCACCAGATATGCAAATAATAGCTCTTTTTCAAGCAAGAAAATTACAGCAGATGCACATCAACTTTGCTGCAATAAAAATGAGACCTCTAGTTTGGTCCCACCCGGCGTGCCAAAAATGTCAGTGCAAAATCACAGCACCCCTGGATGTTGACCAGATTTCTAAGTTGATCATACTAGCATCCAGTGTGATTGCATAACATTGAATCCTTTCTCCAAGTTTGGGACTTATAAAAATGAGAAAGGATTCTCTAGAGAAGGCTGGTTCCTCAAACTCCTCTGATTAGATCTAGTGTTTACACAATTGCAGAGGTTCAAATCCTAATTTTACCCTAATTTGCAAGTAGGCAGGGATAAGAAATGCAGAAAATGAAACTAACCTAATGATGGTGATGCACCAAAGGAGTGGTGAACATTTTTTGCTCATATAAATAGGCAAAAATCCATGAAATGCAACAAAAAAAAACATACACAAGCTGATAAGATGCAATAAGAGATCTGAAAATGAAGTAAAAATAATACAAACAGAGGACTGAAAACATTCACAGAGTTTGCACTGTCATTTCCATGTAAAATCCCTTGCATTACACCATCAAAGAGGTATAAACCTATTACAATCCTTGAAAAAGGCCTGATACTTACAAAATTCACTTGTTTTCAGGTGAAAGAAGAAGTCTGATGATCAAAAAAGTGTTCCCCTGAAGAAATGAGCCAAATCTGGCTTTTACATTGCATGGTTCGAGCCCATGAGAGAGAAAACGTACAAAAATGTGGGATCCCATTCCTCATTGACTGCAAATACATTAAATCAGCTTGGGGGACCTTACAAACCCATACCCTGTCATTTTTTACCAAATTGGAGGAGAATGCGACCCATTCTGTATTAAATTTGGTTGTTGAAATGTCATTTCTGGCCATGGACACGTACCAGAGATGTTTTTTGAATTTTCTCTCTCTAAAATGAATCAAAATTAGAAATTGACCATGGAATCGTGTAGAGAAATTCAACAGCTTTCTAATGATATAAAGAATGTGTAAATCTGAGTTCTGGATCAAAAGATATGATCTTTTGAAGATTTAGGGCAAAACGGCCCAAAACGGATCGGCGGGAAAAAATTTCAAATTTTACCTTTTTTTTCTGTCTTTGGAAAAAATTTCAAAAAATTTCCACACGCTGCTGGTTAGATGCCATGTGGCAAGTGCTGATTAGATGAGCAATTCTCTCTCCTTCGCCTCCCATGGGTTTCCCTTTGATATTTTGACGTTTTTATAATTTTGGAAAAAAAATCACTTTCCCCCCGTGCCCCGCCACTTGGGACACGTGGCATGATCTAGTTGGAGGACAAGGGTGCGGGGTCATCCTTGTCTTTTAATTTTTTGGCCCAAGACTTTTGTCAAATTTTCCTAATTCTTTCCCTGGCTCTGAACTCCCCCGGCCTTAGGACACGTGTCCTGTGTCTATTGGCTCGGGCCGACCCTTCAAACATTGCCCTTTGAAATTTTCGGCCAAAACTTAGCAAATTCTTTGATTCATTTTCCCCCTGACATGTGGAATTTACTTATTCGTTCATGGGCCTCCTTGTCTCTTTTTGGCCACTTCACCTTTTTGCGTCCTCCACGTACTTTTGGCTCGGACATCCCAATTGCTACGCGGACTGCCTGGCGGCTTTTCGGCCGATTTGCTCCCCGATGTCCCAACTATTGTTACTGCTGCGAGGACTAGGACTTAGCCGATTTTCATGATTTTGGGCCTTGAATCAATCTACTTGCTCGGGATAGAATAATCTGATGCATGTTATCAAAATTACCCTGGGGGTGAATTTTGGATAACAATTTTTTCTTGGGTCTCAAGTGGGTTGTTTTAATGGGCATCACACTGGACCTATGTGCATATAACCAATTCATACCCAAAATGACTCTAGATGAGCCCAAAGGAAGGATACAAAGATCCAAGGTAGTGGTGAAAAGTCCCAAATCCACTACACACTCCTTAACTAAGGAGTCTACAGAGATCTTAGCTCTAGAAGCCATCTCGGCGTCCCAATTAAGACCCTACCTAACTGCCCCTAGCCTACATCGCTCTACTAAAGATGGTGCAATGAAAGAGTCAGAAGAACTATAATCAAACAATACAAAGGTAGGAATACCACCAATGCTACCTGTGGTCTCAATGCCTCTTTTCTGATGCTCTGCCTAGTGATTCTCAGCTGCTGCATAAATCCTATGGTTGCGTCCCATGTCACCAACCATAGGCTCGGAGATTTATTGTGTCTTACCCTTGTTATTAGGGTTATGTGGGAAATCTCTCCAAAATTTTCCAGTAACTCCACAACAAAACCATCCTCCTACTCCTCCCAAATGAGTATCATCTTTAGTAGGTGCCCTAGAAGCTTATGGCATGGATCCTAATGATCCAACTGTAGTCTGATGAGGTCTCTGTTGGAAAGCTCCCACTGAATGAACTCTAGGTCCACCCTGTGTCTTGATGGGACCCCTAGGAGGAGGCCCCGTACTTTGACCTCTCTATGTATCAGCTCTCTGTGGAGGTCTATGAGGTGGGTGGGATTGCTACTGCTGCTGCTACTGTGGCCTAAAGGATGACTGTGGTTGAACCGCTGAACCCTAGCCACCATGAGGAAGGGGTACTAACCCCTTTGATTTATCATCATGCATCTGTTGTATGCCACTCCTGACTCAGTCTCTAGCCTGCTAGGTCTTCCCCCGAGTCTCCTCTACCGTATAGGCCTTCTCGACAGCCTCAGCTAATATCTGTGGGCAGTGTATCTGCACTGCACCTCTAATATCTAAATTCAGGCCCTGGATGAACCTGTGAATCCAGACCTGCTCATCCTACATGTACTCAACATACTAGAGTAGATCTAGAAATCTACTCTCATGTGCCGCTATAGAAAGAGATGCCTGTCGGAGGTCATGGAACTCATTAATCCTCTACTGTATGAACCTCTGTGATAAATACTTACTCCTGAAACTCTCCTCAACTAGCTCCTAGGTCACTATCTCAGAATCTACATGGAGCTTCTACTCCTCTATCCTCCACCATACTCCTGCTCCATCCCTTAGTGGATGGATCACAACACGAGCTTTTGTGTTGCTATAAAAAGGACAAAGCTTGAAGCAACCGCTCAAGCTTACTAGCCAGAAATTTTCCTGAAATCCACCTGTGTCACCTGAGTAATGTGATGGTTGAAGCTTTAGGATCTCCCTGATGTGATTTGTAGCTATGGTCTAATGGCCTCTAGGTATCTCTGCATGTTCATCCCTAAGCCTAGGAATCTGAGACCTTTCTCTATACTTTGGAACTCTATCACCATGTCCCCTTAGAAGTGACTCTACTTTGGATGATTCCGCATAGGAGTTCTATCCTCTATGCTCCTCACCAAGTCAAGGAGATACCTGAACTTTAATGGAAGGGGTTCTATCATGACTAGTTGCATTTCCTCCTAATCCTCCATGTAGGGTGGCATTGACATCCTAAAGAGTCTACAAGATCTGGGGTAGGATAGCTGCTACACCCTGATCTGATGGTGGTGGTGGTGGTGGTAAGTCTGAGTCTATGTGAAGATTCCCCCTACCCCATTTGTGCCTCTTACATAGACCAAAGTGAGAGTTAGTTCATTTTTCTAAGTTTTACGCAATTTCTATGTTTACTAAAAATATGTAATTTCTAAACTAAGTTGTTTTTTAGATTTAAAAAAATGCTAGGTTTAAGTTTCATGTCTTAAGTTTTCTATTGTACCCAATGGTCCAAGCTTTTGAACCACTGCTTTGATACCAAGTGTGATGCCCATTAAAACAACCCACTTGAGACCCAAGAAACAACCTTGGGTTAGTTAGGGAAAATTATGGAATATTTTTCTTATTAGATGTGCCTACGACTAGGTTGCATGACAACAGTTGAAACTATCAAGATCTGGAACAAGTATACTATTATAAGAGCATAATTTTCATTTATAAAAATTTTTAGAGGTCACATGGTCTAAATTTTAGGGTTGGAAGTTTCAGTTAGGTTAAGGGGGTAAAATATCACCATACCCATTCTCTAACAGGCTCATAGTTTCAACTAAATTTTCTCACACTTTAAGCATTCAAAATTTCCCTAAATCATTACCATTGGATAGAAAATTTTCTCACCTTTCTGGTGATATAAATAAGTCCTCCTAACTCCTTGTAAAACTCCAGATATGGAAAGACAGACTTTAGGGGTCAAATTTTCCCCCAAGGGGACACGTGTTGAGCAAGGAAGAAGACCCATTTCTTGGGTTGGCGGGTCATAGGGTGGTGTTTGCGATTTTTCCAAATATGGGTGCAAAGTCAAAACTTCTTTTGCACCTCCGCCGGTCCTCCAGGGACACGTGGCGGCCTCTGAGTCATTGCCAGGAGAAAAGAGGGATAGGCAAGGCGGTGGCGCCAATAAGAAAAATTTACATGAGGGAGGAAAAGATCATTTAGCACCCACGTGCCCATGGGTCCACCAAGGACACGTGGGACTCAACCAATAATGAGGGAAAGGAAAGAGAGAGGGGTGGGGCGGCAGAGAAGTTTGGGATATTTCTCCGCGGGGGAGACAAAGGGAAGAAGGCACATGCGGGTCTGCACATCCGTGGGGAATAACACCGAGACAAGGGCGGGAGTACGTGGGGCATGGAAATGTTAAACAAAATTTCCCAAAATCCAACAGGGTTGCGAGAGTTCTGCCTTCTCCACCAACATGCCATGTTGCTACGTGGCAACCTATGATAGGTCGCGGGCCAGCAGGGAAAAAGGTAAAATTTTCCTAAAATTTTAAAAAGGTTTAAGGGCTAAAATGATGTCATCCCTCCGCCGTTGCCCTGTGAGGACACATGGCATCCTATGATTGGTTGTGGGCCGATGGAGGAAACTTTAAAAAATTTCCCAAATAATTTTTCAAAAAAATATTTCTAAGGATATTTCAACAGGAAATTTTCGGGCTGCGGGCCCGCCAGGGAAAATTTTCCCAAATTTTTCTGCTAAGGCAGGAAAACTTCAGAGCGTCTTAAATTTTACTAGAAATCTCAGTTTTGGGAAAACAAGGAATTTTTGGAAATATCTCGATGCCCTCTTTTCACAGAAATCATAAATTTTACATTTTGATAAAGTTTAAGGGGTCAATTCTACAAAAACGATCTGCAAGCTTTTAAATAACAAATTGGTAATTTCCAACGTATAAATTTGACTCAAATTTATCACCTCCTTCACTCAACATGTCGAACAGACATGGAGGATTACTATAGGAAGGATTTAGAATGTTTTAGGAAGGTAAATTTGCTCAATTTATTCCATTTTTTTCCAACAATTGACAAAAAATGGTTATGAAAGGGATTGGGCTTGATTTTGCAATGTTTAAGTTGTTTTCTTAAGTGTTTTTTGTCAATTTGAGTTCATTGGTGATACAACATACTAAATTTTATCATTTCTAGGTTGATTATAATGTGCAGGCCCGAAATGCTAGTTTTAATTAAATAATTACCAGTTTTAATTTTACAACAAATATCCATTTCTAGGAAAATCTGTATATCAATTTTATCATTTATGTGTGATATTTTATTTCTAATCTAAACTAATACATTTATTTATTTATAAATGAATCATTTCAAATCTAAAGTGTAAAATCTAATTTCCAATTTAATATATTTCAAAAGGAGACAAATAAATATAATTCCTTCATACGTATTCCTTCTTTTTCCATTTTCTAAACAAATATGTTAATCACAATCTGATATTCCAATTTGAATCAACAATGTAAATGAGAGAAGATCTTGCAATCCTTTATCGACTTCAAAATAAATACTTCTTTACACTCTTCCATTCCTTGAATACAAATAACATAATTCTATTTCTTTCCAATAAACAGAACAGAATATAAAATTTTTCACATTTTGAATATACACTTTCATAATCAATTACATACATAGTTCCTTCACACAATACATTACATTTTCATCCACTTTAAGTGGGAAAGGTTACAAATAAATTTGATTTACAAGGATTGTCAAAACTACATTCTCCTTTGCTCTAGAACAACAACATGCAAGCCTTCTTTTTCTTCAATTTTATCACAACAAAAGTGGGGGAAAGGAAACGCTCTCCACCCAACCAAGATATCCAATGAAAGGAGAATCCATCCTTCATCATTGGCCCTCGATCCCCAACCAAAATACAATAAGAGGTATGATTCAACCCATGGAAACAAATGGCTTCCACCACACACAACATTATTTCAACATGCATAATTCATTATAAAACACAGTCCACACAAAAACAATAGTTTACCACTGCATTTAAAAAAATCAAAATAAAACTCAGGCTTGATCATGCAAGCCAAAGGAGCAAGTTCTATGGGGAAAGCTGCTTATGCCTCCCAAATGGGAATTGGGCATACACTAGTAAAAAACTGCCAATAAAATTTCACCTCACATATCCTTATGCCCCCCACAAAGTAAGAAATGCAAGCTATTTCTTTTCCATGGTAGATCCCAAACCCAAACTCCCTCCACAAAATTTTGATGCCCATGGCATTCTCTTATGCCCCCCCACATGGATTTCTCATAGCCTTCTTCTACACCATTCCTATGGCAGTCTTCCCATATAGCCAAACAAAACATAACAACATTCACCATTCACACAACACAAATAGAAAATAACAACATGAAAGAAAGGTTAAACTCCTACCTCTCCATGGTAGCTTTTGTTTCCAAATAGCAAGTTTCAATGCCCAAAATACATTCCCAAAACAACAATCTCTAAGCATGCAAAGTTTCTCTAAACTCCTTCCAACAACTAGAGCTCCCAACACAAGAAAATGTGCCCCCAAAGAAATTTGTAAAATGATTGAACAACCCAAAACAAGCAAAGAGTTTGAATTATATAGAATGGGAAAGAGAAGAGGATGATTTGTATCCATGTAAGATGCCACATCACACATCCTCAACTCCAAAAATAAAAGACAAAATTTCATTCTCCCAAGCACAATAAAGAAGTGCATGAAAACATGACAATTTACTTACACACTCCAAAAAGTCCACACCCCAAAGGAATGCAAATTAAATAAAGTGTAAGAGATTGCAATCAAACTTGCAACATGATTAATAAAATGCATTAAAAGGTCTAAAATCAGCCTTCCAACCATAGGTATGGTTGGTACATTAAATTGAGAGGTATGGGACAAGTTTTACTTGTCCCACAAGCCTCCAAAAATAGCCCCAAGGACAAATTCAAATTTTCGAGGTGGAGTGTTTCATACTCCAAAATTTGACTTACACAACTTACACATCCCTTACATATTTAATACAAAGAGCTAACAAATTCCATTATTATTTTCCCACATCCCAATTTAATTTATTTAAATTTTAATCATATGATTTCCCACATTAATTCTCCATAATTTTAATTAAATAAAAGAGAGGGACACATTACTAATAAAATACATACAACCACAATAAAATTTAACCACATTAATAAAATACCCAAACCCATGGTCACATATAAAGGTGATCCCCCCATGGGAATCCCTAACAACAACAAACACAACACAACAAAACAAGTTGCCATGGTGACCGTGTCGAATTCACCTAGAATTCTGTTGTGGTTGGTCTCCAATCCCCCTATGTTTGTTGTGATATTAACCTGTAAAACACAAATACCTCCTTCAGCCTCGTGGCGATATCAGAACATCTAAAATAAATAGAAATAAAATCACAAAACTATCTAAATATGTGAATCACAACAACATGAAGGTAATTTAACATTATCTCATATAATTTATATCAACAACTATATCATCATCATACAATATTTGAAATCACATGTCTAAAAAACATTCATAAAATATCCATGTCAATAGTATATCATCATCCACATATGAAGTGTCTCTAATAACCATCGTGCGTGACAACCAAATCAAGATCAACAATAATCCATGATCAAATAGCTAACATCATACTAAATCAAAGCATAATAATGTCCATAACGTAATCAACAATATCAAAATAAGCATCAAAAGGTGTCAAAGGGAAGTGGGCACTATAGTGTGCATGTGATTGTTTGTGTGTGTGTGTGTGTGCGTGTGTGCGCGCATGTGCATGTGCATGTGTGTGTATGTACACATGTGAGTGCATGTACATGTGCATGTGTGTGTGCGTGTGCATGTGCATATGTGTGTGCGTGTGCATGTGTGTGTGCATGTGCATATGCATGTGCATGTGTGTGTGTGTGTGCATATGCGTGTGTGTGTGCATGTGCATGTGGGTGAGTGTTTACGTGTGTGTGTGTGTGTGTGTGTGTGTGTGCTTGTGCATGTGCATGTACATGCTTGTCTGCATGTACGTGTGCTTGTGTGTGTGCTCATGCATGTTTGTGTGTGTGTGCGTGTGCGTGTGCGTGTGCGTGTGCATGTGTGTGTGTGTGTGTGCGTTTTCCTGTGTGTATGTGTGTGTGTGTGCGCTCGTGCATGTGCTATGTGTGATGCCCGTTAAAATAACCCATTTGAGACCTGAGAAACAACCTAGAATTAGTCAGGAAAATTATGGAATATTTTTTTTTATTAGAAGTCTACAACTAGGTTGTAAGACAACAGTTGGCACTAACAGGTTCCGGAACAAGATTAATCTACTAAGACACACTTTTCTTTTATTAGCAAATATTAGAGGTCACAAGGTCTAAATTTTAGGGTTAGAAGTTTCAATTAGGTTCAGGGGGTAAATTAACACCATACCCACTCTCTAACAGGCTCAGAGTTTCTTCTTGATTTTTCTTACACTTAATGCAATCAAATTTTTTTAAATCATTCCCATTGGATAGGAAATTTTTTCATCTTTCCAACGATATAATGAAGTCCTCCTAACTCCTTGTAAAATTCTAGTTATGGGTCGGTTGGCCTTAGGGGTCAAATTTTCCCTAAAAGAGATACATGTCGAGTGGGGAAGAAAACCCATTATATCGGGTTGGCGGATCACGGGGTGGTATTTGCAAATTTTCTTGTGCAAGGAGAAAATACCAATTTGTGCTCGTGCCTCTGCTGTGCTACCAGGGACATGTGTTGGGCTCCGAGCCATATCTGGGAGAAAAGAGGGAAGGACAGGGTGGCGGAGGTTTGGAGGAAATTTCGCCAAGGAGGGGAAAAATCCAATAAGCGCTCACATGCCCGTGGGTCCGCCAGTGACACACGGCGCCCAACAACCATGGCAGGGAGAAAATGAGGGGGATGGGTGAAGTGGTGGAGCAAGTTGGTGAATTTTTCCAAGGGGAGAGAAAAGGGTAAATGGGGCACATGGGTCTGCGTGTTTGTGGAGGGGATCACACCAAGGTGAGGGTGGGAGTGCAGGACTGTGAGGTAAAATGTGAAATTTTTCCAAACAAAAATTTCAAAGGATAGAGTTGTGAGGGTTTCCCCACCCCCACTATCACCCCATGCTGCTACGTGGCAACCTCTGGTTGGCTACGGGGGAAATTTAAAAAAATTTCCCGAAATTTTTTTCAAAATTTTCAAAAGATTTTTCAACGGGAAATTTTCGGGCCATGGGCCCGCTAGGGAAATTTTTCCCAAATTTTCCCACCAAGGAAGGAAAACTTCAAAGGGTCATAAATTTTGCTAGAAAGCTTAGTTTTGGGGAAACGAGGACTTTCTGAAAAGATCTCGATGCCCTCTTTGCACAAAAATCTTAAATTTTACATTTTGATAAAGTTTGAGGGGTCATTTTTAAGAAAACATTATGCAGGATTTTAAAATGCAACTGGTAATTTTTAACTTATAAATTTGATTCAATTTGGTCTCCTCGTTCACTCAACATGCCAAACAGACATGGAGGATTTTTCTAGGAAGGATTTAGGATGTTTTAGGAAGGTAATTTTACAAGTTTGATTTCCAATTTGTATTTTTCCAACAATTGACAGAAAATGGCTGCAAAATGACTGTGAGAGGATTAGGCCCAATTTTTACAAATTTTTAAATCATTTCTTAAGTGTTTTTGTAAAAATGAGTTCTTTGATACTATATCATGTTAAATTTTAATGTTTCCATGTTGATTATTTAGTGCAGGCCTGAACTGGACATTTTAATTAAATTTATTTTCTAGTTTTAAATTTACAACAAAGATCAAATTCTAGAAAATCTTGTTATCAATTTCATCATTCAAGTGTATAAATTAATTTCTATTTTATTCCAAGGCATGTAGTTGTTTATAAACAAATCATTTAAAAGCTAAATTGTAAAGTCTAGTTTCCAATTTAATATATTTCCAAAAGAGACAAAGTAATATAATTCCTTCATACGTATTTCTTTTTTTTTCATTTTTCTAAACAGGGATTTCAATCACAATCAGATATTCCAATTTAAATCAACAATGCAAATGAGAAAAGGTTTTGCAATCCTTTATTCATTCTAAAATAAATACATCTTTACATTCTTCCAATCCTTGAATGTAATTAACAGATTTCACTTTTTTTTATTTCAAATGTACAAAAAAGAATGCAAATATATTTCACATTTCAAATAAGTAACTTTCATAACCAATTACAAACATATTCCCTTCACAAAATACATTACAATATCATCCACATCAAAGTGGGAAAGGTTACAAATGATTTTGTTTCACAAGGTACTAGAAAAAATGTCTTCTTCTGCTCCAGAACAACAACATGCAAGTTTCCTTTTTCTTCCAACATGATCACAACAAAAGTCGGGGAAAGGAAATGATCTCCACCCAACCAAGACATCCAATTAAAGGAGAAGCCATCCTTCATCATTGGCCCCTGAGCCCCAACCACAATGCAATAAGAAATGTGTAGTGCCCACTTCCCTTTGACACCTTTGGATGCTTATTTTGATACGGTTGCTTACGTTATGGACATTTTTATGCTTTGATTTAGTATGATGTTAGATATGTGATCATGGATTATTATGATTTTTATTTGGTTACGATGCATGATTATTATTAGAGACACTCATATGTGGATGATGATATACTATTTGAAATGGATGTTGTTCGGACATGTGATTTTGGATATTATGAGTAGATCTAGAAAATGGGTATTATATGATGATGATATAGTTGTTGATATAAATTTTATGTGATAATGCTAAATTACCTTGATGTTGTTGTGATTCAATTATTTAGATGATTTTGTGATTATATATATATTCATTTTGGATGTTTTGATATGGCCACGACACTGAAGGATGTATTTATATTTTGCAGGTTAAAATATCACAACAAAACATTAGGGGATTAGAAACCAACCACAATGGCATTCTAGGTGAATTCGACAAGGTCACCATGGCAACTTGTTTTGTGTGTGTGTGTGTGTTGTATTTTTTAGGGATTCCCATGGGGGGATTACCTTTATGTGTGACCATGGGTTTGTGTATTTTATTAATGTGGTTAAATTTTATTTATTGTTTGTATAAATTTTATTAGTGATTTGTTCCTTTCTTTTATTTAATTAAATTATGGTAGATTAATGTGAGAAAACATGTGGTTAAAAGTTAAATAAATCAAATTAGGATATGGGAAATTAATAATGCAAGTTGTTGGCTCTTTGTATTAAATATGTAAGGGATGTGTAAGTTGTGTAAGAGTTGTTTAAGTCAGATTTTGGAGTATGAAACACTCCACCTCCTTGGAAATTCGAAATTGTCCTTAGGGGCTGTTTTTAGAGGATTGTGGGACAAGTAAAACTTGTCTCATACCTCTAAAATTAATTTACCAACCATAATTATGGTTGGAGAGGTGATTTTAGACTTTTATAATGCATTTTATTAATTTTGTTGTAAGTTTTGATTGCACTCTCTTACATTTTATTAAATTGCAGTCCTTTGGGGTGTGGGCTTTTTGGAGTGTGCAAGTAATTTGACATATTTTCACCCACCTCTTTATTGTTCTAGAAATAATGAAAATTTGTATTTTGTGTTTGAATTTGAGGATGTGTGATGTGGCATCTTACATGGATCCACATAATTCAAACTCTTTACTTATTTTGGGTTGTTGAAACATTTTGAAAACTTCTTTGGGGGCACATTTTTCTTGTGTTTAGAGCTCTTGCTTTTGGAAGGAGTTGGGAGAAACTTTGCATGCTGGGATATTGTTATTTTGGGATTGTATTTTTGGCATTGAATCTTGTTGTTTAGAAACAAAAGCTACCATGGAGAGGTAGGAGTTTATCCTTTCTTTCATGTTGTTATTTTCTTATTATGTTATGTGGATGGTGAATGTTGTTATGCTTTGTTTGGCTGTATGGGTAGACTACCATAGGAATGGTGTAGGAGAAGGCTATGGGGAATCCACGTGGGGGGCATAAGGGAATGCTATGGGCATCAGAATTTTGTGGAGGGATTTTAGGTTTGGGATCCACTATGGAAAAGAAATAGCTTGCATTTCTTACTTTGCGGGGGGCATAAGGAGAGAATGTGGGGGCATAAGGATATGTGAGGTGAAATTTTATTGGTAGTTTGTTACTAGTGGATGCCTAATTTCCATTTGGGAGGAATAAGTAGCTTCCCCCATAGACCTTGCTCATTTGACTTGCATGATCAAGCCTGAGTTCTATTTAAATAGTTTTCAAATGCAGTTGTAAACTATTGTTCTTGTTTGGATTGTGTTTTATAAAGAATTATGCATGTTGAAAGAATGTTGTCTGTTGTGGAAGCTAGTTGTTTCCATGGGTTGAATCACACCTCTTATTATATTTTAGTTGGGGCTCGGGGGCCAATGATGAAGGAAGGCTTCTCCTTTCATTGAATGTCTTGGTTGGGTGGAGAGCATTTTCTTTCCCCCACTTTTGTTGTGATAAGATTGGAGGAAGAAAATAAAACTTGCATGTTGTTGTTCTGGAGCAAAGGAAAATGTAGTTTTGATAGTCCTTTGTGAAATTTTTTTATTATAATCCTTTCCCACTTGATGTGGATGAAATTGTAATATTTATATTTGTGAAGAAATGATGTTGTAAATTGGTTATAAAAGTGTATATTTGAAATGTGAAAGACATTTATATTCTATTCTGTACATTTGAAAGAAAGAGAGTGAAATGTGTTATTTGCATTCAAACATTGAAAGATGTAAATTTTTATAATTGAAGTCAATAAAGAATTACAAGATCTTCTCTCATTTGCATTGTTGTGTTAAAATGAAATATCAAATTGTGATTAGAATTTTTGTTTAGAAAAATGGAAAAAGAAGAAATACATATGAGGAAAGTATATGGCTTTGTCTCCTTTTGAAATATATTAAATTGGAAATCAGACTTTGCAATTTAGCTTCGAAATTGTTTGTTTATAAACAACTGAATGTATTGGATTAGTTTAGATATGAAATTCCACACTTGAATGATAAAATTGATATACAAATTTCTCCTAGAAATGAATCTCTATTGTAAATTTAAAACTGGTAATTATTTAATTAAAATGTATAGTTCAGGCCTGTACATTTTAATCAACTTGAAAACAATATACTTTGGCATGCTATGACACTAAAGAACTCAAATTAACAAAGAACACTTAAGAAAACAATTTAAACATTGTAAATTCGAGCCAAATCCCTTTCACAGCCATTTTTTGTCAGTTGTTGGAAAAATGTGAATTGAAAATCAAAAAAGTAAACCTACCTTCCTAAATCATTTTAAATCCTTTCTAGAGTAATCCTCCATGACTTTTTGGCATGTTGAGTGAAAGAGGAGATCAAATTGATTCAAATTAATGAGTCAAAATTACCAGTTTGCTATTTAAAATATTACAGATCATTTTTATAAAATTGACCCCTAAAAATTTATCAAAATATTAAATTTATGATTCATGTACAAAGAGGGCATCAAGATATTTCTATAAAGTCATCGTTTTCCCAAAAATGAGATTTCTAGAAAAAGTTATGGCCCTATGAAGTTTTCCTACCTTGGTGGAAAATTTGGGAAAATTTTCCCTCACGGGCCTGCGGCCCGAAAATTTCCTGTTAAAAATCCTTGGAAAACTTTTTGAAAAAATTCTTGGGGAATAATTTTAAAAATTTTCTCCACTGGTCCGCAGCCAATCAAAGGTTGCCACATGTCCTCAAGGGGTAGCGGTGGAGGAGCGACATTATTTTTGTCTTTTGGGCCCTTTAAATTTTTTGAAAATTTTTACCCTTTTCCCTACCATTCTACGACCTATCATAAGATGCCACGTGATAACATGGCAGGTTGGTAGAGGGGGCGGAGCCCTCGTGATCTTCTTACTTTGAAAATTTTGTTTAAAATTTTCTGCGGCCCCCGCACTTTTGCCCTCGCCTCAATGTTATTCCCCACAGACGCGCGAACCTACGTGTGCCTCCTTCCCTTTGTCTTCCCCACGGGGAAACCTCCCAAAATATTCTACCACCCCACCCTTCCCTCTTTCCCTTCCCGCATTGTTTGGCTAAGTGTCATGTTTCCCTGGTGGACCCACGGGTGTGTGGGCACCAATTGGATTCTTCCCTCCCCTTTGGCAAAGATTGCCAACCTTCCCTGCGTGAGCTTGGAGCCCGACACGTGTCCCTAGTAGCATAGTGGAGGTGTGGGCACAAATGTGAATTTTCTCCTATGCAAGAAAATTTTTCCAACACTTCCCCGTGACCCGCCAACCCAAAAATTGTTTTTCTTCCCTACTTAATAGGTGTCCCCTTGGGGGAAAATTTGACCCCCAAGGCCCGTCGGTCCATAACTGGAGTTTTACAAGGAGTTAGGAGGACTTATTTATATCGTTGGAAAGGTGAGAAAATTTCCTATCCAATGGAAATAATTTAGGGAAATTTTGTAAGTGCTAAATGTGTGAAAAATAAATTTGAAACTCTAAGCCTGCTCGAGAATGGGTATGGTGATATTTTACCCCCTAAACCTAACTGAAAATTCTAACCCTAAAATTTGGACCTTGTGACCTTTGATAATTGTTAATAAATGAAAAGTATGTTCTTTTAATTTTGGACTTGTTCCAAAACTTTATAGTGTCAACTATTGTCTTACAACCTGGTTGTAGGAACTTCTAATAACAGAAAAATTATTTCATAATTTTTCCTAACTAACCCTAGTTTGTTTCTTGGGTCGCAAGTGGGTTATTTTAATAGGCATCACACTTGGTATCAAAGAAGTGGTTCAAAATATTGGACCATTGGGAACACTATAAAACTTGAGGCATGAAACTTAAACCTAGCACACTTTTAATCTAGAAAATAACTAGTTAGAATTTGTATATTTTAGTAAACATGGAAATTGAATAAAACTTAGAAAAATGAACTAACTCTCACTTTAGTCTATGCAAGAGGTGCAAACGGGGCGAGGGGAATTTAAACAGAGACTCAGAATTACCACCACCACTACCACCACAACCAGATTAGGGTGTAGTAGCTATCCTACCCCAGATCTTGTAGACTCTTCAGGATGTCAATGTCGCTCTATGCTGAGGATTAGGAGGAGGACATGTAGCTAGTCATGACAGAGCCCCTTCTATTAAGGGTCAGGCATCTCCTCAACCCAATGAGGATCATAGAGGAGAGAACTCCCATGCGGAGTAAGCTGGAGTAGAGTCACCACCTAAGGGACATGATGACAGAGTTTCAGAGCATAGAGAGAGGTCTCAGAGCCCTAGGCTTAGGGATGAGTATGCAGAGAGACATAGCGGCCATCAAACCATAGTTGCAGATCACATTAGGGAGATCCTAAAGCTTCAGCCATCACATTACTCAGGTGACATGGGTGGATTTTAGGTAGAGGCCTGGCTAGTGAGCTTGAGTGGTTGCTTCAAGATTTTTCCTTGTTCTAGCAACACGAAAGCTCATGTTGTGATCCATCTATTGAGGATAGAGCAAGAGTATGGTGGAGGATAGAGGAGTAGAAGTTCCATGTAGATTATAAGATAGTGACTTAGGAGTTATTTGAGGAGAGATTTAGGAGTAGGTATTTATCATGGAGGTTCATACAATAGAGGTTTAACGAGTTCTATGACCTCCGATAGGAATATATTTTAGTAGTAGAGTATGAGATTAGATTTTTATATCTACTCTAGTATGTAGAGTATATGCAAGATGAGAAGGTGCAGATTCATAGGTTCATTTGGGGCCTGAATTTAGATATTGGAGGTGTAGTGTGAATCCACTTCTCATAGACATTAGTTGAGGCTGTCGAGAAGGCCTATATTACATAGGAGACTCGGCGAAAGACCCAACAGGCTACAGACCAATTCCGAAGCCAAATACAACAGATACAATATGGTAGATCGGGAGGGTCAATACCCCTTCCTCATGGTGGATAGGGTTTGGCACAGTCATCCTTTAGGTCATAGCAGTAGTAGTAGCAACTCCAGTCCCATCCACCTTATAGACCTCCACAGAGAGCTGATGCACAGAGAGGTTGAAGTATGGGGCCTCCTCCTAGGGGTCCCATTAGGACACAAGGTGGACCTAGAGCTCAGTCATCGGGAGCTCGCCAGTAGAGACCTCAGCAGACCGCAGCCGGATCATCAGGGTCCATGCCACAGACTTTTAGAGAACCTACTAGAGATGCTACTCATTGGGGAGGATCAGGAGGTTGTTTTAGTTATGGAGTTACTAGACACTTTTGGATAGATTTCCCGCAGAACCCTAACAACAAGGGTAAGGCACAAATTTCAGACCCAACAGTTGGTGACATGGGACACAGTCACAGGATTTATGCAGCATTAGATAACCACCAGGTAGAGCATCAGAATACAGTCATTGAGACCATAGGTAGCATTGGTGGTATTTTTACCTGTGTATTGTTTGATTCTGGTTCTTTTGATTCTTTCATTACACCATATTTAGTAGAGCAATGCAGGCTAGTGGTAGTTAGGAAGGGTCTTGGTTGGGATGTTGAGATGGCTTCTGGAGACAAGATCTTTGTAGACTCCTTAGTTAAGGAGTGTGTAGTACATTTGGGACCTTTCACCACTACCTCAAATCTCTGTATCCTTGCTTTAGGATCGTATGGAGTCATTTTGGGTATGGATTGGTTATCTACACATAGGGACAAGATGGATTGTTACCACAAGACTATATCTTGTGCAGATGATTTAAAAGTTGATTCAGTGATCTCAGGGGTCAAGAGACCCATTTATATTTGCACCATCTCCACTATGCAGCTTAAGCGGTGTGTGTGACAGAGTTTTCAGATGTATGCTGTTACAGTTAGTGATAGATCAAAGGATGGGTCTAGTGGACCATCACTAGATAATCATCCCATATTGAGAGAGTATGTTGATGTCTTTCCAGGGGAGCTACCAGGGTTACCACCCCCATGTGAGATTGATTTTCATATAGATCTAGTTCTTGGAGTAGAGCCTATCTCATGAGCACCTTATCAGATGACCACCCCAGAGCTCTGTGATCTCAAGTTACAACTTGAGGGCCTTTTGAAGAAAGGCCTTATCTATCCTAGTGTATCCCCTTGGGGTGCACCAGTGATCTTTGTGAAGAAGAAGGATGGATCATTGCGGTTATGTATTGATTACCACCAGCTGAATAAGGTAACGATGAAGAACTACTATCCCATTCCTCGTATTTATGACTTGTTTGATCAGATGAAGGGAGCCACAATTTTCTCTAAGATTGATCTTAATTCAGGCTACCATCATCTAAGGATTCCAAAGGTGGACATTCATAAGACTGCCTTTGACACAAGATATGAGCACTATGAGTTCACAGTGGTGCCTTTTAGTTTGACTAATGCCCCTGCAGTGTTCATGAGTTTGATGAATGGGGTAATCAAGACCTTCTTAGATCACTTTTTTGTCATCTTCCTAGATGATATTTTTATATAATCACGTACACGTGAGGAGCATAAGGGGCACCTTTGCAAGGTTCTTCAGTGTCTTCATGAGTAGTAGCTTTACGAGAACTTGGAGAAGTGTTCTTTCTTTCAGAAAGAGGTATAATATTTGGGTCATATCATTTCTTAGGAAGGAATCGTTATCGATCCTTCCAAGATTAGAGCCATTATGGATTGGCCAACACCCACTACAGTGACTGAGGTTTGCAACTTCATGGGATTAGTAGGATATTATAGGAGATTTCTTTAGGACTTCTCTCAGATTACGCACCCTATTACTTCCCTTCGGAGGAAAGGGAAGAAGTTTTTTTGGTTAGACAGATGTGAGTAGGCCTCACTATAGCACCTATTCTTGCAGTGTAGGATCCACGGGGTGAGTTCTTTTTTTACACAGATTCTTCTTTAGTAGGGCTTAGAGGTATGTTGATGCAGGAGGGTAGAGTAGTGGTTTTTGAGTCTCGCAAACTCAAAGATCACGAGCTTAATTATCCGACCCATGATCTTGAGCTTGTGTTAGTTGTGCATTATTTTATTAGATAGAGGAACTTTCTTCTTGTTGGAAGATTCAAACTCAAGATAGATCATTTGAGTCTTTGCCACCTCTTTACGCAGCCCAATCTCAATGCTCGTCAGCAGTGTTAGATGGAGTTGCTATGTGAGTATGACATGGAGATAGAGCATGTGAAGGGGAAGGAGAATCTGGTAGTAAACATTCTCAGTAGATAGAGATATGTGGCTGTGGCCACCTTAGTGAGCACAGATTTGTAGAGCAGGATCCTACAACAACTTTCTATTGACAAATTCTACATTGTAGTTCGAGTAGAGATCGAGTCACAGAGACCCCTTAAGGGGAATTTTGATGGTTTTTCCTTAAAGGAAGATCATATTCTTAGGCATAGAGGCTGGATATATGTTCCCAGAGATTGAGGCTTAATGTAGGACATCTTGGTAGAGGTACATCATGCACCCTATTCAGCCCATCTCGAGGTGAAGAAGATGCACGCCACTTTGCAACAGTTGTATCATTAGAGAGGACTTTGTCGAGACATGGCCCAGTTTGTGTCACGATGTTTAGAGTGCTAGATATTTAAGATTGAGCATCAGCATTCAACATGCATTATTTATCCTCATGTTATACCGGAATGGAAGTGGGACACCATTTCCATGGATTTCATTGTTGGGCTACCAATGTCGAGATATCACCACAATGCCATTATGGTCACGGTTGATAAATTGAAAAAAGTGGCTCAATTTTCTCCAGTAAAGACCACTTACATAGCTAAAGTAGTGGAACAAGTATATTTGGATGAGATTGTCAGGTTACACAGGATTCTGTGGAAGATCATTTGTGACCGTGATTCTTTGTACACTTCACATTTCTGGACTACGATGTTGTATGTCCTCGGGATGAGAATCAACTTCAACACAACATATCACCCTAATACATATGGATAGATTAAGTGGGTGAATCATATTTTAGAGGAAATGCTCAGGATGTATGTGATGAATCAGTAGTCTAAATGGGAGGAGTACCTATACTTAGTGGATTTTTCCTACAATAATAGTTTTAGGAGTTCTATAGGCATGGCTCCTTTTCAAGTTTTTTATGGTAGAGAGTGTAGATCACCTATTAGCTAGGATAGGCTAGAGGAAAGGGTTTCTCTTGGACTAGCTCTTCTATAGGACATGGAGCAGCAGGTGGTGTTGATCAAGCAGAGATTTCAGGATGCACAGGACAGGCATAAGAAATATGTGGATCAACATAGGATCGACCATAGTTTTGATGTGGGTATGAAGGTGTTCCTTTGTGTCAAGCCACACATGATCCCTCTCTGTTATGGAAAAGGTTCTAAGTTAGCTCCTAGATTTATGGGTCCTTTTGAGCTCTTGGAGCATATAAACCCTTTGGCCTACCATCTAGCATTTCCACCCAGCTTGTCTCACATACATGATTGTTTTCATGTTTTGGTTCTCAGGAGATATATTGCAGATCCTTCTCATGTGTTAGATTGGACATCATTATAGGTGCAAGATCAGGGGAAGGTGATGGTGAAGCCCATTCGTATCCTAGATCACAGGACCCTGGGCCTTTGAGGAAAATAGGTTAATTAGGTGTGGGTGTAGTAGAACATATATGATGAGACTATAGCTACATGGCAGGATGCCACTTCATTACAAGTTCGGTTTTAAAATTTGTTCCAGTGACTTCCAGGAGGAAGTCGATTCTAAGGGGAGGGGGATGTAGTGCCCACTTCTTTTTGACACCTTTGGATGCTTATTTTGATATTGTTGCTTATGTTATGGACATTTTTATGCTTCTATTTAGTATGATGTTAGATATGTGATCATGGATTATTGTAATCTTGATTTGGTTATGATGCATGATGATTATTAGAGACACTCATATGTGGATGATGATATACTATTTGACATGGATGTTTTATGGATGTTGTTCAGACATGTGATTTTGGATATTATGAGTAGACCTAGAAAATGGATATTATATGATGATGATATAGTTGTTGATATAAATTATATGTGATAATGCTAAATTACCTTGATGTTGTTGTGATTCACTTATTTAGATGATTTTGTGATTATATTTATATTCATTTTGTATGTTTTGATATGGCCACGAGGCTGAAGGAGGTATTTGTATTTTACAGGTTAAAATATCACAACAAAACATTGGGGGATTAGAGACCAACCAAAATGGAATTCTAGGTGAATTCGAAAAGGTCACCATGGCAACTTGTTTTGTGTGTGTGTGTGTTGTATTTTGTTAAGGATTCCCATGGGGGGATTACCTTTATGTGTGACCATGGGTTTGTGTATTTTATTAATGTGGTTAAATTTTATTCATTGTTTGTATAAATTTTATTAGTGATGTGTTCCTTTCTTTTATTTAATTAAATTGTAGTAGACTAATGTGAGAAAACATATGGTTAAAAGTTAAATAAATCAAATTGGGCTATGAGAAAGTAATAATGGAAGTTGTTGGCTCTTTTTATTAAATATGTAAGGGATGTGTAAGTTGTGTTAGAGTTGTGTAAGTCAGATTTTGGAGTATGAAACACTCCACCTCCTTGGAAATTCTAAATTGTCCTTAGGGGTTGTTTTTGGAGGCTTGTGGGACAAGTAAAACTTGTCCCATACCTCTCAAATTAATTTACCAACCATAATTATGGTTGGAGAGGTGATTTTATACTTTTATAATGTATTTTATTAATCATGTTGCAAGTTTTGATTGCACTCTCTTACATTTTATTAAATTGCAATCCTTTGGGGTGTGGGCTTTTTGGAGTGTGCAAGTAATTTGTCATATTTTCACCCACCTCTTTATTGTGCTTGGAAGAATGAAAATTTGTCTTTTGTACTTGAATTTGAGGATGTGTGATGTGGCATCCTAAATGGATCCACATCATCCTCTTCTCTTCCCTCTTATATATAATTCAAACTCTTTACTTTTTTTGGGTTGTTGAAACATTTTGAAAACTTCTTTGGGGGCGTAATTTTCTTGTGTTTGGA
>CM034149.1:488930950-488938450 GCA_019776745.2 Taxus chinensis | reverse complement strand
CAGCAACCTCCAATCTGTCCTCGTTCAGTTTGTGCAGGTACATGATCCTTTTGTTCAGAGCATCACTGAAACTAGTGTCTTCAATGGCCTTCATCAGGTGCAAGGCTGGTAGTTCCACTGTCACTGGCAATTGAGCCTCTACTCCATACACTATTTGAAAGGGGGACATTCCAATGGCTCTTTTAGGTGTGATCCTGTCTGCCCAAAGAGCATCGTAAAGTTTCTTATGCCAGTTTCTCTGAGATTCATTGACCAACTTTCTTATGATAGTCACCAGATTCTTGTTGGTAGATTCTGCTTGTCCATTTCCCTGGGGATAATAATCTGAAGAATGAGCCAGAGAGATGCCATACCCGTAGCAGAAATCCATTATCTCAGTTGAGGAGAAGTTTGAGGCATTATCTGTTACAATCTTGTTAGGTACACCATACCTAACCAAGATGTTCTCTTTAATGAAGTTGCATACTACTTCAGAAGTGGTGCTCTTGACTGGAATAGCTTCCACCCACTTGGTGAAGTAGTCAGTAGCAGTTAGCACATGAGTGTGTCCAGCGCTAGAAACAGGGTTGAGTGCACCAATGAAGTCCAGACCCCACTGTTGGAAAGGTTCCTCAATCACAACTGGTTTGAGAGGCAAAGAAGCCAATTTAGGTCTTCCCACGAAAGTCTGACAGGCCTCACATTTATCCACCCACTTGGATGCATCTTTGAACAAAGAAGGCCAGTAATACCCTCCACGGAGTATCTTATGAGCTGTGACTGTTGATGAATAGTGCCCTCCACATGCCTGATCATGAAAAGCTGAGAGCAATTTTCTCTGTTGTTCCTTGTCCACACACTTCAGAAATCTCCCATCCAAACCACGCTTGAACAAGGCATTTTCCCACAATACATATTGTGCTGATCTCAACTTAACAGTCCTCTTTTCTTTAGCAGTTAAGTGAGAGGGGCATTCCCCGTAGGTGAGAAAATGAGCGATGTCAGCGTACCATTCATCAACTGAACTCAGGAACAGAACAGTAGGAAGGTCAGCTTTCTTCTCCAATAACTCATGTTGGGCTCCTTCCGCAATGAGCTCGCAAAGACCTTTTCCCCGAACCAGCTTGGTTGGTTTGATATCAAGATCATACTCCTGGACCTTAGCCACCCAGTTTCCCCTCTTGGATCCAAATTCTTGTTGCGTGAGAATTGACTTTACAGTCGTATCTGGGACCAGCACCGTAGAGTGAGAGTTGAGGATATAGAAACGGAACTGCTTGACAGCTTTGACTACTGCAAAGGCATGCTTCTCCATCATGGTGTACTTTAGCTCATGGTTCTTCAGGATATAGCTCATGAAGGCAATTGGTAGCTCATGTTTATCAGAATCTTCCTGGGTTAAGACAGCAGCCAGAGTACTATCTGTGGCGTAGCAGTAGATAATGAAATCCTTGCTGAAATCAGGGCAGGCCAAAACTGGAGTTTTAGCAATAGCTTTCTTGATACCCTCAAAGGATTCCTTTCCTTCAGAAGACCAACCAAATGCTTGCTTTCCTTTCATCATCTGAGAAATATTCAAAGTTAATTCAGCAAAATCAGGGATGAATCTTCTTAGAAAATTGATCTTACCGAAAAAGGAATGCACGCCCTTTTTACTAGTAGGGAGAGGAATCTGTTGGATGGCTTGAACTCGTTCAGGATCAATCTTGATGCCATCTTTTGAGACAATGTGTCCTAATAGCTTTCCCTCTGTAACACAGAAGACAGATTTTTTAGGATTTAAGGAAATCCCATGCTCTCGGCATCTTTGCAGAACTGCTTCCAAGTGGTCGAAGTGATCCGCTCTCGTCTTTGAGAACACTGTCAGGTCATCAAGGTATATGACTATACATTTTCCTTTCAAACTTCCAAAAGCCAGATCCATAGCTCTCTGGAAGGTGGCACCGGCATTAATCAGCCCAAAAGGCATTCTCTTGTAGGCAAAGGTACCCCAAGGAGTTGTGAAGGCTGTCTTATGTTGATCAGCAGTATCAACCTCTACCTGATTGTATCCAGAAAAGCCATCAAGCATGGATAACATCTCAGAGCCTGTTACCGCTTGCAAAATCTGATCCATCATAGGCAGAGGGTAGTTATCTTTCAGAGAGGCCTGATTCAGGTTCCTGAAATCAACACAGATGCGGATCTCACCATTCTTCTTCCTAACAGGTACAATGTTTGCAATCCAAGTCGAATGGTGAATGGGAAAGATGATTTTAGCCTTTAGCAGTTTCTGAATCTCCTGAAATATGGTGTCAGCTATCTTTGGGTTGTACTGCCTCTGCTTCTGCTTGAAAGGCTTGATTCCTGGCTTGAGAGGGATAGAGTGCTGCATTTCTTTTGGTTTGAAGGCTTTTAGGTCTTCATAAGAATAAGCAAGTACATCCTTATATTTCCTTAGAAGGTCAATTGCTCTTCTCCTTTCATCTGATGTGCAACACTTCCCGATATTTACCAGCTTCGGGTCATCAGAACTCCCAATATCAATTTTATCATACTCAGCTGATTGCTGAGGTCCAGTGGAAGCTTTAGATTTCACGTACCTGTCATGTTTATCAAACAACTCCTCCAAACTCACCAAACCCTTGGGGATCTTGTTTCCTTTGAGCTTAATGCACCCTTCCTGATCAGTTTCTTCTCCTTGGGTGACGGCTTGGTCCGAAGACACGCTCTCACGAGGCAGATTGTCACTTCCTTCGAAATACAGTTGTTCAAAATTGCCCTTGAGCTCCAGGAAGGAAAGCAAATGCTGGTCGTCGTTGAAGACTTGCCAGTTATTAGTATTGTCAGGGACACTAGGTCGGTGGACCATCTCAATAGTGAACTTATCCTGAGAGAATTCAGGATGAGGAATCAATAGTGACCCTGAGACAGCCAGTGAATCAGCTCTGCTGTTCTTTTCTCTGGGAATTGCTTCAATGGAGAAGGCATCAAGGAATTCAATTGAATCCCAAACCTGGTTCCGATAGTGCTTCAGCCTCCCATTTTTTACTTGAAACAGGCTTCTGACTTGCTTCACAATCAGTTCTGCATCACCACGAGCCAAAAGATTTTTTACACCTCGTTCTTTGGCCACTTGCAGTCCAAGGATGAGAGCCTCATACTCTGCTGTATTGTTAGTGTTCTCGAACTGCAATTTGAATGAAAAGGGGTACAGGCAGCCCTCAGGTGATATTAACAGAACACCAGCTCCAGAACCAGCCGAAGAACAACTGCCATCAAATTCTAAGGTCCAGACACCATTGGGATCCTTAGGTGATATTTTGCAGGGTCGGATTTCATCGGGGGACAAAATCATGTAATTACCATGGCCCCTGTCCTCATAGAGTATTTGTGCTCTAGGATCATCTGTCTTCTGCACAATGTACTCGGACTGCTTCTCAGGTAGTAGCTTCTTCATTTGTCCATTGACAGGTATGAGAGCGTGTGACCAATCCATTTGAATCTCTCCACCCACATCTTTACAGAAGTTTCTGCTTAGCAACATTCCATAGGAAGGAGGAATGTCTGCTACTAGTATGGTAGCCAAGACCTTCTTTTCAGGTAAAGCAGCAAAAGCCACTTGTGCATCTTTAATCCTTCCCACCAGAGGTACTTCCTTACTTTCCATGGAGTAGCAAGATCCATAAGTACGAGTAAGGGTCAAGCCTAAAGCATGAGCTACTTTGGCGGGCATTACATTATCTGAGGCTCCGGAATCTATGACACAGTTACTGAGCCTGTGGCCAGCTATAAGGAGTGTTACATAGAAAGGCTTGATCTTGTCCCCAGGTGAGGTGACAGCAGCTACTAGACTGGGCTGCGGTGCAGAAGGAGGTGTGGGCAAAAGGCCTTTGGAAGTGATCTTGGAATGGGAATTTACAAATTGGATCATCTTGGCAAAAGCTTTTGGATGGGTTTGGTAATATTCAGCCTCTGAAATTTGAACTTTGGTCCTTTTTAGATGATCTACAATGTCAAAGGATCCAGAGGTGGATGGACCATCATCATTTGGAATCTTAGGCTTATCAACCCTAGGAGAAAAAGAAGAAGAAGCAACTTTAGGGGCAGGATTGGCAGTACTTACCTTTGGTGCAGATGAGGTAGGAATAGGAGATCCTCTTCTGGCAATTACAGGAATAGTTGCAGGCTGCTCTTTGGACTTCTTCAGGGGTTGTGTCACCTTTTCCCTCTGATGTGTCTGTTCCCGAGTCATGACAGCGAAGGATTCGCTGTTCATATCTGCTACCACTTCATCATAGTCATCTGCATCATCAATGCCTTCGGTGGTAAAGAAATTGACTCGAGATCCCTCGGGTTCTTCTGCCTCATCATCGAATTCCTCCAGGAACTCCTCACAAGCTTCATTATCATCTTCTGGTTCTTCGACCTCACAAGTTGCATTCACAGGAACTTTGACGGGAGGTCCTTCAAGTGCCAATCTTGTGTGGGGAGCTGGCAAACGGTTTCTGGGTTGAAAATTTCTTCTCGGGACATCTGCATACGGTGCATGCTGAGCTAATTGTTTCTTTATGGCTACTAGATCGTTTGCAAGTTTCTGGACTAATGGATCAGTACTGAGTCCAGAGGTGGAAGAGGAAGAAGCAGCAGATTTGGATTTGGGAGGATCTCTCTTCAACTTCCCTGACATGATTAGGTCATCCTCGACACTAACAGCCAGTTCTTGATCCAGTATTAACGTTCCAAGATTAGCCCTTCTTAGAGCATAACTGACTTTAGGCGTTTGGGCATTCAAAAAGAAACATTTTTGGATTTGATCAACCGGCCGAGTATTCACAGGAATTTTGTTGATCAGTCTGTTGAACCGAGCCACAAATTCTCTCATGGGTTCCGATGGATCTTTCTTTATTTGAGAAATCTGGGCAAGCAGTGCATGCACATCTTCTGCCGGCTTGAAACGGCTTTCGAACTGAGTTCTCATGGTATTCCAGTCGATGATGGCACCAGCCGGAAGGTGATAGAACCAGTCAGCAGCATTGTCCTGTAACGTCTCGACGAACAGTCTTACTGAGACGTCTTCATGTTCAACCCCCAAGACTCCACACGCAACTATGAAGGCTGCAATATGTTCATCAGGGTGCACTTTGCCGTCGCCTTTGAATTTGGGGAAGTTCTTTCGGTTACCTCTAGGTAACTCATGCAAAGGCTGAGTGAGGGCCAGGGGCCCGACACGTTGACCCCATGGTACTTGTGCCATTCTTCTTGGAAATACGGTTCGGAGGGGAACTGTAACACCAGCAAGGATTAAAGCTTGTAGATTAGGACTAGCAGGCTCTGAAGGACTTCTTTCTCGAACAGGTGGAGTGCTCGTTGAACGAGTTCTTCTATTTGAAGGGAAAGGAAAACCCTGTTGCTCCAAAAGCTGAAACTGAGAATCTTCGATACCAAGGGCCCTTCTCCCTCGAGTGAAACGCGGAGTCGCCAGATCAAAGGATGATCGAAAAATTATAGTACTGGAATGCGATTTTCCCCAGCGGAGTCGCCAAAAACTGTTGGTTTTCAAATAGGACTTTTTAGAAGAGCAACAGTCAGGGGACAAGAAGTCCCTCCTCTTTAATGGGAGAGGTTCCCTTATTCTGAAACGAACTTATTTACAAATACACAGAACATTATTTTATGGTTGAACTTGGATATTACGAAAGTGTTTTCCACAAGGATCATCAGTTACGCCAGGACTGAGGAAGGGGAATGAGAAGGTGAGCAGAATAGCAACATTCAGAATTATAGATAGCAGAATAATTCTTCGTGTATGCGAAGCTTCCAAGGATTTAAGACAAGATCATTTGCATTAGCTGAATGGGATTAAATTTAAAGACACAAAGTTCCGTAAATAATCTTCTTCAGATTTGTTAATCAAGGACACAAAGTTCCTTCTTGGTTGTACAAGATCACTGTACTTGCAAAACTGAACAGTATGCAATCAGAGAGACTAAACGAGTTGGGAACAAAATGATCTTCACAATATTAAAGGAAAACACAGAGACAACAAGAATCAGATAGACAAAGAACGGAAAGCCCTTTTGTATTGATTTCTTCAAGATCTATTTACACTTTCAGCAAATATCCAAGTTCTTCCTCCTTTGCGAATGGCGGAAAGAATGCCATTATATAGATTACAATTCAGTTACGTCTTGTAACCGTTTCTTTTAAATAAAGAATAGTTAAGTATCGCCGGTTGCAATACCTTAACTAATTACAAGGAATACGAAAGAAATAGGAAGAAGAGAAAAGAATGAAGAAGGAGACAGGTGGACAGTCATTGAGAAGGACCCACCGTCTTCAGAAACCGCTTCTTGAATTTGATCCACGTCTGAGCCATGTCTTTACCACGAGGGACACACCAGAATCTCCATCTAGAAGATGACAATGGATATCTCTGAAAAATGGTGTAACTGGCGTCTTGAAATTCGTCCTTCGTAACTGCTTCTTGAATTTGATCTTCGCAATTTAAATTCAAATTTAGCACATCCGGGTCGAGCGGGAAAAACTAAGTATGAATTGCATTAGGTTCACTTAGGACATGTGAGACGCGAATGCGCGAAACACGCGGATCGGCCGATTCGGGTGAAATAGGGAGAAGACGCACAAATGTATTTTGGGACATTTGGGATGAAAAAGAGCGAAGTGCGCGACTCGGGAGTTTTTGGCCGAAAATGGGATAGATTGCACTTTTTAACTTGGGACATTCGGGACAAAAAGTTCCGAAGTACGCGACTCGGCCGGTTCGGGCGAAATTGGAACAGAGCGCACTTTTTGATTTGGGACACTTGGGACAAAAAATATCCGACGGGCCTGAAATGGGACAATTTCGGAGGTTTCGGGCCGAAAATGGGACAGATTGCACTTTTTGATTTGGGACATTTGGGATAGAAAAGTGCGAAGTACGCGGTTCGGATGGTTCGGCCGGAGAATTGGAACGACTTTGCCACAAAAGCTTTCGGGACACATGGAACAAAAACTTCCGACGGGCCCCGAAGATAGGACAATTTCGGGGATTTCGGCCGGTCGGAGAACAACTCGCTACTTTTGTACTTGGGACAACCGGGACAAAAAATATCCGACAGGCCCGAAATACTTACAAAATGACCCAAAAACTTAGATTTTTTTAGACTTCCAAGACTTTTTGTGTGCACGTGTGCTTGACAAAAAGACACTTAGTGTGCAAAATTTTGAAAATTTGTTTGACAGAGCATGTGCGTGTGTGTGTTGTGTGTGTGTGCGTGTGCGTGTGCGTGTGGGTGTGGGTGTGTGTGTGTGCATGTGCGTGTGTCCATGTGCATGTGTGTGTGTGCTGTGTGTGCATGTGCGTGAGCGTGTCTATGTGTGTTGTGTGTTATGTTCATGTGTGCGTGTGCGTGTGTGTGTGCGTTGTGTAAGTGTGCATGTCGCATGTGCGTGTGTGTGTGTGTGTTTTGTGTGCACGTGTGTGCATGTGCATGTGTGTTTGTGTGTGTGTGTGTGTGTGTGTGTGTGTCTGTGTGT
>CM034149.1:488925950-488928450 GCA_019776745.2 Taxus chinensis | reverse complement strand
GTGTGCGTGTTCTTGTGTGTGTGTGTGTGCATGTGCTCATGCTCATGCTCATGCGTGTGTTATGCGTGTTCGTGTGCATGTGCATGTGCGTGTGCATGTGCGTGTGCATTTGTGTGTCTGTGTGCATGTGCATGTGCATGTGTGTGTGCATGTGCCTATGCGTGTGCGTGTGTGTGGGTGTGCATGTGCGTGTCTCTGTGTGTGTGTCTGTCTGTGTCTGTGTGTGCATGTGAGTGTGTGTGCTCGTGCAAGTGCGTGTGCATGTGGGTGTGTATGTGTGTGTGCGTGTGCATGTGAGTGTGTGTGTGCTTGTACGTGTGCATGTGGGTGTGCATGTGGGTGTGTGTGTGCGTGTGCATATGTGTGTGTGTGAGTCTATGCGTGTGTGTGTGTGTGTGCATGTGCATGTGCGTGTGCGTGTCGAGTGCGTGTGCAACATCAAGTTCTGTGCATGGGGTCATGCGCTCATCAAGTGTGCGGTTGCGTGGTGAATTTGCTTGTGTGTGTGTGTATGTACTTGTGTGTGTGTGTGCGTGTTCATGTGCATGTTTTTGTGCGTGTGCGTGTGCTTGCGCAATGGATGTGCGTATGGGTGTGGGTGTGTGTGTGCATGTGCTTGTGATTGTGCATGTGTTTTTACATTGGTACGTCTGTGTGTGCATGTGCCTGTGCCTGTGCCTGTGTGTGTGCGTGTCCATGTGCGTTTGTGTGTGTGCGTGTGAATATGCGAGTGCGTGTACGTGTGCGCGTGATTGTGCGTGTGCTTGTGCATTGGTTTGTGTTGCGTGTGTGTGTACGGGGTCATGTGTGTAATGCATTTCACCATGCGTGGCTGTGTGTGTAGCATGTTCACATGCGTTTGCCTGTGTGGGGCATGTGTGTGTGTTGAATTTGCGAGTGCATGTTTTGTGCTTAATGCATTGGTGTTTTGGTGCGTGTGCTTGTGCTCATGCTCCATGGGTGTTTATACGTGTTCATGGCATGGTGTGGTGTGTCCTGTGCCTGTGCGTATGCTGTTGTGCTTGTGTGTGCGTGGTTTGTTTTGTGTGTGCATGTCCAGTGTGCCATTGGTTCATGTTTTTGTGTTGTGTGCATATGCGTGTGTTGTGTGGCATGTGCGTGTGCATGTACTTCCTGTAAGTGCAATTTTGTGTGTGTGTGTGAATGGTGTGCGTGTGCGTGTGCGTGTCGCATGTCTTAGGGTGGCATGTGCATGTGCGTGTGCATGTGCATGTGTGTGTGTGTGTGTGTGCGTGTGTGTGTGTCTATGCGTGTGCGTGTGTGCATACGTGCGTGTGTGCGTGTTCCTATGCATGTGCATGTGCATGTCCTTGTGGAAGTGTGTGTGCATGTGAATGTGCGTCTGTTTGTGCATGTGCGTGTGCCTGTGCATTTGCATGTGTGCGTGTGTGTGCTTGTGCGTGTGCGTGTGCGTGCGCATGTGCATATGGATGTGTGTATGGGTGTGCGTGTGCGTGTGTATGTGCGTGTGCTTGTGCTTGTGATTTTATGTGTGCTTGTGCATTGGTATGTGTGTGTGCGTGTGCATGTGCATTTCCATGTGTGTGTGTGCGCGTGTGAATGTGTGAGTGTGTGTGTGTGTGTGTACTTTTGATTGTGTGTGTGCTTGTGCATTGGTACGTGTGCGTGTGCATGTGCTTGTGTGTGTTAATGTGCATGTCTGTGTGCTTGTGCGTGTGCGTGTGATTCTGTGTGTGCTTGTGCATAGGTGCGTGTGTGTGTGCTTTTACATTGGTGTGTGTGCGTGTGCGTGACCATGTCCGTGTGCATGTGGGTGTGCATGTGGGTGTGCGTGTGAATGTGCGTAGTGACATATGTCTGTGATGTGATTTTGTATGTGCCTTGGCATTGGGTGTAGTGCGTGGCTTTGCGTGTTTCATCGTGTGGTGTTCATTGCTTGTGCCAAAATGTGCATTGCTGGTGCATGTGGCATGTGTGTTGTTTGTGGCGTTGGTGTGTGCGTGTGCGTGTGAATATGCATGTGCGTGTGCATGTGCATGTGATTTTGCGTGTGCATGTATGTGTGTGTGTTCGTGTGTTTGTGTGTGTCCGTATGTGTGTGTGTGTGTGTGTGTGTGTGTGTGTGCTTGTCCATGTGCATGTGTGTGAGCGTTTGCGTGTGTGTGTGCATGTGAATGTGTGAATGCGTATGTATGTGCATGTGAATTTGTCGTGTGCTTGTGCATTGGTTATTTTGGTGTGTTGTGCATGTGCCGTTGTAATTTGGGTTGCATGTGTGTGTGCATGTGTGTGTTGGTGCCGTGCTGTGTGTGAAGTGGGTTTGCCTTGTGCGTGTGTGTGTTGTGATGGTGAGTGTGCTGTGTGTTGCATGTTCGGGTGTTTGTGCGTGTGCATGTGCTGTGTTTGAGTGGCGTGTGGTGTGGGTAATGCCTGTGTGTGTGGCTGTGCGTGTGCTTGTGCATTTGATAATGTTTTACTTGCTTGCGTATGTGTGCGCGCGTGTGTTTTCCTGGCGTGT
>CM034149.1:488905950-488923450 GCA_019776745.2 Taxus chinensis | reverse complement strand
TGTGTGTGAATGTGTGAGTGCATGTGTGTGATTTTACGTCTGTGTGTGTGTTGGTGCGTGTGCATGTACGTTAGTGCGTTTGCGTGTGCGTGTGCATGTGCGTATGTGTCTCCGTGTGTGTGCGTGTGTGAGTGCGTGTGCATGTGCGCCTATGTCTGCATGTGCATCTGTGTGTGTGTGTGCATGCATGTGCGTGTGTGTGCATGTCCATGTGCATGTGTGTGTGCGTGAGCGTCTCTGTGTGCTTTTTTCTGTGTGTGTTTGTGTGTGTGTGTGTGTGTGTGTGTGAGCGTGTGTGTGTGTGTGTGTGCGCGCGCATAAGAATGCACTTTTGCGTCTGTTTGTGCATGTGTGTGTCCGTGTGTGTGTGCATGCATAAGCGTCTGTGCGTGTGCGTGTGAAAGTGCGTGTACGTGTGACTGTGTGTGTGTGTGTGTGTGCATGTGCGTATGTGTGTGCGTGCGTGTGTGTGTGCATGTGCGTATGCGTGTACGTTTACGTGTGCGTGTGCGTGTGAATGTGCATGCGTGTGCATGTGCGTGTGTGTGTGCGTGTGCGTGTGCGTGTGCGTGTGCGTTTGTGTGTGCATATCTGTGTGCGTGTGTGTGTGCATGTGCGTGCATGTGTGTGTGTCTATGCGTGTGCGTGTGTGTATATATGTGCGTGTGTGAGTGCGTGTGCCTGTTCATGTGCGTGTGCGTATGCGTGTGCATGTGCGTGTGCGTTTGCATGTGCGTGTGTGTGTGCTTGTGCATGTGCGTGTTTGTGTTCATGTGCGTGCGCATGTGCATATGGTTGTGCATATGGGTGTGGGTATGGATGTGCGTGTGCGTGTGCTTGTGCATGTGCATGTGTGTGTGCTTGTGCTTATGATTTTTTGTGTCCTTGTGCATTGGTATGTGTGCATGTGCGTGTGCGTGTCCATGTGCGTGTGTGTGCGTGTGAATGTGTGAGTGCGTGTGTGTGTACATGTGATTATGCATGTGCTTGTGCATTGGTACGTGTGCGTGTGTTTGTGCTTGTGCGTGTGCATGTGCATGTGCGTGTGATTGTGTGTGTGTGTTTTTGCATTGGTGTGTGTGCATGTGCGTGTGCTTTTACATTGGTATGTGTGCATGAGTGTGTGTGTGTGTGTGCTTGTAAGTGTGTGTGTACGTGTGCGTGTGAATGTGTGAGTGCGTATGTATGTGTATGTGATTTTTTGTGTGCTTGTGCATTGATTCATGTGCGTGTGCGTGTGTGTGTGCGTGTGTGTGTGCGCGTGTGTGTGTGTGCATGTGCGTGTGCGTGTGCATGTGCATGTGCGTGTGCGTGTATGTGTGTATGTGTGCATGTGCATGTGCCTGTGTGTGTGTGTGTGTGTGTGTGTGTGTGTGTGTGTGTGTGTGTGTGTGTGTGTGTGTGTGTGTGTGTGTGTGTGCATGTGATTTTACGTGTGTGTGTGTGTGTGCATGTTCGTGTGTTTGTGTGTGTGCGTGTGCGTGTGCGTATGTGTGTGTGTGTGTGAGAGTGAGTGTGCGTGTGTGCGTGTGTGCGTGTCCGTGTGTGCGTGTGCATTCGATAATGCGTTTGCGTGAGCGTGTGCATGTGTGTGTGCCTGAGTGTTTTTTTGTGCGCGTGTGTGTGCCTGGGCTTGTGTTTGTGCGTGTGCATGTGTGTGTGCTATGTGTGTGCATGTGAATGTGTATGTGCGTGTGCGTGTGTGTGTGGGTGTGCGTGTGCATGTACATGTGGGTGTGCGTGTGTGTGCATGTGCGTGTGCGTGTTTGTGTGCATCTGTGTCTTTGTCTGCATCTGAATGAGCGTCTACGTCTGTGTCTGCATGTTTGTGTTTGTGTTCATGTCCGTGTGCATACATGTCTGTGTGTGCACGTAAGCGTGCATACTTGCATGTGTGTGTGTGTTTGTGCACACATGTGTGCGTGCATGTGTGTGTGTGTGTGTGAGTGTGTGCGTGCGTGTGTGTGTGAATGTGTGAGTGCATGTGTGTGTATGTGTGTGTTGGTGCGTGCGCGTGTCCTGGTGCATGTGTGTGTGTGTGTGCGTGTGTGTATGCATGTGCGTGTGTGAGTGCGCGCGCGTGCGTGTGTATGTGCATTTGCATATCCATGTGGGTGTACATGTGCATGTGCGTGTGCATGTGTGTGTGTGTGCGTGTGTGCGTGTGCGAGTGCATGTGTGTGTGTGTGTATGAGTGTGCCTGTGCCTGTGCCTATGCGTGTTCCTGTGCCTATACATGCATGTGTGTGTGCGTGTGTGCGTCCATGTGTGTGTGTGTGTGTGTGCATGTGCGTGTTCGTGTATGTGCGTGTGTGTATGCGTGTGCGTGTGTGTGTGCGTGTGCATGCGCATGTGCGTGTGCCCGAGGGTGTGCGTGTGCATTTTCGTGTGCATGTGCGTGTGCGTGTGCGTGTGCGTTTGCGTGTGCGTATGCGTTTACATGTGCGTGTGCGTGTGCGAGGGCATTTGTGTGTGCGTGTCCCTGTACCTGTTCCTATTGGTGTGGGAATGTGTGCCTGTGCGTGTGCGTGTCCATATGCATGTGTGTGTGCATTTGCGTGTGTGTGTGCTTGTGCGTGTGTTGTGCATGTGCATGTCCGTGTGCGTGTGCATGTGCAGTGTGCTTGTGTGTGTGCATGAGTGTGTGCGTGTGGGTGTGGGTGTGCGTGTGTGTGTGGGTGGGTGTCGGCACGCATAAGCATGTGTGCATGTGCGTGTGCGTGTGGCTGTGCTTGTGCGTGTTATTTGTGCATGTGTGTGTGCGCGCGTTTGCGTGTGCATGTGCGAGTGCGTGTGCATGTGCGTGTGCATGTGCGTGTGCGTTTGTGTGTGCATGTGTGTGTCCGTTTGTGTGTGCGTTTGCGTGTGCATGTGTGTGTGCGTATGTGTGTGCGTGTGTGTGTGGGTATAAGTGTTCATGTGCGTGTGTGTTTGTGTGCATGTGCGTGCATGTGTGTGTGCCTGGGCGTGTGTTTGTGCGTGTGGGTGTGTGTGTGCTCGTATGTGTGTTACGCATATGCATGTGCGTGTCCATGTGCATGTACATGTCCGTGTGCATGTGCGTGTGTGTGTGCGTGTGCATGTGCATGTGGGTGTGTGCCTTTGTGTGCATGTGCGTGTGTGTGTACGTGTGCATGTGCATGTGCGTTTACGTCTGTGTCTGTGTATGCGTCAGCATCTACATGTTTGTGTTTGTGTTCATGTGCATGTGTGTATGTGTGTGTGTGTGTGTACGTGTGCATGCTTGCGTGTGTGGGTGTGTTTGTTCACGTATGTGCATGTGCGTGTGTGTGTCCGTGTGCGTGTGCGCGGGTGTGTGTTTGTGCGTGTGTGCATGCGTCTGTGTGTGAATGTGTGAGTGCATGTGTGTGATTGTGCGTGTGCGTGTGCGTTGGTGCGTGTCCATGTGCGTTGGTGCATGTGTGTGTGCGTGTGTGTGTGCGTGTGCATATGCATGTGTGTCTCCGTGTGTGTGCGTGTGTGCGTGTGTGAGTGCGTGTGCATGTGTGCATGTGTCTGCGTGTGCATCTGTGTGTGCGTGTGCATGTGCGTGTCCGTGTGTCCATGTCCATGCACATGTGTGTGTGCGTGAGCGTCTCTGTGTGCTTGTTTCTGTGTGCGTGAGTCGGCGGTGGCGTGAGGAATGAGGAAAAAGCACTGCATTCAATGCATTCAATGACCTTGGTCTTAGCGACCAGCTCGCCTAGGAAAGAGGATAGAGGAAAAATTTGTTTGTCATTGTCTACAATCTGGTTTTTAGTTGCTCTGCATTTTTTTCCATGGTTCTGTCGAACCTGCTGTTAGTTTTGGTTATTGTTGCTGTTGTTGGAATAGCCATGGCTATTTTTGATCTTGAGGAAGTTAGTGGACTGTTGGGAAAGCCCTGCTGCGGACGCCGTGGAGAGAAATAGCTCCTGTGGACGTGGTTTTCTTCAAGCCACAAGAAAAATTAACAGGCATGTTAAGCCCTTCTCCTTAAACCGTTTGCTTTTGTTTAAACGTCTCATTAAAACAACCCTGCTTTTACGATGGGTGTTTTAGTTAAATGATGTTGTTGGTTTGAATGAAGTAATTTCTGGGTTGAGTCGTTTTTCCTTTGCTGAACACGACTTGGGTAAAAAAAAATTCAAAAAAATGGGTAAATGAAATAATTCTGTTCTTGATGTGTGAGTTATTTGACAATGTTGGATAATCGTTTCTTTACTCAATATGAGTTGAGTTGTTGAATGTATTAGCTACGTGTGTATTATTTTATGAGTTCTGTGCTCTCTTGTAAAATTGGAAGAATAAAAAGATTCGGTAGGACCTTCTGGTTTGAGCTGTCATTACAAAACGAACATGACTTGGGCATACTTGTTGCGTTTTAAAAAGAATGATGAGTGTTGTCTTACAGAAATAGTTAATGAAACGAGTTATCTCTTTTGCTGTTATGAATCCTGAAAATAATGATAATAGGATTTCATTGTGTATTATGGGTCGAACTTGCTGTAGTAACAGCAATGTGTGAATTGTTGTTTTGATTTGTGTGCGATAATGGTTAAGGAAAGCTGTAAAAATGCTTGACAAGACTCATGTTTAACTGTTCCTCTTGTCATATTACAATGTGTGGGGTATGAAACCTCCTTGGGATAGTAAGGTCATAGTAGCATCTTACCTCGTTGTTCTAAATGGATATGGTGTTCTTCCTTCTTGTTCTTGGTATTCATATATGACTGTTTGGAAAGAAGTTCTGATTTGAATGGGAACAGAAAAGTCAGTCTATAGAATAGATTGGGTAGAGCATATAATTCATACTCTGTGTCTTGTTGAACTCAAGGATATATATATATATATATATATATATATGTATGTATGTATGTATGTATGTATAATTTACGGATTGAAAACCTTTCATTGTTTTCATTGAAACGAAATCTGAAAAGATTTCTCATTTGCTGTTGGAAAGTGAATTCTCCCACTATTACAATGAAAGTGTGATATGTTGTTGTTGTACACTATTACATGTTATATATTGACGTGAATGTCTGTAGAGTCAAATATTTAAAAGGAAATGATTGTGTTTAGAGGTTCTTTTGGTACTAATGTTTATTGACCAGTTGCAATGAACTCTAGTCAACTTTTTGGAAAGGTAATAGTAGTTTTCAATTACTGAATATACTACTCTGAATGAATTATACTATTGGAGTATGTCTGCTCTAAATAAGAGGTATTTGGATAGACAGTAAGAAGAGGTGATATGATCTTTCTCCCTTTTATTTGATTATTGATTTTCGTTCATTTCTCTTTGGACTGTTATCATTGATTGATATCCCGTTTGAATTAAAATTTCTAGTACAGTTATGAGGAAAGGAAAGAGAGTGTGAATGGATAATTGAATTAATGATCATTTTCTCTCATAACAGTTGGAAATCTATAATTGTTATGGAACGAATTTCGTACTGCTTGGGTTAAACATTTGTATTTAAATTGTTGTTTACTTTTCTCTTCAGCATTTGATTGTTTGAGATTAGACAAGTTGTATGAAAGGAAAGGAAAATGGTTCTGCTGGAAGTTTTATTTAAAATCTAATTGTGAATCTTCCTATAACTAATGTAGGGGAAAGGAACTGATAACATTATGTTAGAACAACAGTTGCATAATTGTATTTTCAGTTCTTACAGATGTTTGTATTCTGAAAATGTTTGAAGGAAATTACTTCTTGTTATAAGTATTCGGAAAGAGGACAGTAATCCTTAACCGATTGGGATGGTAATTGGATGATTAAGTTGATATGTTGTTCATCCTTTTTGGTATTTAATTCTGGAATGATGTTCATATTAACGTTTCATAAAAGCAGGGTTCTTTTATTGAGACAGTTAATTAAAAGCACCTCATTTTAAAGACAAGTGCTTAATATGCTCAGTTCAATGAACTGACCCATGCAAGTAATTTTGTAGATGAAACTTGATTACAAACAAAGACATGGTTGTTTTCTGATACTTCTTTTGATTAACTGAAGATGAATTGTATTGATAGCTATTACTCCTCTACGAGGAAATGAGAAAGGAAGAAATTACATTCTTCTATCTTTATGAGTTGTAATGTTGTTTGATATAAACAAGTCCAGTCGTTTGGACTGGCAAATGTATAGATTGTAAATCTGATGGATGAATACAAGTAAAAGTGTGATATTTTCAATAACTGTATCAGTTTGATATTGTTGAATAAGTTTGAGAATATAACATTATTCCTTGACTTGGAATTATTCAAATGTTAATGGATGAATTTAAAAGGAAATAACATCTATTCCTTACCTGAATGCAACTTTTATGTTGAAATGTGCAATTAGTTCATACTTGGGTTAAGATGAATTTTGAATTGACATTAAAAAGATTTAGATAAACACAAAATCGTAATTGGAAGGTATTTGGGATTAGTTTGAAAACTAAGGGATATCAAATAACTTAGAGGCAGCCGAACCTTGTATTCGGACTCTGTTAATAGCCTCGAATGTTTAAATTCAAAAAAAGAAGATATGGGAAATCATATCTATTGTTAACAGACCTTAACTAAGTAAGGTTAAGGAGGATAAATGAATAAATTCATTTAGAATTAGACCTCGTTTAAATGACGTCTAATAAGATGGAATTCTGAATTTGTTTACAGTTGTGGAAAACTTGGTTAAGTTTAATAGGTTAAACTTATTAAGTTATCGATAATGGACTGCTTAGTCCAAAGATTAAGAAAGGAACCAAGAAGTGAATAGGCAACCCTTTGGTATGAAGGAGGAAATGCATATTAAGCTAGAAGACGAATTAAGTCTCTCTTAGCTACATACAACTGAAACAAGAACAAGGATAAAGGATCAGCATGGTTTCTGAAAGTTGATCTTAAATACTAAGATTATAACCAAATCACAATTGATCTGGATGTGTACCCTCGATGAGAGGATTCCATAGGACATTGACATATGCCAGCTACAATATAGTGTCTTCATGAAGGCGGGGCCTTCATGACGACACAATGTTATAGCTGACATATTACAATGCCCTCCCGAATTAAATCATCAAGTTTACATAAGCCGGATAGTAAGTTCTTAGATGGGGATAGGAATGTGATCACACATACGAAGTGACTCCGGAGGACTAAAGGTAACTAGACACATGGAGTCATCTAGGGATGACATCGTATGTCTGTGTATCTTTAGTTACCATGAGTAACTTCCTATGCTCGTTCATATTGCTAATTAGGGTTAGAGCTTGACCTTAAACGGAAGGACTAGAAGAGACCAGGAAAGACCATTCTAGATAACAGAAGAAGTGAGGTGAAGGACGTATTCCAATGATGTGTACCACATACAAGAATATGATCCATGCAAAGCATGTGAAAATCTTTGGCCAAAGTATCGCAAGTGTTGGTTGCGTTGTCCTAATCACCTAGTTTAAGATGCAGGATGTCAGACGAATATCAGTAATAGATATTCTGATAGGATTCTTAAATGGATCACTTCGATAACCAGAAATGGTAAGAGAACCCTGTATATTCATTATACAATGCATGGATTAACTTGAAGGATCGGTAAGTTGCCGAGTCATGAAATGAGAGATCGCTGAAACTCCGAGCCATAAAATGGGAGATCGGTAGTTCTTCGAGTCATTTACAGCAGCATCTGGTAACTGTTATATGATTGAATGACATTTAATGTGTGTTCCATATTGCATGTATGTGAACAGAGAACATTGGTTTTAAGAAGGAAATTGTGTGATCTAAACTGCATTAGTTGGACAGAGAACAATTATTAAAACTTGAACGTGTGTTTAAATTATATAATTCATAACAGGGAACGTTGTATAATATATATATATATATATATATATATTTCTTGTTCTAGTATCTTAAAATGGGGATGTTACATCTTGGTATTAGAGCTGAAGGTTGCAGCTCTTGGACCTAATGAGTCCACAATTTGATAAGGTTTACATTTTCTTATTGAACAGAAAATGGTCAGAACAAGAAGAAATGTTGCGAACAAACCGTTACCGTGTGGAGAAGAAGCTACTGCTCAAAAGCTGGATGAAATCCTTTCTGCTCTACTAGACACGAGATATCGTTTGACTGTTTTGGAACGGCAGTCAATGGGCAATGAAGAGGAGGAAGAAGAAACTAATATAAATGATCAGCCACCTCCTGTGGACAACACCAATGGAGGGAATCCGGGTGTTGATAATAGTAATGTGAATGCTCCTAATCATCCTGGAACTAAAAGGGCAAGATTAGTAGCTGAACTTACAAATGACATAAAGATAATAAGTCCTCCAAAGTTTTATGGAACAACCCTTGGGGACGGAGCTGAGAACTGGATCAGTGAAATGGAGAAGTACTTTGCAATAAGAAACTTCTCTGAGGAGACCAAAGTGATATGGGGAGCATATCAGCTTTCTCATGAAGCATCATCATGGTGGGACAACCGTAAGGTTGAGTTGAATATTGTCGAATTAGACATAACTTGGGATCAATTTAAGGGTTACTTTAGGCAATGGTGGTTGCCTCAACTCTATTTTGATAGGAAAATAACTGAATTTCAGAACTGGTCTCAAGGAAGACTGACGGTGACAGAATACTGGGAAGGGTTTACTAAACTCGTTACGTATGTGCCGCAGTACCAAGCTGACGAGAAGTTCAGAATACGAAAGTTCATAATGGGACTAAATCCCATCATTGGTGGTGAAGTGGATGTCCATGGTCCAACCACCATAGAAGGAGTTGTCGAAAAGGCAATAAGACAGGAACAGAAATTGAGAGCAATTTCTTCTCATAGGAAAGAGATAAGGAAGAAGATTCCCAATTCTTCTTCATCTCTCGCACCCAAAAGGGGGCCTTGGAAAAGGTTTGGTGTGAAAAAAAAATTTGTTGTAGATAACAACAAGAAATCGGTAATGAACAAACCTATAAATAGTGTGCAGAGTAGCTTTACAAAAGTTAGTGGCAATGGAAAAAAGTCCTATGGGAGCCAGAATGATAACTTCAAAGCTGGTAACAAATTTGAGCCTAGGAAAGGGCCAGTTGGAGGATGCTTCAACTATGGAAAGGACCATTACGCGAGTCACTGTCCTCTGAAAAAAGATGATCACTATCAGCAGCATAGGATACACGCTGCGGTGGCTAACAGACAAGCTGAAAAGTAAGTTACGCCTATAGAAATTTCAGGTAAGTTATTCGGTACACCTGTAGTCATACTTTTTGATACTGGAGCCACTGAATGCTTTATTTCTACTAAACTTGCAATGAAATTAAAAAGAAAGGCTGAATGAATGGATAAGACATGGACAGTGCATTATGGGAATAATGTTGTCCATACAGTCGAAATGTGCCTTTTTGGGGCAATTCTTGACTTGCCCAGTTTCTCCACTAAATTTGACCTATATGTCACTCCTTTAGGATCATATGATATCATTATTGGAGTTAACTGGTTGGCAGAACATAAGGCAAAGGTTGACTATTATGAAAAACAAATTTGTTGTTTTGACGACCTGCAGAAAGTAGCAGTCATTCAAGGTGTAAAGCGTGAAGTTGCAGTTAGAAAACTAACAGCTATGCAACTAAAAAGGGTTAAAAATAGAGGTTCCACCTTGTATGTAGTAGAAATGATAGAAAATGCTAAGGAGGATAATGATTTCATGGAAAGATATCCATTATTAAGGGATTTCAGTGATGTATTTCCAGAGGAATTACCAGGTCTTCCACCCAAACGAGAGTTTGACTTTGCAATAGAAATCATGCCAGGAACTGAACCCATATCTAAGGCACCTTATAGAATGACCACCCTCGAGTTGGTAGAGTTAAAGGCTCAATTATAGGAACTTTTGACTAAGGGGTTGATAAGACCAAGCGTCTCACTATGGGGAGCACCGGTAATTTTTGTAAAGAAAAAGGATGGCATATTGAGACTGTGCATTGATTATAGAATGTTGAACAAGGAAACTATTAAGAATTGATACCCACTTCCTAGGATTGATGATTTGTTTGACCAGATGCGTGGAGCATCAGTCTATTCAAAAATAGATCTTTGATCTGGGTATCATTAGCTGAGAATAAAGGAAGAAGATATTCATAAAACAACTTTTAGAACAAGGTACGGGCATTATGAATTCACGGTGTTACCTTTTGGGTTGACAAATGCACTTGCCGCCTTCATGAATTTGATGAACAATATTTTTCAATAATACCTAGACAATTTTGTGCTTGTATTCTTAGAGGACATTCTTCTATACTCTAAAAATGTCGAAGAGCACCAAGAACATTTAAGGGTAGTGCTGGAAGTTGTAAGAAAGAGGAAGTTGTATGGTAAATTGTCTAAACGTTCCTTTTATGATGCAGAGGTGCATTATTTGGGACACATTATAAGCAAGAACGGAATAGCTGTAGACCCTTCAAAGATCGCAGCTATAACCGAGTGGCCTGCGCCTAAGAACGTGCATGAAGTAAGAAGTTTCATGGGCTTGGCAGGATATTATAGAAAGTTCGTTAAGGGTTTTTCAAAAATTGCTGCCCCAATCAATTCACTGCAAAAGAAAGATAAGAAATTTGTCTGGACTGACAAATGTGAATCTGCCTTTAAAAATTTAAAGGAACAGTTAACTACAACACTTATTTTAACTGTACCAGATCCAAATGGAAATTTTATGGTTGTAACAGATGCATCGGGAGAAGGCCTTGGAGGTATTATGTTATAAAATAACCATGTCATAGCTTATGAAAGCAGAAAGATTAAGTTACATGAACAGAATTATGCTCCACACGACCTCGAGCTCGCTGCCATTGTACATGCACTTCAAATGTGGAGGCATTACCTTTTAGGAAAACCTTTGAAGTTAAAAAATGACCATCTGGGGTTGAATTATATTTTTACTCAGCCAAATTTGAATGCAAGAAATCGAAGATAGAATTTCTGTCTCAGTATGATTTTGATATAAGCTACATCAAAGGCAAGGAAAATAGAGTGGCAGATGCTCTGAGTCGAAGGAAGCACATCTCTACTCTTATAACGTTAAGAACTCAATTTAAGGATGAGGTGAAAGATGCCTTGGAATCAGATCCTTATTTCCAGCAAGTTAAAACAGCACTTGCTGCAGATCTAAAGGATGTGAAGTATAAAGGATTTCACTTTGATAGCGCAGGAATTCTGAGATTCGAAAATAGGGTCTATATACCCTTGGAAAATGATTTAAGAAGGAAATTGTTAACTGAATTCCATAATTCACCTTTTTCTGGACATCCTGGCATTATGAAAATGCTTGCTGATCTTAAGAAGCAATACTTCTGGAAGGGGATGAAAAAGGATGTGGTGAAATTTGTAACACACTGCTTGGAATGTCAGCGTGTTAAGGTGGAACATATGCATCCCGCTGGATTATTGTATCCCCACAGCGTTCCACAGTACAAATGGCAAGTGATAACGATGGATTTCGTTCAAGGATTGCCTATGTCAAGGAACAAGCATGATATCATCCTAGTTGTCATCGACAAATTAACCAAAGTGGCACACTTCATTACTGGTAATTTGAAAGATGATGCACCAGTATTAGCAAGAAGATTTGTACATGAAAATTTTTGATTGCATGGAATACCCGAATTGGTCATATCGGACAGAGATCCAAGGATGACATCAAGGTTTTGGCAAACACTTAATGCGGCCTTGGGAACTAAATTAAACATCAGCTCTGCATATCATCCAGAGACGGATGGATAGACCGAGAGAGTCAATCAAGTTTTAGAGGACATGTTAAGAATGTATTGCATGGACCAGTAGTATAAATGGGAGGAATACCTTCCACTGGTTGAATTTTCCTACAATAATACATATCACGCCTCTTTAAAAATGGTGCCCTTTGAAGCATTGTATGGAAGAAAATACAGAACCCCTGTTAGCTGGGACAACGTAGAGGACAGAGAGGTAATTAGGCCAGAAATCCTCAAGTAAATGGAACAACAAATCAAAATGATTCGGGAACATCTAAAGGAGGCTACCAATAGGCAGAAGATTTATGCAGACTTAAAGCGGGTTGATAGGAATTATAAACTTGGTGAGAAGGTCTTTCTTTGGGTTAAGTCGAAAAAGAGCTCAATAACTTTTGGCAAGGCTGCCAAGTTGTCGCCACGTTACGTGGGACCTTTTGAAATTGTTGAAATAATCAACCCTGTAGCTTATCGTCTAGAATTACCTCCTGCTTTATCACAAATGCATGATTTTTTTCATATTTCTTTGCTTAAGAAATACGTAATAGATTTATCACATGTGCTGAATTGGAATTCCTTGCAGGTCCAAGACCAAGGAATAATCATGATTAAGCCCATTCGAGTGCTGGGAACTCACCAATTGTGCTTAAGAAATCGTGAAGTGAATCAATGTAAGGTCCAGTGGAGCCATTTTAGTGAAGAAAGTGTAACTTGGAAAAATCTCGAACAAATGAGATCTACTTTTCTATACTTGTTTGATCGAAATTGAAATTCAAAATACTGATAATTCTACCTAATTTAGAAAATTATTGGTCTATTTTACAGTTATCTTAAAACACTATTTTAAAGAGTGAATCTGTTTTTGGTATGAACTTATGAATGGAAGGACAATAACTGAATTTTGTCCTAGAAACTCCTTGAATTGGTTAATTTGATCATCGGGACGATGATTCTTTAAGAAGGGAGGAATGTAACACCTTGATTTTTGTAAGTTATCATGGTAATTACCTCTCATGATGTTGTAACTATAGAAATGAAGATAAATATGTTAAGACACATCTTTTGATCTTAGAGGAATGTGTTGAGTATCTGGACCCTTGTTTTCTGTAACTTGATACTTGGGACAGAAGTTATTATTGCTTGTGTGATTGTTAATGAGACTTGATATGGAAACTAGTTAATTAAATATTAGGGGATTAAACCCTAACCAACCCCTAAATTTTATCTTATACCCTAACTATTATCCTATATGGATTTTAGATTTCATAAGGGAGAAAATAGGTATAAATTCCATTAACCTATGAACTAGGCAAATGACCTAGATATGGACTATAAAAATACTAGACTAATCCTAACTTAAGGAAAGGGAAGCATAGACCCATGTGGATTGAAAGGATAAGGGGAGGGGAGGTAAGAAATTTATTAGGACAATAAATAATGTCCTTACAAGTTTCAGTGCCAAGTTTGGCGGGAATAAGAAAAATTTGGAGGCATCCAACTAGCTAAGTGGCTAAAAAGGAATTACATGCAAAATTTGAAAAAGGAAACTCACTAACTTGAGTCAGTGGTAGCGTGAGGAATGAGGAAAAAGAATTGCATTCAATGACCTTGGTCTTAGCGACCAGCTCACCTTGGAAAGAGGATAGAGGAAAAATTTGTTTGTCATTGTGTGCAATCTGGTTTTTAGTTACTCTGCATTTTTTTCCTTGGTTCTGTCCAACCTGCTATTATTTTTGGTTATTGTTGTTGTTGTTGGAATAACCACGGCTATTTTTGAGCTTGAGGAAGTTAGTGGACTATTGGGAAAGCCCTGTTGTGGACATCGTGGAGAGAAATAGCTCCTGTAGATGTAGTTTTCTTCAAGCCACAAGAAAAATTAATAGGCATGTTAAGCCCTTCTCCTTAAACCATTTGCTTTTGTTTAAACGTCTCATTAAAACAACCCTGCTTTTACGATGGGTGTTTTAGTTAAATGATGTTGTTGATTTGAATGAAGTAATTTCTGGGTTGAGTCATTTTACCCTTGCTGAACACAACTTGGGTAATTTTTTTTTTAAAAAATGGGTAAATGAAATAATTTTGTTCTTGATGTGTGAGTTGTTTGACAATGTTGGGTAATCGTTTCTTTACTCAATATGAGTTGAGTTGTTGAATGTATTAGCTATGCGTGTATTATTTTATGAGTTCTGTGCTCTCTTGTAAAAGTGGAAGAATAAAAAGATTCGGTAGGACCTTCTAGTTTGAGCTGTCATTACAAAACGAACACGACTTGGGCATACTTGTTGCATTTTAAAAAGAATGATGAGTGTTGTCTTACAGAAATAGTTAATGAAACGAGTTATCTCTTTTGCTGTTATGAATCCTGAAAATAATGATAATAGGATTTCATTGTGTATTATGGGTCGAACTTGCTATAGTAACAACAATGTCCGAATTGTTGTTTTGATTTGTGTGCGATAATAGTTAAGGAAAGCCGTAAAAATGCTTGACAAGACTCATGTTTAACTGTTTCTCTTGTCATATTACAATGTGTGGGGTATGAAACCTCCTTGGGACAGTAAGGTCATAGTAGCATCTTACCTCATTGTTCTAAATGGATATGGTGTTCTTCCTGCTTGTTCTTGGTATTCATATATGACTGTTTGGAAAGAAGTTCTGATCTGAATGGGAACAAAAAAGTCAGTCTATAGAATATACTGGGTAGAGCATATAATTCATACTCTGTGTCTTGTTGAACTCAAGGATATATATATATATATATATATATATATATATATATATATATATATATATATATATATATATATATATATGTATATATAATTTACGGATTGAAAAACTTTCATTGTTTTCATTGAAACGATATATGAAAAGATTTCTCCTTTGCTGTTGGAAAGTGAATTCTCCCACTATTCCAATGAAAGCGTGATATGTTATTGCTGTACACTCTTACAAGTTATATATTGACGTGAATGTCTGTAGAGTGAAATATTTAAAATGAAATGATTGTGTTTAGAGGTTCTTTTGGTACTAATGTTTATTGACCAGTTGCAATGAACTCTGGTCAACTTTTTGGAAAGGTAATAGTAGTTTTCAATTACTGAATATACTACTCTGAATGAATTATACTATTGGAGTATGTCTGCTCTAAATAAGAGGTATTTGGATTGACAGTAAGAAGAGGTGATATGATCTTTCTCCCTTTTATTCGATTATTGATTTTTGTTCATTTCTCTTTGGACTGTTATCATTGATTGATATCTCGTTTGAATTAAAATTTCTAGTATAGTTATGAGGAAAGGAAAGAGAGTGTGAATGGATAATTGAATTAATGATCATTTTCTCTCATAACAGTTGGAAATCTATAATTGTTATGGAACAAATTTCGTACTGCTTGGGTTAAGCATTTGTATTTAAATTGTTGTTTACTTTTCTCTTCAGCATTTGATTGTTTGAGATTAGACAAGTTGTATGAAAGGAAAGGAAAATGGTTCTGCTGGAAGTTTTATTTAAAATCTAATTGTGAATCTTCCTCTAACTAATGTAGGGGAAAGGAATTGATAGCATTATGTTAGAACAGTAGTTGCATAATTGTATTTTCATTTCTTACAGATGTTTGTAATATGGAAATGTTTGAAGGAAATTACTTCTTGTTATAAGTATTCGAAAAGAGGACAATAATCCTTGACCGATTGGGATGGTAATTGGATGATTAAGTTGATATGTTGTTCATCCTTTTTGGTATTTAATTCTGTAATGATGTTCATATTAACGTTTCACAAAAGTAGGGTTCTTTTATTGAGACGGTTAATTAAAAGCACCTCATTTTAAAGACAAGTGCTTAATATTCTCAGTTCAATGAACTTACCCGTGCAAGTAATTTTGTAGATGAAACTTGATTACAAACGAAGACATGGTTGTTTTCTGATACTTATTTTGATTAACTTAAGATGGATTGTATTGATAGCTATTACTCCTCTACGAGGAAATGAGAAAGGAAGAAATTACATTCTTCTATCTTTATGAGTTGTAATGTTGTTTGATATAAACAAGTCCAGTCGTTTGGACTGGGAAATGTATAGATTGTAAATCTGATGGATGAATACAAGTAAAAGTGTGATATTTTTAATAAATGTATTAGTTTGATATTGTTGAATAAGTTTGAGAATATAACATTATTCCTTGACTTGGAATTATTCAAATGTTAATGGATGAATTTAAAAGGAAATAACATCTATTCTTTACCTGAATGCAACTTTTACGTTGAAATGTGCAATTAGTTAATACTTGGGTTACGATGAATTTTGAATCGACATTAAAAAGATTTAGATAAACATGAAATCCTAATTGGAAGGTATTCGGGATTATTTTGAAAACTAAGGGATATTAAATAACTTAGAGGCAGCCGAACCTTATATTCGGACTCTGTTAATAGCCTCGAATGTTTAAATTCAGAAAACAAAGATATGGGAAATCATATCTATTGTTAACAGACCTTAACTAAGTAAGGTTAAGGAGGATAAATGAATAAATTCATTTAGAATTAGACCTCATTTAAATGATGTCTAATAAGATGGAATTCTGAATTTGTTTACAGTTGTGGAAAACTTGGTTAAGTTTAATAGGTTAAACTTATTAAGTTATCGATAATGGACTGCTTAGTCTAAAGTTTAAGAAAGGAACCAAGAAGTGAATAGGAAACCCTTCGGTATGAAGGAGGAAATGCGTATTAATCTAAAAGACGGATTAAGTCTCTCTTAGCTACATACAACTGAAACAAGAACAAGGATAAAGGATCAGCATGGCTACTGAAAGTTGATCTTAAATACTAAGATTATAACCAAATCACAATTGAGCTGGATGTGTACCCTCGATGAGAGGATTCTGTAGGACAATGACATAAAGTTACAATATAGTGTCTTCATGAAGTCGGGGCCTTCATGATGACACAATGTTGTAGTTGACATATTACAATGCCCTCCCGAATTAAATCATCAAGTTTACATAAGCTGGATACTAAGTTCTTAGATGGGGATAGGAATGTGATCACACATACGAAGTGACTCTGGAGGACTAAAGGTAACTAGACACACGGAGTCATCTAGGGAAGACATCGTATGTCTACATATCTTTAGTTACCATGAGTAACTTCCTATGCTCGTTCATATTGCTAATTGGGGTTAGAGCTTGACCTTAAACAGAAGGACTAGAAGAGACTAGGAAATACCATTCTAGATAACAGACGAAATGAGGTGAAGGATGTATTCCAATGATGTGTACCACATCCAGGAATATGATCATGCAAAGCATGTGAAAATCTTTGGCCAAAGTATCGCAAGTGCTGGTTGCGTTGTCCTAATCACCTAGTTTAAGATGCAGGATGTCAGATGAATATCAGTAACAGATATTCAGATAGGCTTCTTAAATAGATCACTTCGATAACCAGAAACGGTAAGATAACCCTGTATATTCATTATACAATGCACGGATTAACATGAATGATCAGTAAGTCACTGAGTCATGAAATGAAAGATCACTGAAACTTCGAGCCATAAAATGGGAGATCGGTAGTTCTTCGAGTCATTTACAGCATCATATGGTAACTGTTATATGATTGAATGGCATTGAATGTGTGTTCCATATTGCAAGTATGTGAACAGAGAACATTGGTTTTAAGAAGGAAATTGTGTGATCCAAACTGCATTAGTTGGACAGAGAACAATTATTAAAACTTGAATGTGTGTTTGAATTATATAATTCATAATAGGGAACGTTGTATTAAAAA
>CM034149.1:488893450-488898450 GCA_019776745.2 Taxus chinensis | reverse complement strand
GTGCGTGGGTACCTGTGGATTTGCAAACTGGAATTGCGTTGCGTGGCATGTGCGTGTCAATCAGCGAATGGTGCGTGTAGTGTTGCAACAAGTGTGTACGTCAAATCAAGTCGTGTGCATGTAGCAATCATACAAGCAACAGTAACTTCTGTCCCATGTAAACAAATTACAGCATGCAAGTGTCCAGATGTAGCAACACATTCCTGCTAAGATCAAAAGATGTGTCTTAACATATGTTATGCCTTCATTTCTGCAGTTACAACATCATGAAAAATAATGTACCATGATAACTTACAAAATTCAAGGTGTTGCATTCCTCCCTTCTTAAAGAATCATCGTCCCGATGATCAAATTAACCAATGTCAAGGAGTTTGTAGGACAAAGTTCAGTGATTGTGCGTTCCATTCATGCGTTCATACCAAAAGTGCAGATGTCACTCGTAAAATAATACAGTGCATTAAGAGCATGTGCATGTCAACAATAGACTAATGCGTGTGCATATTTGAGTAAAGAATTATCGTGTTGTGTGTCGACATTGTCAAATGTACGTGTCACGTGACATGTGCATGTGAATAGCAGATGTATTTCATTTCCCGATGTTTTCCCAAGTTGCACTTTGTTCGCTAAGTGTCTGTGTGTCAGCACTGGACGTGTACGACGTCAACTGTCGCAGATTTCTTAAGTATAACTGTGCGTGTTCCCAACACTCAAATGCGTGTGTGTAACCATGTATTCCTGCGTGTGTGTGTGACCTGCAAGTGAATGTCCAATGTGCACATGTGATAAAGCGTGTGCGTGTGTGTTGCGTTAATGCAAAGACCGTGTGTGAAACAACATCATGCATTTGAGTTAAGTGCAGGAGGTAATGCTAGACGATGCTACTGTTGATTATTTCAACAATTTGTGGCTTGATCATGGCGACAACTTGGCATTGCCACAAGAGTTATTGTGCTCTGTGTGGCTTCACCCGAAGAGTGACCTTCTCTCCAACAGTCCACTAACTTTGTCAAGCTGCACGTTCATGTCCAATAGTGCATGTGTGCTATTCCAACAACAACGTGTGTGTGTGTGCAAAACTGTTTGCGCAGTTCGATAGAACCATGGAAAAAAAATGCATGCAACAAAAACTGTGTTGCACACAATGTTCATCTGTGCATGTTTGTCTATTGTCTGAATTCCAAGTGCATGCTGGGTCGCTATGTGACGCAAGGTCATTGAATGCATTGAATCGTAGTCCGTGTGCGTGTTTCTACATGTGTTCCTGCACGTCCCCGTGCGTGACTGCAAGTTGCGTGCGAGTTTGTGTGTACGTGCAAAAGTTGCATTTGTAATGTCAAGCTTGTGTGCCATGTTAGTCTAAATTGTGAAATGTGCTCCAAGTGTGTCTGTGTTCCTCGCCAAACTTGGTCGCATGAAACGTGTAGGGACATGTATTTATGTGTCGCGAATCGTGTTTCTTACCTCCGCTCAGTGCATCCTGCGTGAGCAATGTGAACATGGGCGTTTGCAAGGGCATGCGTGGGACCGAAAAGCCGCGTTCGTGCTGAAGGTTAGAAGATTATCGTCTAACTGTGTGCGTGGGACATTTGTGTGTGTAATAAGTCGCGAGGGATGTGAACCGGCCATTCGGCATGTAAACGTGTGTGATTGTGTTGTGCGTGGGACATGTGTGTGACCTGGGTGTTTCGCGGAAGACGTGTGATGCCGAAAAGCCGTGTGCCATATCAGGATCACGTGCGTGTGGGTGTAAGATGCAAACTTAGGGGTTGGTGTAGGGTTTGCGTCCCATGAGCGGTTTAATTTGACTATGTATGTGCGTGTGCGTGTGCGTGTCTCGTGTGTGCCCATTTCGGGCACACCCAAGCAATCCAGTGGACACTGTGTGTCTGCGCAAGCATCAAGTGTGTAGCAAAATTCAAGTGGTGCAGGTTCAGGGGTACAGCATGTGTGTGAGCCAATCAAAAGATGTGCTTGTGTCATATGGAGCAAGTATGCGTGCATTTGGGGAGGAGTTAGAGACATGCATGGTAAGGTGCATTCACCATGATAACTGGTGCTAAAAGTGCAAGGACGTGGGCATTCCGTCCCTTCTTAAAGAATCATGCGTCCCGATGTGTCAAATTAGCCAATTGGCATGTGAGTTTTTAGGACAAAATTCAAAAATCTGTTGTCCTGTCCATGTGCATAAGTTCATACAAAAAATAGATTGCTTGTCATCCAAAACAGTGTTTTGCAGATAACTGTAAAATAGACCAAAATAATTGTCTATACATTGTGGTAGCATTATCAGTTTTTCTGAATTCTGCAATTTCGATCAAACAAGTATGGAAAAGTAGATCTCATTTCTTGAGATTTTCCCAAGTGGCACTTTCTTCTCAGTAAACTTCGTGTCCCACTGGACCTTACATTGATTAACTTCGCGATTTCTGTAATTTCACAACTGGTGAGTGATCCCAGCACTCGAATGGGCTTAATCTGATTATTCCTGGGTCTTGTGAGTCTGCAAGGAATTCCAATTCAGCACATGTGATAAATCTGTTACATATTTCTTAAGCAAAGAAATATGAAAAACATCATGCATTTGTGATAAAGCATGGAGGTAATTGCTAGACGATAAGCTACAGGGTTGATTATTTCAACAATTTCAAAAGCATGTCCCACGTAATGAGGTGATCAACTTGGCAGTCCTTGCTAAAACTTATTGATTGACTCTCTTTCGGTCTTCCATCCGTCTCCAGAAAGACCTATGCAGACCAAGTTTAATTTAGTTCCTATCAAGGCCGCATTAAGTCTGCCAAAACTCTTGATGTCATCCTTGGATCCTCCTGTCCGATATGATGTTCCGGTATTCCATGCAATCTGAAAATTTCATGTACAAATCTTCTTGCTAACACTGGTGCATCGTCTTTCCCAATTACCTCAATGAAGTGTGCTCTACTTTGGTCCTATTTGTCTACAACCAGGATGATATCATGCATATTTCTTCCATAGGCAATCCTTCAACGAAATCCATCGTTAAAGAGGCTTGCCATTTGTACTGGCAAATTCAACCAACGGAAGGTATTCCTCCCATGCTGTGGGGATACAATCTTAACATATCCTCTAGCGGTTTGTCCATCCATGCATATGTTCCGCCTTAACACGTTGACATTCTAAGCAGTGTGTTACAAATGATCCACCACATCCTTTTTCATGTCCCTTCTAGAAGTACTTGCGTTGACTTAAGATCAACAAGCATTTTTAGTAATGCCAGGGTGTCCAGAAAAAGGTGAATTATGGGGAAATTCAATTAACAATTTCCACCTCTTAAGTCATTTGCCAAATCCTTTTTCATTCCCTTCCAGATATAGCACCTTATTTTTGAACCTCATGAAAATTCCTATCCCTATTTTCAAACAAAGCGAAATCCTTTATACCTCACATCCTTTGGATCTGCAGCAAGTGCTGTTCAAATTAACTTGCTGGAAATAAGGATCTGATTCCAAGGCATCTTTCACCTCATCCTTAAACTGAGTTCTTAACGTTATAAGAGCAGAGATGTGCTTCCTTCGACTCAGAGCATCTGCCACTCTATTTTCCTTGCCTTTGATGTAGCTTATATCAAAATCATACTGAGACAAAAATTCTAACCATCTTTGCTGTCTTGCATTCAAATTTGGCTGAGTAAAAATATACTTCAACCCCAGATGGTCAGTTTTTAACTCAAAAGGCTTTCCTAAAAGGTAATGCCTCCACATTTGAAGTGCATGAACAATGGCAGCGAGCTCTAGGTCGTGTGGAGCATAATTCTGTTCATGTAACTTAAGCTTTCTACTTTCATAAGCTATGACATGGTCATTCTGTAACAAAATACCTCCAAGATCCTTCTCCTGATGCATCCGTTACAACCATAAAATTTCCATTTGGATCAGGTACAGTCAAAATAGGTGCTGTAGTTAACTGTTCCTTTAAATTTTTAAAGGCAGATTCACATTTGTCAGTCCAGACAAATTTCTTATCCTTCTTTTGCAGTGAAGTGATTGGGGCAGCAATTTTTGAAAAGTCCTTAACGAACTTTCTATAATATCCTACCAAGCCCATGAAGCTTCTTACTTCATGCACGTTCTTAGGCGCAGGCCACTCGGTTATAGCTGCAATCTTTGAAGGGTCTACAGCTATTCCATTCTTGCTTATAACATGTCCCAAATAATGCACCTCTGCATCATAAAAGGAACATTTAGATAGTTTACCATACAACTTCCTCTTTCTTAAAACTTCCAGCACTATCCTTAAATGTTCTTGGTGCTCTTCGACATTTTTAGAGTATATAAGAATGTCGTCTAAGAATACAAGCACAAACTTGTCTAGGTATTCTTGAAAAATATTGTTCATCAGATTCATGAAGGCGGCAGGTGCATTTGTCAACCCAAAAGGTAACACCGTGAATTCATAATGCCCGTACCTTGTTCTAAAAGTTGTTTTATGAATATCTTCTTCCTTTATTCTCAGCTGATGATACCCAGATCGAAGATCTATTTTTGAATAGACTGATGCTCCACGCATCTGGTCGAACAGATCATCAATCCTAGGAAGTGGGTATCGATTTTTAATAGTTGCCTTGTTCAACATTCTATAATCAATGCACAGTCTCAATGTGCCATCCTTTTTCTTTACAAAAAATTACCGGCGCTCCCCATGGTGAGATGCTCAGTCTTATCAGCCCCTTAGTCAAAAGTTCTTGTAATTGAGCCTTTAGCTCTACCAACTCGAGGGTGGTCATTCTATAAGGTGCCTTAGATATGGGTTCAGTTCCTGGCTTGATTTCTATTGCAAAGTCAAACTCTCGTTTGGGTGGAAGACCTGGTAATTCCTCCGGAAATACATCACTAAAATCCCTTAATAATGGATATCTTTCCATGAAATCATTATCCTCCTTAGCATTTTCTATCATTTTTACTGGCATACAAGGTGCAGCCTCTATTTTTAGCCCTTTTTAGTTAGCATAGCTGTTAGTTTCCTAA
>CM034149.1:488828450-488873450 GCA_019776745.2 Taxus chinensis | reverse complement strand
GTGTGTACGTGTGGGTGTGCGTGTGCGTGTGTGTGTGGGTGTCGTGTGCGTGTGCGTGTGCGTGTGCGTGTGAGTGTGGGTGTGCGTGTGCGTGTGCGTGTGCGTGTGCGTGTGCGTGTGCGTATTCTTCTAGGTTTACACGCATGTGCTTGTATGCGTGTTAGTGTTTGTGTGCATTTGGGTGTCCGTGTGCGTGTGCGTGTGCTGTGCGTGTGCCTGTGCATGTGTGTGTGCGTGTTCATGTGCTATGTGTGTGCATTTGCATGTGTGTGTGCTTGTGCGTGTGCGTGTGCGTGTGTGTGTGTATTTTCCTAGTCATGTGCATGTGCGTGTGCTTGTGCGTGTACGTGTGTGTGTGCCTATGCGTGTGCATGTGCATGTGCGTGTTCATGTTCGTGTGTGTGACCGTGTGCATGTCCGTGTGCGTGTGCATGCGCTTGTGTGTGTGTGTGTGCGCGTGTAAATATGCATGTGTGTGTGTGTAGCTGTGCATGTGATGTGTGTGTTTGTGTGTGTGTCTGTCCATGTGCATGTGTGTGTGCGTGTTCGTGTGTGTGTGCATGTGCATGTGCGTGTGCTTATGCGTGTGTGTGTGTGTGTGTGCGCGTGTGCGTGTGCATGTGTGTGTGCCTATGCGTGTGCGTGTGCATGTGCGTGTGAGTGTGTGTGTGCGTGTGCGTGTGCATGTGCATGTGTGTGCGCGTGTGCATGTCCGTGTGCATATGCGTGTGTGTGTGCGTGTGCATGTGTATGTGCGCTTGTGCATGTGCATGTGCGTGTGCGTGTGCGTGTGCATGTGCATGTGCGTGTGCATGTGCTTGTGCGTGTACGTGTGTGTGCGCGTGTGCGAGTGCGTGTGTGTGTGTATGCCTGTGCGTGTGATGTGGGCGTGTGTGTGTGGCTGTGTGTGTTCGTGTGCGTGTGCATGTTCGTGTGTGTGTGCGTGTGTTTGTGCCCGTGCGTGTGGCTATGCGTGTGCATGTGGGTATGCGTGTGCGCGTGGCTGTGCGTGTGTTTGTACACGTGCGTGCGTGTGTGTGTGTGTTTTCCTGTGCGTGTGCATGTGGTTGTGCATGTACATATGTGTGTGCGTGTGCGTGTGTTTGTGCGTGTGCGTTTGTGTACGTGTGGGTGTGCGTGTGCGTGTGTGTGTGGGTGTCATGTGCGTGTGCGTGTGCGTGTGAGTGTGGGTGTGGGTGTGCATGTGCATCTCGGTGTGCGTGTACATGTGCGTGTTCTTCTAGGTTTGCACGTATGTGCTTGTGTGCATGTTCGTGTGCGTGTGCGCTTGCATGTCCGTTTGCGTGTGCATGTGCTATGCATGTGCCTGTGCATATGCGTGTGCGTGTTCATGTGCTATGTGTGTGCATTTGCATGTGTGTGTGCATGTGCATGTGCGTGTGTGTGCATTTGCGTCTGCGTGTGCTTGTGTGTGTACGTTTGTGTGTGCCTATGTGTGTGCTTGTGCGTGTGAGTGTGCGTGTGCATGTGCATGTGCGTGTGCGTGTTCATGTTCGTGTGTGTGCACGTGTGCATGTGCGTGTGCGTGTGCGTGTGCGTGTGCGTGTGCGTGTGTGTGTGTGTGCGTGTGCGTGTGCATGTGCATGTGCATGTGTGTGTGTGTGCCTGTGCGTGTGATGTGTGCGTGTGTGTGTGGCTTTCCATGTGCATATGTGGATGCGTGTTCGTATGCATGTACATGTGCTTATGCGTGTGCATGTGTGCATGTGTGTGTGTGTGTGCGTGTGTGCGTGTGTGTGAGTGTGTGTGTGCGTGTGTGTATGCCTATGCGTGTGCGTGTACGTGTGAGTGTGCGTGTGCATGTGCCTGTGCATGTGCGTGTTCATGTTCGTGTGTGTGCGCGTGTGCATGTGCGTGTGTGTGTGCGTGTGCGTGCGTGCTCATGTGTGTGTGCGTGTTCGTGTGTGTGTGCCTGTGCGTGTGATGCGTGCGTGTGTGTGTGTCTGTCCATTTGCATGTGTGTGTGATGTGCTTGTGCTATGCCCACCACTAGAGGCATTAGGTGATCGTAAAGGCACTTTGGAGGCCCACCACTAGAGGCGTCGACAACGACACGAAGGGGGGGGAAATATTAACATTAAGCACGAACACCATGCTCTAACCAAGGCACCACCACCGACAAGCTCCTCTTGCGTGAATCAAGGCTCGGCCCGCAAAGCGACCAACCCACACAAAAAAAATCACTCAAACCACCTATTGAATTCGAGAATGAGATTTTTCCTTAATAAGGTAATAAAAAAAGGCGAAACCAACAAAGATCAGCAGAAGCACAATAGTGTTAAACGCTTAGAAAAAATGGTCGTCAAAGAAGAAAAAGGAGAATGACAAATGGGGCATTACATTCTCCTCCCCATAAGAGAGCATCGTCCTCGATGCGACATAACACAGAGGAAAAGAAATGGTACACAACAAAAATAATATGGATGAAGATGCTCTCTAAGGTTAAGATTTTCGAGGCAAAAGAAGGGCCCTGGGGTGGCCTTAGGAACATGTCATAAATTTTTTAACTTTAATGGTTCTGTGAAGAGTGGTAGTTTCCCTTATTCATTATTTCATTTGTCTCTTTCCATTAACATTATTCTTAGTTTAATTTCTTAAATAAAAATTCATTGTTGAAGAGTTTTAGTTTATTCCTCATTGTGGGTGCCCAACATGACTTCTAACACAACACCCTACCGGGGTCAGAAAGACACTACAGATTCACAAACACACAAGTATAGACTTCGAGACTGTATTACACCACAAAAGATTACTCAGATACATAAGGGAATAGGCACAATCCACATAACATAGTACTTGTCACACAACCATGATTGACAATTAGAATATTTGAACAAAGTGTGCTATGACAACCAGACATTTCCTCAATTCCACAAATGCAGATTATACATGACTTAGAAAATAGCTACACATACATAGGGTCCACATGGGCATCAATGCCATATCCACAACATCACAAAACATATCCAACTGATATAAGTAACACATATATCATAACACCATAACCAAAACATCATAATACATCTGCATACCTCCTGAAGTATCAGTCACCATACATGAAAATATCTTGTGCCTCCCTCAATCCCTTATACCTCCCCTCAAGCCCTTATACCTCCCCTCAAGTTTCTTTCACAATAAAATTGATGCCATTGGCATTCCCTTATGCCCCCAACAAGGAGGCCGGTTGTCCCCATGGCCCAAGACACATAGGGTTTGGACACTCCTAACCCAAGTGACATAATAACGCGTGGTTCAACAACCTACTAGTTATCTATAACTCCTCGGGGTATACCCTCATACAACGAAGCGGGTCCATAGGTCCAACCATTCCGTGGTGCATCCCATGACCCTATTCCACACATCATGACAATAGAACCAACATAACAATCCGATCCAAAATGCCAAGTGGCAAAGTACAAGCCTTGGGCAAGGCGTAAAATCTTAAAATTTAGAAGAAGATTCAAAACCAAGCAAAACAACTGACCAAATGGCCATAGTTAGTACAAAATTCTGAGTGTTAGTACCACAAACCAAGGAAATTCCCAAAATGTAAAGCATGGAAATCAAGAAAACTACTGGTCCTTGCAAAATAAAGTAAAAATCTCAATTTACGAATAAAAAACATTTATAATAATGTCATGTTACGATAACTGTGTGGCCTTATCTTGCCACCAAAGGGGTACTCAACGAGTTGCTAGCACTTGGAACATCGAGCCTCAGCTTGTAAAACAAATACATATCCATAATACAACTGTCATCATCTCAATCAGAATCATCTCGCCACGACTTCAACAAGGCTCAACATAGTCAAAATCACATAGGTTGAATCTATACGACAACCATATCGGGAGAGAGAAAGAAAGTACAAGTCACCATCTACTGAGCCTAAGGTGTTTGCGAAACACAATATGCATGACACCCGTTAAGCAAGTGCCACACATACCAAACAAACAAAAGTGGCTTTTCACCCTATGTAAGGCTCCACTTCCTATCTCGTACTCGGCTCGAGTGATTGGTCAACGGTACACATTTTATCACTCCAAACATACTCAGTTTACCAATTTCCCTCAGGCTCGGTTAGTGTAAGGTTCACAACATAACATATAACTACATTACTCACACAATGGTTGGTGCACACATAGCTACCATAACGTCTCACGTATGGTATTTATACAGGGTAGATCACAATCATACATTCACCGGGCGTACACATCACTTTACTACATTCTGCACCCAAAGTGCAATCACTATACGATAGGGTTCATACACTCACCGTATGACCCTAACTCACAACATGAATCATTACATATTACACAATCATACATATGACAAACATAGTAACATAACAACATAACATTAATTGCTACATAACAAGGTGATACACACATTTATTCAAAAACATAGTAAAGCATCATGATACAACTCATTTCATTTTACATCAATCCAGTCACACAACATATCAATACCCTACATATCACATTATGCCACAGTGCTCCAACACCCCGTCATGCACATTAGAATTCTTTTCACACATCACAAATAGTAATTCACACGTGAACTCTTCATAGAATCCACAAGAAGGAGAGAGAATAATCCCATCCCCAACATATCAACATGATAACAAATATGCACTGACATACACATCATGTGCGTTCACAATATCACAATTACAACATGGATCACATCACGCTTAAAGCACATTACTCTTCCAATATCTACCACCACCATACAACATCATCATCATCATGTAGTAACATCTTGTAACAGCACCACCACTCCAAGCTGGCCTAGAGGTTCGAGAGCATGAACCTCCGCTCTAATACCAAGTGTAATGCCCACAAAAAACAGGCACACAAGTCTACATGGGAAAACATAGGATAATAAATTTTTTTTGACTTGTTTCACACAAAGCATGACACAACATGTCATCACCAAGGTTACAACTAACTTTGAGAACCACTTGATACAAGGATGACCCCAAGGCAGCATGGAAACGTTCACACCCAACAAGGACAATTCACTTTCTTTTTGACAGGACTACATAGAAGTCCAACCACACGACACTCTTACAACTAGGGCAAGCCACAGTAAGAAAATATTGACGGTTAATTATTTTGATAAAATACCCTTTTACTCTTGACTTATGTTTTCAAAGAGATTCAAGATATGATTTGCACAATTCATCTTACCAAACTAAATTATTTTCTTAAGCACGGTAGAGTAGTTCACTTAAAGTCTTCTCAATATGACAATTATTTATTTTATTTATTTATTTGATAAAGGTGGTAATTTAATTCCACAAGGCCATCTATTCACAATTACGCTACTAAATCTCATTCATACCCTTATGACAACATTGGTTCGCGTTCAACAAACTTAAGAGAGAATTACAAGGCAGCTTGGATAAAGTTAGAGGAAGAAGGTCAATTGAGTTCATCCTTGGGACATCGTTAGTTATTACCAAGATTTAATTGGAGCTTGAGGTTTTATCCAGAAATATTAAAGATTTTACTTAGGCTTCACTGAAAGAGATTTACAAAAGGAAACTATTTACTTTCCAAAAGGTTGAGAGATAAATTTCGTGGTTTCTAAATTGTATCCTCCTTCTTATTAAATCTTATTATCTTCTAACAAATAACCATTGATTCCCCTTAAACTCGTTTAAGAAGTCACCGTATAAGGATGATGTTTGCTAGCTTAGTTAGGGTTGATAAATTATAAAATTTTACTTTACAAGGATAGTTTCACCTTCCATTACTTAAGGAATTGTTTGTTCTCGAGGAGGTAACCTCTTACATTAATTTGTTGAATATAAACTTTCATTTAGCTTCTATAAGAGTTAACCAACCCATCTTATTTTACATATAACACATTATTATTAAGCCTTAGAAAGATTTAACTTAACACTTTATTCTCAAGATCAAGGTTTTACAATACTCATGTCAGTGTAAAGATTTGAATATCATTTCTCACAAAGGTAAGTTTCCAGTTTAACCATAAAAAGGACAAGACAACATCATCAAGTAGTTTTCGAACATTCCAAGGCAAGAGACCTTCTAAACTCCTTAGCAAGCAATGTTACAAAATTTACAACACATTGGACATTTTACAAGGAACTTCATAAATTGTACAGATGAAAATTTTACACTCTTTTCCTTTAGTCTGCTCGCATAATCCATCTGTATAGATATTAACTAGAGTCAGTTCCCTAGAACTGAGCATGTTAAGACTACCCAATGCAATAGTAAGCTAACATTTTATAATATCATGAAAGAAAAATTCTAAATTCAAGAATGGATCAAATCACAAACCACTAATCAATATGTTTCACACGATAAAGAGATTTATACCAGCCAACAAGGAGGAATCCCAATAATTAAGTGAGACAGATATTCCAAAGATAATCAAGGGAAGACCTTATTGGTGAAGACAACAAGGCTGAGAGTATTGAGATTTCAGTCATGCAATTGTATAGATTATGTGATTGAAATCTATCACCCAAACCCTCCATAAAAAAAAATTCATACCCTTGCAACATGCAATAATGATCCCTAAATTTCTTCCTCATTAGAAGGACAATAGATCTCACTTGTGATCAGTAATGGATAATTTTATCAATATAATTAAGAGTAAAGATAATGATCGGTCCACATTACTTAACATCCCCAAACATCATTCTATTATTATTAACCAAAAAGATAATGATCAGTCAAATTACTTAACATATTCAAATATCATTCTATTATTATCAACTAAAAATATATAAATAGAATGAACCCATAAAGCATGGGATTTTTTTTTACAATCCCCATATTTCCCTTTACTTAATATTTATCCTTTTTTTTAATTGAAAAATAATCCCTTTAAGACAACCTGCACGAGAGACTATTAAGCATATGAGAATGCTAATATTAAGACATAATCAATAAATGATTTACCTAGAAACTTCTTGAACTTCAAAAGGATTAGCTAACAGTTCGGTATACTTATCCAATTTTCTAAAGAATATAGAAACTGTAATAGTCAAAGATGCATGCAGATTACTCTCATTCAAAAATTGTTTGGTAACAAGACTGCATTCACACACATTCTTATTTCATATATGAACACAAATCAGTCAAAGATTAAAGTTAACTTCACTCAACTAAATAACCAAATATACATATAATACTCACACCACAATATCTGAATCTGAAGATTCAATAATCAAACTTAATGGTTTCTCCTAAGTGTAAGGTGGGACGATAAATCCCAGTTTTTTTTTCTTTTGAGTTACTCTAACACCTAAATTTTTGACAAGCTTAAGTTTGTATACAAAAACTCGAGGGAAGAAAACTTCATCCCACAACTCCTACAATAGGATATGCCTTTGGTTTCTCGCATAGCTCAACTAAGACCAAGCTTTATTCCCAAATCCATTTCAAAACAATGAGAAGATTTCAACCACATGAGCTCCCATACTACCTCAATAGAATAAGTATTCAAAAGAAGAAGACAGAAATCCCCAGTCGAGTGATTCCTTTCAAGGATATTATTATTAGTGTGTTTTTGAATAGGGAAGAAGAATCGATTTAACACAATAGTATTTAAACATCGATCTTCTATTATAAGGCGGTTGAAATTTCAAATACCCATTACCCAACTTAATAATTCAATAAAATTATCACCCATAACCTTGCCTTTAGTTTTATGTTTAGACCCAAGAATGAAAACAGATATAAGCTTGGAAATTACAAGTGACCATTGACACGTTCTACTTATTACTGAACACACGATACAATTTCGAAAGGGATATTCAACCCATTATTTTATTTTGGTGTACTAAGAGTATGCGTTGCCCCAAAAATTCTTGTTGGTGTATAATTATTTCCAAAACCCAATAACTTGGCCACAAACAAAATCTCATTTTAAAAACTCTACAGTGACTTGCTTAAGAAACCCAATAAAAGGTGAAATTCATCCCACATTAAGAATCATCAGAAAATAATTTCCCAGTTCGTATTTTTAGGTTGTATTCAACTAAAATAAAAGAACCGAGTTTTAAACAGTCTTATTACATCATTCTCATTTCAAACAATCAGTTCCTATAACGTAAAACCCAAATAAAATAAATTTCTAATTTATTCAAAACTCAAAAGCACTACGCACATTACCACAAAAAAAATAAGCCATAGAATATATACATAGTATCATAGTTGTTATCAGGGTATGATAAACAAACAAATCCCAGTAGTACTTCCTTTCCTTCAAACTGGGTCGATTCACAAGGAAAAAATGTTGAAGCCTATTCTATATGCCATAACGGAAAAAGAATAGAAGAACATTCATTTCATGACATAATAAAAGGGTAAAAGAAGATTGCAAGGGGCAGGTTTAACATGCCTATTTTAAAATGCCATCTCCCATGGCTACGCATAGGAGGGTATCCTTCTCAAATCTCTAAGCAGTTCCACACAGCCAGAAAGAGCAAGGCGCATTCAACAACAGAATAGATAATGAGAATAACATGATCCTCCAAAGCAAGAAGCCATCTGAGGTAAATCCATTTGGGGATGGCCACGTAACAAGGACCAAAACAACAGAACAAAAGAATGAAAACGTGAGGGATGGTAGGTGCTAGGAAGTTAATTTTGTCATCAATGCGTAGCCTCCACAACACTGCACCACCACCTACCTCCCTTCCTTCCCACGCAACCACTAAATCTCTTTATCTATTTATTTATTTATTTTTATTGTAATTTTATTTTCATTTTTATTTTATTTTATTCTTATATATATTTAATTTTTTTTTTTAAAGCATAAATACTCTAGCTAACTTAGTTTTTTTTTTTAATTGCAAACCAAAAAGAATAACCGGCAACCAAGGAACAAGGATGAATTTGTGTACCCAAAATGCCACAAAAGGGGGTATCCTTCTCCTAAGCAAGAATCGAGACTCACTTGACAGGAAATATCATTCAATTAAGCAAAATAGTTTAATATAATTAGTTAACTGTTGCTAACAATTGACAATTAAAGAAATATAGTCACCGAATGACAATAAAATAAATATTTTTATTATTATTATCATGTTTACAACTTAGGAATAACTATTGCAATATTAATAGTGTCGACAGTCAAGATCAACAAAAATAATAGAAGAACAATGATCAACCATTCATAGCAATAATACTATTATATAAACAGAAATATATATAAATTTTTTTATTTTTTTTTAAAACAAAAAAAAAACAAAAAGACATACCCTCAAATACCAACTCGACATACAAGCTGCCTACTTGGATTTGAAAACAAAATTTTCCTTTAATCAGGTGATCGTAAAGGCACTATGGAGGCCCACCACTAGAGGCGTCGACAATGACACGAAGGGGGGGGGGGAATATTAACATTAACCACAAACACCATGCTCTAACCAAGGTGCCACCAACAACAAGCTCCTCTTGTGTGAATCAAGGCTTGGCCCACAAAGCGACCAACCCAAACAAAAAAAATCACTCAAACCATCTATTGAATTCGAGAATGAGATTTTTCCTTAATAAGGTAATAAAAAAAGGTGAAACCAACAAAGATCAATAGAAGCACAATAGTGTTAAACGCTTAGAAAAAATGGTCGTCAAAGAAGAAAAAGGAGAATGACAAATGGGGCATTACATTCTCCTCCCCATAAGAGAGCATCGTCCTCGATGCGACATAACACAAAGGAAAAGAAATGGTACACAACAAAAATAATATGGATGAAGATGCTCTCTAAGGTTAAGATTTTCGAGGAAAAAGCACGGCCCTGGGGTGGCCTTAGGAACATGTCACAAAATTTTTAACTTTAATGGTTCTATGAAGATTGGTAGTTTCCCTTATTCATTATTTCATTTGTCTCTTTCCATTAACATTATTCTTAGTTTAATTTCTTAAATAAAAATTCATTGTTGAAGAGTTTTAGTTTATTCCTTATTGTGGGTGCCCAACATGACTGCTAACACAACACCCTATCAGGGTCAGAAAGACACTATAGATTCACAAACACACAAGTATAGACTTCGAGAATGTATTACACCACAAAGATTACTCAGATACAGAAGGGAATAGGCATAGTCCACATAACATAGTACTTGTAACATTCCCAATTTTAATACATTAGAATAAGAGATTTTTTTTATTTTTATTTTTATTTTTTTTTATAAGTGCTTCCTAGTTCTAAATACATAATTTAGAACTCACAAATCAAAACAATAATTCTTATAACAGATAACCATATGCAGCTGTATTGACTCGGTGAACCACCGATCTATTCATTCCATGACTTGGTGATCTACCGATCTATTCATGAGTATCATAGGGTTGGTGTTTTTATTTTAACACTTCACTCTTGCGGTTCTCTCCCTAATCTGGGATTTCAGAATGCTCTGTCCAAGGAACCTATCTAAATAATTTTTACCTTTATTCATCGGCATCATGTCCCTCAGACTAGGTGACATAGGACAACGCAATCAACATCTTGCGATACTTTGGCCAAAGTTTTGAAACATACTGTTCATGTCTCGTATTCCTTGACGACATACTCGTCAATCTAGAATACGTCCTTCACCCCACTCCAATGTTATATAGAATGTCTTATACTGACTTCTGTCAGCCTCCTCCATCCCAAGTCATTCACTCAAGAACGGATTAATAACATGACAACATTATAAGGATGCTCTCGAGGACTAGGGATAAGCTGACATACTGGGTCAACCCTAGTTAACCCTGTGTATCAAGGTACCTCGAGTCTCCAAGGGCAGCCTCGTAACATGACCATGTTCCTAACCAGTCCCAGAATAAAAACTTGTTCCAGTTTATGGTGTAAATCTTAAAGATCAATGCAAAGGGTGTCGCCATAAGTCACCTACATTGTTGTATCCTCGAGAAGATCCTAATCTTCTCAAAGGTACAACCCTGCAGTTGACACGTACCGGCAACCTACAAACCGCCTCGGAAAGATCTACTTAACTTTAAGGTGTTACTTACGTTGAGTTGAAATTATACTTTAAGACACTCCTTTCTGGGTAGTCTTATCCCAACTCCTGGAATTCCTCATCTTTGAGTTGCCTTACTTATTTAAGATCCATTTATAGAGAGAAGTTTAATAAGATTTGAGATCTCATCAAGGAGTTCATTGAATCACAATAATCTTAATCAACAAAATTGGGCAGTAGCCCAAAGTCTTCTCATAAGGATGCTAAATATACCCTTTTAGGTTTATATCAGTTCTCAAAACTGAAATATATCTTACTTACTATTATTAAGATATAGTGATTTAAAATCATTATTTACGTTGTCTTGTCTTAGATCAAGGTTAGGGAGTAATAGATTACTCTTCCTGTTCAGCTATTTGTTAAGGTTTATTTGAACCTTAGCTTCTTGAAAGACAATGGACTAATTTCCAATTTAGCCTTATATAGAACATAATAGAACTACTAATCATTTACAAGTATTCAGTCACATAATCTTTACAAGGCCTACTTAGAGAATCCAAATATCTCCAAGGTATACAATAATAAAAATGCACTTAAAAACAATCGAACCAAAGAGGATCAATCCATCACAATAAAAATTCAGCCACATAGTAACAATCCCCTCATTTTATTTATTTTTAAGCCAAACAATTACAATTTATGCATTCAACATATTTGATACAATACTCAACAGCAAAAGAACAACTTTCTTCATATAGTACAATTAGAGAAATCAAGTTGGAATTCATCATAAAACCAAATTAAACAATCTGAGTATCATATCAGAATCTGCGTGCCTTTACCACTTACGACAACCATCTGCAAAAAATTGCCAACACGGGTCAGTTCGGTGAACTGAGCATGATAAGCACTAATTCTTAAAACAATTGCATTCCACCAATTTTTCTCATTAAACAACCTGTTTAAATGAAATCATTTCTTCAAATACTTAACATAAATCAGACTAATCATCTTTTTGTAATTCTAACATGACTTTTAACGCTTGACTCATATTATAGTTACCAATTAATCCTAAATACCCTTCAGATGATTCATCATATATATTAGAGACTAAGAAGAACAAAATGAATCCAAGATATCCATCCATCTGAATCCCAAGGACAGCATTAATCCAACAAATTATTTCATTCAAAAATGAATATCCTATCAATTCGTGTATCCAACAGGTATGTTTTTAACAATTCCTCAAAGGCAGATTATAACTTTCATCAAGTTCAACTGATGAGAATCCTTTTAAAAAATTACATTATTTCAATGGTATTGACAAATACACCAACTTTACTACAATACATTTTTACCATTTTCTCCCTACAGTTTAACAGTCTTTTCTTCTTAAGCCCGTACCGTAGAGTTCACATAAGGAATACAAAAGAAGAAAGCACTCAAAGTTTCTAGATAAGGAGAGAATATTTTATTATTCCTATAGTTATATATATCAACATATACTTTACAGCTGAGGAGAAAGAAATAGAGACATTTAGATTTCCATTCCAATCATGTTCAGGACTGTACTGACTTCTCAAGAATAACGCTTATACATTCAAGCTTGAATACAATAAGGGAAAAGAGAAGGTAAGAAAATCAACACCCATTCCTTCTAATACAAACCTGATTTCCATCCATGCAAGTCCAGAATGATACATACGTTTTTTTCAAAAAAATAGAGTTCCTCAAGCAGGATTTCTCTCGATCAGGATGTGTTTCCATTGACCAAGCAAGGTCGTAAAGAAATCAATAATCACATTAATATTTCATCATACACAGAATCTATATTTATAGATCGAAATCGGTCGAGATCCAAAGAAGAAACTACAGTTTCATCAAAATTCAATTATAAAAATCACCTGTAGCTATTAGGCAGTTCAAGAGTTCTTGCGACCAAGTAATAATATATAAAACAATCAAATTAAACTCAACAATTCTTTCCCTGTCATTCCTCAAACATGATATTATCCAACGCCATCGCCTGTTATGGCATAGTTAAGAACTCAATATCTCAGTCGACCCAGAGACTAGTTCACATCATAACAGAAGTCGTTTCCATAAGCAAACACAGCAACATTTTAACTGTGTCAAACCACATATAAACACATCAACATTTCAACTGGGTCAGATTCAAACGAATATACAGTGAGGGCTTTTATCAGAAGTCAAGCCGACACGCAATACACATCAAGGACATCACAGAAGTCGGATTCACCTGAGAAACTGCAAGGACTCCAACAAGTATTCACAGAAAATCTCAACAGAAATCGAAATCATAAGAAAAATAATCATAGCAAGGACATCACAGAAGTTTCCTTCATAACATATGCTCAGCAAAGATTCAACCAAAGTCAAACCATATGTATACACAACAACCAATCCAACAGTAGTTTAACCAACATGCTAACACAGTAAGGTCTACGACAGAAGTTGAATTCATTAGAGACATTGCAAGGACCTAAAATAAGTCATATTCACATTGAAATCATGGCAAACACTTCGACAGAGTTGAATCTAGGTAGTATACACAACAAACATTTCAACAGAAATTGAGTCCTTATGTATACTCAGCAAACATTTCAACAGAAGTGAACCAACATGCTAACATAGCAAGGGTTCCAACAGAAGTTGAATTCACAAGAAAATCATGGCAAACACTTCGACAGAAGTCGAATCCTTAAAATAAACACAACAAACTCTTCAACAGAGTCTACGTAAAACCATGGATTCCTCAATCATCAAGAAACAAAACATTGCTACCATATAAACCAATTGAACCTAAAATCATCTGAACAGAGTTGTTTTAATAAAAGCATTTGAAGGAAAGAAAGATTTTTAAAATTTAGGGCCTATCATGCCTGATAGTGTCACTTAAAAATCTGAAGAAGACCTCTGAATGTGCTCGCACCTTCTCTTCTTCTTCCACGATAGATTAAACAACAATAAATTGTTACCTTTATGCCTTATAAACTTTCCCCAATAGAGAAAGGAGCTAGATATTCTCAAAGTTGCCATGCAACATAGAGTAGACTGGTTCGAAGAACCAGTGATCAAGCAGAGAGAAAAACGGAATGCATGGAAAACCAAACAACCAACCAATTTTCCATTTGCATGCCTTCCCAAGCAATCCGCGCTCAGGAACCAAAGTTCATCAATTACATTAACTCCTAAATTCCCACCTATTCTCCATTGCCACCGACCACCAAAGTTGGTGATTACCAAATGAAAACAAATAACCATTCCCAAATTTGGTGATACTGCCACATCAGGTCACAATAGCCATTTGCAGCCTCCGCTAAATCCCAAGTCCTTCATCCTTATCCATCTCATAAATGCCATGGAAACCACCGCCCATGACTCACGCCCCTTCATAGGTTCCCCTCCATCCATTATCATTAGTTAAGATAGGTTAGAAACATAGGTTAGATCATAAGGTAATACATTAGTCTTACTTCCATAGTGCTAGGTGTAGCTAACCTTATGAGCATTAAGCTTATAGTTTTAGGGCTAGGTTAGATTAGTAATAATTCAACCAATAGGTTATAGTTTAGGTTAATGTTATTAACCTTAACGAATCCAGTCTAGGTCTCCCAAGTAGGACCGATCAGTATTAGAACCAAACAGGGTATACCATTCTTGTTATGGATTCTACCTGGCATTGCAAATTAAGCTTGCAGTATACACCAGAATTTCTTACCTGGCTTAAGGTCTAGACCTTCCTGATATTACGATATCTGGAACCAAATTCATTTAACACGATCAGCCTGAGTTAAACTCCAGAATTGCTCATTCAACTCATTCAGACCTTGCAAATTTCGTAAGGTCAATAATTTTTGTTCATCCTGAATAAACTTAAAACATCTCTTGGATCAATGCAACTAATCCAAGGCTGAGTCATAAGGATGGATAAATCCACAATTCATCCCGAAATCAAATTGAACTCAGGTGCTAAAAATGAAAGAAATAAAAGAGTCCAAGCATATTCTGACTTAGTCAAGGATCTTCAAGAGCAAAGAAGATACAATCCATATAAAGCATGACTTCACAATCAAAGGAACACTTCCTTATACAGAAGAAATCATATATCAATACTTGAATACTCAGGAGGAAGTAACAATAATTCAGGGTGTTACACTACCGGGGTCAGAAAGACACTATAGATTCACAAACACACAAGTATAGACTTCGAGACTGTATTACACCACAAAATATTACTCAGATACAAAAGGGAATAGGCACAGTCCACATAACATAGTACTTGTCACACAACCATGACTGGCAATTAGAATATTTCAGCAAAGTGTGCTACGAAAACTACACATTTTTTCAATTCCACAAATGTAGATTCTACATGACTTAGAAATAAGCTACACATACATAACGTCCACACGGGCATCAATGCCATATCCACAACATCACAAAACATATCCAACTAATATAAGTAACACATATATCATACCACCATAACCAAAACATCATAATACATCTGCATACCTCCTGAAGTATCAGTCACACATACATAAAAATATCTTGTGCCTCCCTCAATCCCTTATGCCTCCCTCAAACCCTTATACCTCCCCTCAAGCACTTATACCTACCCTCAAGTTTCTTTCACAATAAAATTGATGCCATTGGCATTCCCTTATGCCCCCAACAAGGAGGCCAGTTGTCCCCATGGCCTAAGACACATAGGGTTTGGACACTCCTAACCCAAGTGACATAATAACGCGTGGTTCAACAACCCACTAGTTATTTGTAACTCTTTGGGGCATACCCCCATACAATGAAGCGGGTCCATACATCCAACCATTCCATGGTGCATCCCATGACCCTATTCTACACATCACGATAATAGAACCAGCATAACAATCTGATCCAAAATGCCAAATGGAAAAGTACAAGCCTTGGGCAAGGCGTAAAATCTAAAAATTTAGAAGAAGATTCAAAATCAAGCAAAAAAACTGACCAAATGGCCATAGTTAGTGTAAAATTATGAGTGTTAGTACCATAAACCAAGAAAATTCCCAAAATGTAAAGCATGGCAATCAAGAAAACTATTGGTCCTTGCAAAAGAAAGTAAAAATCTCAATTTACGAATAAATAACACTTATAATAATGTCACGTTACGATAACTGTGTGGCCTTATCTTGGCACCAAAGGGGTACTCAACGAGTTGCTAGCACTCGAAACATCGAGCCTCAGCTCACCAAAAAAATACATATCCATAATACAACTGTCATCATCTCGATCATAATCATCTCTCCACGACTTCAACAAGGCTCAACATAGTCAAAATCACATAGGTTGAATCTATACGACAACCATATCGAGAGAGAGAAAGAAAGTACAAGTCACCATCTACTGAGCCTAAGGTGTCTACAAAACACAATATGCATGACACCCGTTGAGCAAGTGCCACACATACCAAACAAACAAAAGTGGCTTTTCACCCTATGTAAGGCTCCACTTCCTATCTCGTACTCGGCTCGAGTGATTGGTCAACGGTACACATTTTATCACTCCAAACATACTCAGTTTACCGATTTCCCTCAGGCTCGGTTAGTGTAAGGTTCACAACATAACATATAACTACATTACTCACACAATGGTTGGTGCACACATAGCTACCATAATGTCTCACGTATGGTATTTATACAGGGTAGATCACAATTATACATTCACCGAGCGTACACATCACTTTACCACATTCTGCACCCAAAGTGCAATCACTATACGATAGGGTTCATACACTCACCGTATGACCCTAACTCATGACATGAATCATTACATATTACACAATCATACATATGACAAACATAGTAACATAACAACATAACATTAATTGCTACATAACAAGGTGATACACACATTTATTCAAAAACATAGTAAATCATCATGATATAAATAATTTCATTTTACATCAATCCAGTCACACAACATATCAATACCCTACATATCACATTATGCCACAGTGCTCCAACACCCCGTCATCCACATTAGAATTATTTTCACACATCACAAATAGTAATTCACACGTGAACTCTTCATAGAATCCACAAGAAAGAGAGATAATAATTCCATCCCCAACATATCAACATGATAACAAATATGCACTAAGTGACATACACATCATGTGCATTCACAATATCACAATTACAACATGGATCACATCACGCTTAAAGCACATTACTCTTCCAATATCTACCACCACCATGAAACATCATCATCATCATGTAGTAACATCTTGTAACAGCACCACCACTCCAAGCTGGCCCAGAGGTTTGAGAGCATGAACCTCCGCTCTGATACCAAGTGTAACGCCTACAAAAAACAGGCACACAAGTCTACATGGGAAAACATAGGATAATATTTTTTTTTTACTTGCTTGACACAAAACATGACACAACATGTTGTCACCAAGGTTACAACTAACTCTGAGAACCATTTGATACAAGGATGACCCCAAGGCAGCACGGAAATGTTCACACCCAACAAGGAAAATTCACTTTCTTTTTGATAGTACTACATAAAAGTCCAACCACATGACACTGTTACAGCTAGGGCAAGCCACAGTAAGAAAATATTGATGGTTAATTATTTTGATAAAATACCCTTTTACTCTTGACTAATGTTTTCAAAGAGATTCAAGATAGGATTTGCACAATTCATCTTACTAAACTAAATTATTTTCTTAAGCATGGTAGAGTAGTTCACTTAAAGTCTTCTCAATATGACAATTATTTATTTTATTTATTTATTTGATAAAGGTGGTAATTTAATTCCACAAGGCCATCTATTCACAATTACTGTACTAAATCTCGTTCATGCCCTTATGACAACATTGGTTCGCGTTCAACAAACTTAGAGAGAATTACCAGGCACATTGGATAAAGTTAGAGGAAGAAGGTCAATTGAGTTCATCCTTGGGACATCGTTAGTTATTACTAAGATTTAATTGGAGCTTGAGGTTTTATCCAGAAATATTAAAGATTTTACTTAGGCTTCACTGAAAGAGCTTTACAAAAGGAAACTATTTACTTTCCAAAAGGTTGAGAGATAAATTTTGTGGTTTCTAAATTGTATCCTCCTTTTTATTAAATCTTATTATCTTCTAACAAATAACCATTGATTCCCCTTAAACTCGTTTAAGAAGTCACCGTATAAGGATGATGTTTGCTATCTTAGCTAGGGTTGATAAATTATAAAATTTTACTTTACAAGGATAGTTTCACCTTCCATTACTTAAGGAATTGTTTGTTCTCGAGGAGTTCACCTCTTACATTAATTTGTTGAATATAAAATTTTGTTTAGCTTCTATAAGAGTTAACCAACCCATCTTATTTTACATATAACACATTATTATTAAGCCTTAGAAATATTTAACTTAACACTTTATTCTCAAGATCAAGGTTTTACAATACTCATACTCATGTCAGTGTAAAGATTTGAATATCATTTCTCACAAAGGTAAGTTTCCAGTTTAACCATAAAAAGGACAAGACAAAATCATCAAGTACTTTCCGAACATTCCAGGGCAAGAGACCTTCTAAACTCCTTAGCAAGCAATGTTACAAAATTTACAAAACATTGGACATTTTACAAGGAACTTCATAAATTATACAGATGAAACTTTTACACTCTTTTCCTTTAGTCTACTTGCATAATCCATCTGCATAGATATTAACTAGAGTCAGTTCACTAGAACTGAGCATGTTAAGACTACCCATTGCAACAGTAAGCTAACATTTTATAATATCATGAAAGAAAAATTCTAAATTCAAGAATGGATCAAATCACAAACCACTAATCAATATGTTTCACACGATAAAGAGATTTATACCAGCCAACAAGGAGGAATCCCAATAATTAAGTGAGACAAATATTCCAAATATAGTCAAGGTAAGACCTTATTGGTGAAGACAACAAGGCTGAGAGTATTGATATTTCAGTCATGCAATCGTATAGATTATGTGATTGAAATCTAGCACCCAAACCCTCCATCAAAAAAAAGTCATACCCTTGCAGCATGCAATAATGATCCCTAAATTTCTTCCTCATTAGAAGGAAAATAGATCTCACTTGTGATTAGTAATGGATAATTTTATCAATATAATTAAGAGTAAAGATAATGATCGGTCCACATTACTTAACATCCCCAAACATCATTCTATTATTATTAACCAAAAAGATAATGATCATTCAATTACTTAACATATTCAAATATCATTCTATTATTATCAACCAAAAATAAATAAATAGAATGAACCCATAAAGCATGGGATTTTTTTTTTCAATCCCCATATTTCCCTTTACTTAATATTTATCCTTTTTTTTTAATTGAAAAATAATCCCTTTAAGACAACCTACACGCAAGACTATTAAGCATATGAGAATGCTAATATTAAGACATAATCAATAAATGATTTACCTAGAAACTTCTTGAACTTCAAAAGGATTAGCTTACAGTTCGGTATACTTATCCAATTTTCTAAAGAATATAGAAATTGTAACAGTCAAACATGCATGCAGATTACTCTCATTAAAAAATTTCTTGGTAGCAATATTGCATTCACAGACATTCTTATTTCATATATGAACACAAATCAGTCAAAGATTAAAGTTAACTTCACTCAACTAAATAACCAAATATACATATAATACTCACACCACAATATCTAAATCTGAAGATTCAATAATCAAACTTAATGGTTTCTCCTAAGTGTAAGGTGGGATGATAAATCCTAGTTTTTTTTTTTTTTGAGTTACTCTAACACCTAAATTTTTGACAAGCTTAAGTCTGTATACAACAACTTGAGGGAAGAAAACTTCATTCCATAACTCCTACAGCAGGATATGCCTTTGGTTTCTCGCATAGCTCAACTAAGACCAAGCTTTATTCCCAAATCCATTTCAGAACAATGAGAAGATTTCAACCACATGAGCTCCCATACTACCTCAATAGAATAAGTATTCAAAAGAAGAAGACAGAAATCCCCAGTCGAGTGATTCCTTTCAAGGATATTATTATTAGTGTGTTTCTGAATAGGGAAGAAGAATCGATTTAACACAATAGTATTTAAACATAGATCTTCTATTATAAGGCGGTCGAAATTTCAAATACCCATTACCCAACTTAATAATTCAATAAAATTATTACCCATAACCTTGCCTTTACTTTTATGTTTAGACCCAGGAATGAAAATAGATATAAGCTTGGAAATTACAAGTCACCATTGACACGTTCTACTTATTACTGAACACATGATACAATTTCGAAAGGGATATTCAACCCATTATTTTATTTTGGTGTACTAAGAGTATGCGTTGCCCCAAAAATTCTTGCTGGTGTATAATTATTTCCAAAACCCAATAACTTGGCCACAAACAAAATCTCATTTTAAAAACTCTACAGTGACTTGCTTAAGCAACCCAATAAAAGGTGAACTTCAGTCCGCATTAAGAATCATCAGAAAATGATTGCCCAATTTGTATTTTTAGGTTGTATTCAACTAAAATAAAAGAACCGAGTTTAAAACAGTCTTATTACATCATTCTCATTTCAAACAATCAGTTCCTATAACGTAAAACCCAAATAAAATAAATTTCTAATTTATTCAAAACTCAAAAGCACTACGCACATTACCACAAAAAAAATAAGCCATAGAATATATACATATTATCACAGTTGTTATCAAGGTATGATAAACAAACAAATCCCAGTAGTACTTCCTTTCCTTCAAACTGGGTCGATTCACAAGGAAAAAATGCTGAAGCCCATTCTATATGCCATAACGGAAAAATAATAGAAGAACATTCATTTCATGACTGTTATCCAAATCCACCCCTAGGGTTGATTTGATAACATACATCAGAATTCTCGAGTCCCAGGAAAATGGATGGATTCAGGGCAAAAATCATGTTTCTAGGGTCCCCTCAGAAAATTTTCTAACTCTCCTGTCTAGGTTGAAAAGAACAAGCTCATAAATAATGTGAAAAAGTTACAGAAAATAAGCTTGGGCCAGGAAAAATTGTGAAAATCGGCTAAGTCCTTGTCTTAGGAACAGTTGGGACATTCGGGACACCAAGGCGCGGTTCGGCCGAAACACTTCCAGGCGGCCCGCGAAGCACTGGGACAAGTGGAACAAATGTACGCGAAGGGCGCGAACCGGCCAGTTTGGCCGAAAAGAAAAATTTTAGCACAGGGACAATCGGGCCATCAGGACGTGAGGGACACAGAAGGCCGGTTCAGCTAAAGGAGAATAAAATCAACTAACTTCTCGGGACATTTAGGCCTTGAGGACACGAACCGCTCGGATCGGCCGAAATGGAGAACTTTCGTACTAAGCAGTTGGGACATCTAGGCCACGAGGACGTGAAGGACGTGAAAAGGCGAAGCGACCGAGAGCAAAGGAAGCCATTTCAGGTGGTTCAGAAGAATTTTTCCCAGACAGCACTGGGACATTTGGGACAAATGGACGCGAAGGGCGCGAAGAGCTGGCAGACCCGCGGACCAACCAAATCATGACACGTGTCACAAGGATGAAAGTCCAAACGTCAAAGGGCGAGGTTTTAAGCACTAACCCGAGCCAATAAAAGGAGGACATGTGTCCAACGAAGCAGAGAAGGAGAGAGAATCATGCGACCAATCAATGCATGCCACGTGTCATCTAGGTGGCAGAGCGCGGGAAGAAGTTTCAAAATGTATTTTCGCTAGTTTTGTGCCCTAAATCTTCATATCGACATATCTTTCGATCTAGAGCTTAGATTTGCACGTTCTTTATATCAACGGAAAGCTTATGAAATTCTCTACGTGATTTTGGGGTTAATCTCAAGTTTTGGTGTAGTCTAGAGAGAGAAAATTGAGAAACGGATATGACGCGTGTTCATGGCCAGAAGTGACATTCCAGCGACTAGATTTAATGCAGAATGGGTCGCATTCTCCTGAAATCTGGTCAAAATGATAGGGTATGGGTTTGTATGGTCCCCCATGCTGTTTTAATGCATCTGCAGTCAAGGAGGGATGGGTTCCCATGTTTTGTATGTTTTCTGTCCCCTGGGCTAGACCCATGTAATGTAAAAGCCAGATTTGGCTCATTTCTGGGGGGGGAACATTTCTTTGGATAGCAAGCTTCTTCTTTCACTGGTAATAAGTGATTTTTGCAAGTATCAGACCTCTTCTAAAATCATAACAGGTTTTCTACCTTTTTGATGTTGTAATACAAGGATTTTGACAGTGGAAATGACAATACAGGCCCTGTGATCAGTTTTCAGTCCTTTGTTTGTGTTGTTTGTTTCATTTCAGACCTCTGATTACATCTTATCAGCTTGTGCATGATGTTTTATGTTGCATTTTTTATGATTTGTGTCTATCTTCAGAAAAGGAAGTGTTCACCACTCCTCCTTTGGTGTATCACCTGTTAGTTTAGTTTCATGTTTTGCACTTTCTATCTCTATCTCCTTGGATTTTAGAGTAGGATTAGGTTTCAAACCTCTGTAGTTTTACAAAAATATAGATCTAGATCAGAGGAGTTTGAGGAACCAGCCTCTAATCTGGAGATTCCTCTCTCAGTTTCACAAGTCCCCACACTTGGAGAGAGGTTTCCATGTTGTGCAATCACACTGGATGCTAGAGTGATCAAACTAGAAGCCTGATCTATATCCAGGGGTGCTGTGAGTCTGTAACAACATTTTTGGCACACCTGGTGGGACCAGAGGTCTCATTTTTATTACAGAAAAGTTGATATGCATCTGCTGTAGCTTTCTTGCTTATAAGATCTATTATTTGCATATCTGGCGACTCCCAAGGAAAGAATCAACTGGTTTCAGCAGTGCAGGCCTGAAAACTCATGAGAAGAATCACCACAAGGTCAAGAGTTGGAGAAGAAGAAGTGCTGTTTGAATACCTGCAGTTATCTCCAAGAAGAAGGCAAAGAGGAAGGAGGATTCAAAGGTCTCCATCTCCACCAAACAGAACTCTCTCAACTCCTCCACCTGAAAGGCCTTTCATTCAGTCAACAAGGGTTTTAAGACCAATCAGAATGGCTCAAAACAACCCCTACGTCAACTTTACAGGCAGCAGCCCACTTGCTCTCAATGCACAACATCCAGTTCCTATTGCAGCCTTGAAGAACATTCCCTACTTCACCGGAGAAAATCAGACTACTCCAGGTGATCATGTTAAAGATATTGCTAACCTTTGTGCAATTCATGAAATCAATGATATGCAAGTGGCTATCAAGTTACTGGCATCTTCATTCAAGGGTAAAGCATTGTAATGGTTTAGGAGCCTTGGAGCTGGTTCTATCACAAACTGGAATCAGCTGTGTATTGCACTTCATGAGCAATTTGGAGAGAAGAGAGACAACTTGTCTCTTTTGGAGCAGCTGACAACTATCAAGAGAGCCCCCAACGAGTAGCTGACTGACTTCAACTTCAGATTTCAAAGGTCTTGGGATAGGATTCCAGTGGCAGTCCGGCCAATACTAGAAGGTGCTTTTCTATATTACCTTAAAGCTTTGAATTCTGATATTTCTATGTTAATTCAATCTATGGGAGGCAAAACCTTACCTGCTGCTTATAGCATTTCCATTAGAGCCAAAAACTGTCTTATTCAAGTTGGTAAACTGGCTCCTAGGCCTCCCATGCCCTTGTATCCAAACTTAGAAAATCCAAGCACTAGTCAAGCATCCACTTTGGCTTTTGTTCCCACCCCTAGAAATCAAAGTTCAAGTGAAACTTCTACTTCATCCTCTAGTGCTTCAAATGAACTCTAAGAGGTCATGAAATAGTTGCAAAATTTGGGAAATGAGTTGGTTACTATCAAAAGACAACAAGCCCAAGGTTTCAGACCTTCTTATCAACCCCAAGCTCAGCCTAATAGGCAGCCATACCAACCACAAAGACCACCTAATCCAGCTGTAAATATGAATCAAAATCAAATCCAAGTAAGGCCTTCTACTAATAGACCATTCCAGCCCTATAATCCAAATGCCATATTTGCCTCTAAGGCATTAGTGCCAACACAGAACAACATTGCTCAGGAATATGATTGGTGATTTCCATGCAACGAGCCTCATAACCAATCCATGTGCTTCAATGGTGCTCTCAATCAAGCATTGATGGTGACAACTACTAGTGTGGAGGGTGAGGGTAGTCAAGGAAACAGCCAACAACCAGAAATATTCCAACAGTAATCAGCCCCAAATGACACCACATTGGTGAACTGGAAAGCAGAAGATTTATGTGGCATGAATCAGGTAGTTTCTCAAGGTGTTGTAGCCAACACAAGGTCAAAGAGGAGGAATCTGGGTGAAGAACAGCCATTAGCCCCAGCCAATCCACAACCTTCCACGGCTCCACAAATGATTGGCAAGCAAAGTCCAGTTTCAAATACACAAGGGCAGCCAACAACAACCCCTAGGCCAACTCAAACACCGGTTGTTGCTGCCCACGTGTAAGGAGTAAATGTACAAACCAAGGGACAACAAAAGGATACTTCATCCCCGTTCAGTATCATTGAACAGATGAAGAAGACTAACATCAATATATCAATGTGGGAATCCCTATCCATCCCAGGAAAAAGAGATTTGCTACAAACTGCCATGAAGGACTGGTCAACTTCAAACCAACAGGTCCAAATGTAAGAGAAGATACTCACAAATGCTGCCCAGCCTGAAGGAAATCATGGAAGATAGCAAGGTAAAATGTTGAAGCCCCCTCCTTTCTATGTTTCATTAATCATTGGGGATAAACTAGTACACAATTGCATGATTGATTCTGGTGCAAGTAGCTCAGTGATGCTCAAGCAAATAGCTGATTAGTTGGGTCTCCAATATGAAGTAATATCTAAAGGGGTAGTGCAATTGGATGGGACAGCAGTAGAAACCGTGGGAGTAATTAAAGGTTTGAATCTTACCTTGCATACATGCCCCAACGTTACCATTTTACAAGATGTGTCAGTGATAGATTTTCCACCACTCTTTGCCCTATGTTTATCAAGGGATTTCACAGCCAAAATTGGAGGCTACTTATCTGCTGATTGGTCACACATGTTGTTCAGAACAAGATATGGTACTAAGGTCACAATCAGATCCAAACCAATTGCAAACTTTCATATTGAGCCTCATACTCCAAGCCAAATCAATGCCAATTGTTCAGCATTTGATCAAGAAGATTATCCAAACACAAATGAAGCTGACACCAAAGTTGGAAGCATTCCAGATTTGACTCTTGATGAATGGGCAAGCAAGATACATGCTTTTGATCCCTACCAAGAAGTAGAAGAATCTGAACTAGGAGTCTATTGCATACATGAAGAAAACCAGCCTATTCCTAGCATCACCAAACCAAACCATAAGGATGACAGTCAGGTATAGAAATTATTTTTCGATGGATCAAGGAGTAGGCAAGGTGCAGGAGGAGGAGCTATGCTTGTTTCACCTCAAGGCATCAAATATTATTCAGCTTTTTGTTTCTAGTTTTATTTTTCAAACAACACAGCTGAATATGAGGCATTGATTCATGGACTTCATTAGGCTGGGAAAAGGGGCATAAATAACTTGCAGGTGTTCGGGGATAGTGAGCTGATCATCAATCAAGTCAGGGGACAACATGCTACAAAGAATGACCTGCTGAAGAACTACAAGAATAGGTTATGGGACCTCATTGAGGATTTCGAAGCTTTCAACATCGTGTCCATACCCAGGAAGAAGAATGAAGCCGCTGACAGACTGGCAGTAATTGGGGCTGCATTTGATGCTGTGGAAGGTATCAAAAGTGAGAAATCTCAGCCTCATATCAAATTGGTTGTGAGACCAGCTGTTCTGGACAACAATACAAGTTGGCAAGTCTTCGAGAATGATCAGCAAATTGTCAATTTCCTACAAGAAGAAGCTGAGTTCTCTACCAAGAATCAAGACAAGCTGCATCAGCAGTATGGTGACCAAGTGGTGCAGCTGAGAACCAACAAGTTACCAAAAGGCCTCATAACCTTGGAGTCAATCTTCAACTTGAATGATCATTTCTGGAAGGAGAAATTGAACATTCAAGTAAAGGGTGAATATTCAGAGCCTATTTTAGTGGGAGAAAGCAAAACATTGCAGATTGGCAATGTAAATACCTCACAAGAGAAATCTGATTTTGTTCAGCTTTGTCGAGAATTCCTAGATGTTTTTGCTTGGACTTACAAATATCTGAGAGGTTTCAACCTAGATTTGGCACAACACACTATTGAGCTGGATCTGGAATCCAAGCCTGTCAGGCAAAAGCAAAGGCCAGTGAATCCCCATATTGAACCTCTAATGAGAAAAGAGTTAAGCAAGCTTATTGAAGCCAGTATCATCTTCCCCATCAAACACTCAAGCTAGGTCACCAACTTAGTCCTAGTCAGAAAGAAAAATGGAGAGATCAGGTTGTGTGTCAACTTCAGATATTTGAATAGAGCCTCTCTCAAGGATCATTATTCACTCCCTTCCATGGAGCAGATATTGCAGGTGGTGGCTAGTTCAGAAAGGTTTTCACTACTTGATGGCTACTCAGGCTATAATCAGATTATGGTGAAGGGAGAAGACCAATTCAAGACAGCCTTCACAACTAAATGGGGCAAATATGCTTACAAGAAGATGCCATTTGGGCTGTCCAACACTGGTGCTACCTTTCAAAGGGAAATGGACATGACATTCAAGGGGTTAATCAATAAAATAGTTTTGATATATCTTGATGATATCACTATCTTCTCAAAGAATGTAGCAGACCATCTCTTTCACCTCAGGCAAGTGTTTCAGAGGTGTAGAAATTTCGGAGTGTCTTTGAATCCCAAGAAGTTCATCTTTCTTGCACACAAAGGAAATCTCCTTGGCCATATTGTCTTGAAAGAGGGACTGGCAATTGATCCAGAGAGGGTTGAAGCCATAAGAGCACTACCATTGCCAAGTCACAAGAAGGCTCTTCAAAGCTTCTTGGGAAGGATCAATTTTTTCCACAGGTTTATCCCAGATTTTGCAGCCCTTGTCAAGCCCATCACCAAAATGTTAAAGAAGAGCATGGATTTTAAGTGGACAGTAGAAGGCAAGGATAGTTTTGAAGCAATCAAAGAAGCTATCTCTCAGGCACCAACTCTCATCAACCCAGACTTCTCCAAGGATTTCATCCTCTATATGCATTTGGAGGTGATGACACTATTTCTGCCATTCTAGTACATTAGAACAAAGATAATGATGAGTAGCCGATTTCCTTTTTCAGCCAGAGCCTAGATGACTATGAGGTGATGTACTATTTTATTGAGAAGCATGTGCTTGCAGTAATTAGAAGCTTGAAAAAATTCAAGCATTTAATCTCAAACAACAAGGTCCAGTTGCTGGTCTCACATGCCGGAGTTAAGGACTTCCTCCTCAATAAGGATTTGAATGAGAAAAGGGCAGGTTGGATCACCCATGTCATGGAATATGACATTAATATCAAGATCACCAAGCTGGTAAGAGGGAAAGGGCTATGTGAGCAGCTGGTTTTGGGGAAGCAAAAAGAAGTATGCAACAAAGAAGAAACTGTTTTGACATTCCTAGACAGCCATGAGCCAAGTGGCAATCATGAAGAAGACAATGCTTCCCCCACTCCTTGTTGGACCCAAGATATTATGAACTTCCTAGGCACAGGCCTATGCCCTCCAGAGATGAACAAGACCCAAAGGAGATAATTCAGGTTGCAGGCTGTTCCATATGCCATTGTTGATGGAGTTTTGTTCAAGAGAGATGTGAATGGAGTGCTGCTGAGATGCATTAGTACAGGTCAGATTCAGAAGGTGTTGGAAGATTTTCATGGTGGACCAGCTGGTGGCCATTTTGCACCAAGAGTGACAGCTCTAAAAATCATGAAGGCTGGTTATTATTGGCCTAAAATCTTCAGTGATTGCTATGCATGGATCAAGAGGTGTAAGAATTGTGCATTCTTCATAGGAAAAGAGAGACTTGCTGTCCTTCCATTGCATCCAATCTCAGTTGACCAGCCATTCATGTAATGGGGTTTGGACTTCATCAGAGTCATTAATCCCAATTCAAGCCAAGGGCACAAATGGATTTTGATAGCCACAGACTACTTCACCAAATGGACAGAAATAGTAGCACTCAAAGAGGCAAATGAGTCTAGCATCTTAGATTTTTATGAGGGGATAACAACCAGATTTGGTGTACCTGCTACAATAATCTCTGATAATGCATTGGCATTCATTAGATCTAGGGTGACTGAGTGGGTTGTCAAGAATGGTATTTACCTAAGCACTTCATCGAACTATTACCCTCAGGGTAATGGCCAGGCCGAGTCTACAAACAAGAATTTGTTGAGGATCATTAGGAGGACTCTTGATGAGAATCAGAGGTCTTGGCATACCAAGCTGAAATCAGCCTTATGGGCTGATAGGATCACTCCCAAAAGATCCACAGGTAACTCTCCATTCAGGCTTGTCTATGGAAGAGAGGCAATCTTGCCCATGTCACTTGAGTTGCCAACGTTAGAACTCATGAAGCAGCTGGAGTTGCTGGAATTTGAGCCCATGGAGGTGAGGTATGCAGAGTTGATGGAGCTGCAAGAGATCAGAAATCAGGTATCCCAAGCAATGGAAAAGGATCAAGCTTTGATCAAAAAGACCTTTGATAGAAAGGCCAAGGATAGATCTTTTCAAATTGGAGATCTAGTACTGAAATGGGATGTGGACAAAGCAAAACCAGGAAGGCATTCAAAATTTGATGCCATTTGGAGTGGCCCATACGTGGTCACAAAGTGCAAGAACAACAATGCTTTCCAATTAGCCTCACTGGAGGGTGAAGAAATGTAGATTCCAGTCAATGGAATCTATCTCAAGCATTGCTTCTAGAGGGAAGTTCACTACCTCTGTAAATATTAGATTAGATTTTCTTTCCTCCAAGTGCTTGTGCACATTGTTTTGCTATAGGTTAGTTTTGTTTTCCCTAAGTGCTTTGGCACAGCTTGCTATTCATGGAGATATTTTACAGTCCTTGCTTTTATCAGGAGACATTCTATCTTCCTCCTTGCACATTCTAAGTCAGTTGAGGTTCTAAACAGAATATTTGATGACTCCATGCCCAATGGACTGCTTCAGGCAACTGGTATCTTCTACCTAGCAGGCAAGTATCCCCGCTGAGTCGCCAAATTGTTATCCAAATCCACCCCCAGGGTTGATTTGATAACATACATCAGAATTCTCGAGTCCCAGGCAAATGGATGGATTCAGAGCAAAAATCATGTTTCGAGGGTCACCTCAGAAATTTTTCTAACTCTCCTGTCCAGGTTGAAAAGAGCAAGCTCTGAGAAAATGTGAAAAAGTTGCAGAAAATAAGCTTGGGCCAGGAAATATTGTGAAAATCGGCTAATTCCTTGTCCTTGGAACAGTTGGGACATTCGGGACACCAAGGCGCGGTTTGGCTGAAACACCTCCAGGTGGCCCGCGAAGCACTGGGACAAGTGGAACAAATGTACGCGAAGGGCACGAACTAGCCGGTTCGGTTGAAAAGGAAAGTTATAGCACAGGGACAATCGGGTGGTCGGGACGTGAGGGACGCGGAAGGCCGGTTCGGACAAAGGAGAAGAAAATCGACTAACTTCTCGGGACATTTAGGCCTTGAGGACGCGAACCGCCTGGATTGGCCGAAATGGAGAACTTTCGTACTAAGCAGTTGGGACATCTGGGCCGTGAGGACACGAAGGACGTGAAAAGGTGAAGCGGCCGAGAGCAAAGGAAGCCATTTTGGGTGGTTCGTAAGAATTTTTCCCAGACAACACTGGGACATTTGAGACAAATGGACGCGAAGGGCGTGAAGAGCTGGCAGACCCGTGGACCAACCAAATCATGACACGTGTCACAAGGAGGAAAGTCCAAAAGTCAAAGGGAGAGGTTTCAAGCACTGACCCGAGCCAATAAAAGGAGGAAATGTGTCCAACGAAGCAGAGAAGGAGAGAGAATCACATGACCAATCAATGCATACCACGTGTCATCCAGGTGGCAGAGCGCGGGAAGAAGTTTCAAAACGCATTTTCTCCAATTTTGTGCCCTAAATCTTCAGATCGACATATCTTTTGATCCAGAGCTCAGATTTGCACGTTCTTTATATCAACGAAAAGATTATGAAATTCTCTACATGATTCTAGGTTAATCTTGAGTTTTGGTGTATTCTAGAGAGGGAAAATTGAGAAACGGCTCTGATGTGTGTTCATGGCCAGAAGTGACATTCTAGTGACCAGATTTAATGCAGAATGGGTGGCATTCTCCTAAAATCTAGTGAAAATGACAGGGTATGGGTTTGTAAGGTCCCCCATGCCATTTTAATGCATATACAGTCAAGGAGTGATGGGCTCCCATGTTTTGTACGTTTTCTGTCCCCTAGGCTCGACCCATGCAATGTAAAAGCCAGATTTGGCTCATTTCTGGGGGGAGAACATTTCTTTGGATAGAAAGCTTCTTCTTTCACTGGTAATAAGTGATTTTTACAACTATTAGACCTCTTCTAAAATTGTAACAGGTTTTATGCCATTTTGATGTTGTAATACAAGGATTTTGACAGTGGAAATGACAATACAGGCCCTGTGATCAGTTTTCAGTCCTCTGTTTGTGTTGTTTGTTTCATTTCAAACCTCTGATTACATCTTATCAGCTTGTGCATGATGTTTTATGTTACATTTTTTATGATCTGTGTCTATCTGCAGAAAAGGAAGTGTTCACCACTCCTCCTTTGGTGTATCACCTGTTAGTTTAGTTTCATTTTTTACACTTTCTATCTCTGTCTCCTTGGATTTTAGAGTAGGATTAGGTTTCAAACCTTTGTAGTTTTACAAAAATATAGATCTAGATCAGAGGAGTTTGAGGAACCAGCCACTAATCTGGAGATTCCTCTCTCAGTTTCACAAGTCCCCACACTTGGTGAGAGGTTTCCATGTTGTGCAATCACACTGGATGCTAGAGTGATCAACCTAGAAGCCTGATCTGCATCCAGGGGTGCTGTGAATCTGCAACAACAATGACATAATAAAAGGGTAGAAGAAGATTGCAAGGGGCAGGTTTAACATGCCTATTTTAAAATGCCATCTCCCACGGCTACGGATAGGTGGGTATCCTTCTCAAATCTCCAAGTAGTTCCACACAGCCAGAAAGAGCAAGGCGCATTCACCAACATAATAGATAATGAGAAGAACATGATCCTCCAAAGCAAGCAGCCATCTGAGGTAAATCCATTTGGGGATGGCCACGTAACAAGGACCAAAAAAGTAGAACAAAAGAATAAAAACGTGAGGGATGGTAGGTGCTAGGAAGTTAATTTTTTCATCAATGCGTAGCCTCCACAACACTACGCCACCACCTACCTCCTTTCCTTCCCACACAACCACTAAATCTCTTTATCTATTTATTTATTTATTTTTATTGTAATTTTATTTTATTTTATTCTTATATATATATATATATATATATATATATATATATATATATATATATATATATATATATATATTTTAAAAGCATAAATACTCTAGCTAACTTAGTTCTTTTTTTTTAATTGCAAACCAAAAAGAATAACCAACAACCAAGGAACAACGATGAATTTGTGTACCCAAAACACCACAAAAGGGGGTATCCTTCTCCTAAGCAAGAATCGAGACTCACTTGACAGGAAAGATCATTCAATTAAGCAAAATAGATTAATATAATTAGTTAACTATTGCTAACAATTGACAATTAAAGAAATATAGTCACCAAATGACAATAAAATAAATATTTTTATTATTATTATGATGTTTACAACTTAGGAATAACTATTGCAATATTAATAGTGTCAACAGTCAAGATTGACAAAAATAATAGAACAATGATCAACCTGTTGTCAAAATTTCACCCCCCCCCCCTGGGTAATTTTGATAACATGCATCAGAATATTCAAGTCCCAGGAAAATTGATTGATTCAGGGCCAAAAATCATGTTGCTAGAGTCCCCTCAAATATTTTCTAAGTTCCCTGTCTAAGAGGAAAAGAGCAAGCTCTGAGAAAATGTGAAAAAAGGTTGCAGAAGGCAAGTAGGTTGATCCAGGAAAAAATCATAAAAATGACTAAGTCCTAGTCCTAGGGGCAGTCGGGACATTTGGGACAAAAAGGCCCGAACCGGCCGGCTTGGCCGAAGTAAGCACAAATAGCCCACAAAGCAACAGGGACATCTGGGACAAAAGTATGCGGCGGGCACGAAATGCCGGTTCAACCGAGAAAAAATTGGCTAACTGCTGAGAGGGACGCAAATGGGACAATCGGCCCAAAAAGGCGCGAACCGGCCGAACCGGGTGAAAAAGGGCCAGACAGTCCAAAATCAAATGTGACAATCAGGCCAAAAAGGCGCGAACCGGCCGAACCGGCCGAAAAGAGTCAAGTCAGTCCGAAGCAAAGTGGGACAAGCGGGCCAAAAATGCCCGAACCGGCTGAATCGGCCGAAATGAGTCCAGAGGGTCCAAAATCAAATGGGACATCTGGGACAAATAGACGCGAAATGCCCGAACCGGCCGAAATGAGCACAAAGGGCCCAAAATCAAATGGGACATCCGGGACAAATGGAGGCGAAGTACGCGAAGGAGCCGAAGGAGCCAAGGACCAATCAGAAACTGCCACGTGTCCTCACAGGAGAAAAAGTCAAAAGGTCAAAGGGGCGCGTTATCGAGCGCTGAACCGAACCAATGAAATGGCGCCACGTGTCCAAGATTAAGGGGCCCACAAGCAATTTCAAAAGGAAATCCCGCGAAAGACGAAGGAGAGAGAATTACTCGTCCAATCAGCACGTGCCACGTGTCGTCCAGATGGCGAAGAGCGGGAAAACATTTTAAAATTCGTTTTGATCTGTTCCGTGCCCTAAATCTTCAGATCGCCATATCTTTTGATCCAGAGCTAACAGTTTTGGCACACCCGATGGGACCTTAGAGGTCTTTCACTTCATCTTTTGCAGGTTGATGTGTTCCTGTGAAGATTTCAGCCTTTGGAGGCACTTGCAAACACATCTGGCGACTCCATCTGGTCAACAACCATCTCTGAAGTTGTAGACCTTCCTTTCCATTCATTTTCATTCATTTTCCATTCATCCTTCTTTCCATCTCTTTCATTCTTCCTCATTCTTTGAAGTTGTGCAATCATGACTTCATTTCCATCATGGATTTCATATCAACAACAGCAGTATATTCCACCTCCAACAGGTTTTACAAATCCTCCAGATCAGCATGCATATTCATATGAACAACAGTGCCAAAGTCAGTTTGGCTATGGAGCTTTCCAAGAGCAAGAGTATGCATATAATGAAGACAATCAGATGCAAGATGCTGGTCTGTTGGGGAAAATCCAAAAGATGGAGGTAAACATAGTGCAGTCCAGGGCTCAGGCACAGATGAAAGCTTTTGGAATCGGTTATGGAGCACCCTGTCCATGGGTGGGACCTTTTCCAAGGCATTACAGCCCTCAGGAGAAGCTTGACTTCATGATTGCAACGCTGCCTTTGCTTGCAAAGTGGATTGAAGAAATAGAGGTGTATGAGAGAAGTATTCAGCAACCTTGTCAACGGGTAAGCACACCATCTCATGCCTTTCCTTTTCCTCTTTCCCAATCTGTTTCATTTCAGCAGTGTCAAGTTTCAAACCCTCCATCTGCTGTCCCAAGTGTTGAATCCATTTCTCCACCCCCCAGTCTTCCACCTCATCTCGATTCTTCTTTCCTTTTCCCTTCCAAACAGTCATCCCCTCCACAAGAGCTAACAGAAATACCCCCTCTCCAAAGAAACAAGAGGTTTCACTGCCTCCACCACCACAAAAAGTGTAAAATCGGTTGAGTTTCAACCCATTCCTCCTCTTGCATTCCCAATTTCATATGGGGAAGAAGGAATTGAAAAAATCAGTCATCAAGGACAGCAAGAAGAGGAGCCCAACAGAAAAGAAATGACAAATGACTTGAAGGTTTGGGCTACTAAATTTGGGATGACAAAGATCCCCTTGATGGTTAAGCCTACAGAAGAGGCTAAGGTTGAACAAATGGTGGTTAGGACTGATTTGGTTGCAGCAGAAGAAGAAGATCTTGCAGTCCCAACTTGTCCTCTAGAGCAGCAAATTGAAGAGTTTGACTTGACAAAATTCATGCTGGAGAAGGAGTTCAATCAAGAGCAATATTGCCTTCAAACATTAGAGGAAGGAGAAGCTGCTCTAAATCTAAAAGAAGAGGAACACATCCTAGCTGTGGAGGAGAAAAGTGCAGATCCAAGGGCTTCGAGCACAAAGCAGGCTACAGGAGAACCTTCAGTTCTTCTTTCCACTTCATCTCTCTCAAGTTCTATTACTGAAAAGGAGTTTGATCTCTCAAACTCAATATTGGAAAGTGAAGGAAACCATGGTGGTCAAGTTACAGATCAAGAGGACACCATGGAGGAAGTTGAACACGAGCAGCAGGACAGCAATGAGGCAGTTTACCTGTCAGATTTGAAGGACTGTTTTGATGGAGAAGATCCGGTTGAGCTTTCACCTTTCTCTCTTTCATCATCCACATTCCAAACACAAGAGCCTGCTGCCATGAAGGAGAGCTTTCATTTGCAGCAGCCTGCATCTTACAGTAGCTCTTTGGGATCAAGATTGGAAGATTTTTATCTTCCATGTTATTCATTGGAGGAAGATAAAGGACTGAAGAATTTCACCAGTTCTTCCACACCATCCATTCAAGAGGGTCTACAAGAAGACTCCATTCTTGGAGTTGAAAATCAGAGCTATGGGCATATCAAACGGATCAGACCTTGCCCAATCAGGTATTTGGCTTCATTAGAGCCAAAGGAGAAGCCACAACCAGTCATGCTTGCTTCTGAGCATGAGGATGAGCTACAAAGTACCAAGGATCAGCTGCCATACCTCTCCAATCCAAATGCAGAGCAACTAAAAGAGGTATTGGATTTTTCAGTTGATACCTTGATGGTTTGGATAGAACACCATCTTCTTGTTGATTTTCCATCCATCCAAACAGCCATGATCAGTGCCAAATTAATTGCATGGCTGCCAATTTTGAAGAAAGGAAGCTATTTCTCACAACCAGTTGCAGGGTTTGTTTAGCTTGCCTTTGCTTCCAGTTAGAGTAGAGTAGCTAGGTTTTCTTTCAGTAGAAGAAGTGCTTGTGCACACTCTGCATGTTCCATTTGGGGCATGTATGATTTTCAGTTTTGTACATATTTTTGGTGTTGCTGGTTCTGCTCTTGCAGAGTTCATTTCAGTGGCATCTTGGTGAAGACACTCCAGGTTCAATGGGTTTCCAAGTGGCTCAGAGGGAGGTTTTCGAAGTTCAGATCAGTTGCAGGTTGTAACTCATGACTCCATGCCCAATGGATGCTTCAGGCTACTGATCATTCATCTAGCAGGTAGATGACCCCATTGAGTCGCCAAACTGTTGTCAAAATTTCACCCCCCCTGGGTAATTTTGATAACATGCATTAGAATATTCAAGTCCCAGGAAAATTGATTGATTCGGGGCCAAAAATCATGTTGCTAGAGTCCCCTAAAATATTTTCTAAGTTCCTTGTCTGAGAGGAAAAGAGCAAGCTCTGAGAAAATGCAAAAAAAAGTTGCAGAAGGCAAGTAGGTTGATCCAGGAAAAAATCATAAAAATGATTAAGTCCTAGTCCTAGGGGCAGTTGGGACATTTGGGACAAAAAGGCCCGAACCGGCCGGCTCGGCCGAAGTAAGCACAAACAGCCCGCAAAGCAACAGGGACATCTGGGACAAAAGTACGCAGCGGGCGCAAAATGCCGGTTCGACCGAGAAAAAATTGGCTAACTGCTGAGAGGGACGCAAATGGGACAATCGGGCCAAAAAGGCGCGAACCGGGTGAAAAAGGGCCAGACAGTCCAAAATCAAATGGGACAATCGGGCCAAAAAGGCGTGAACCGGTCGAACCGGCCGAAAAGAGTCAAGTCAGTCCGAAGCAAAGTGGGACAAGCGGGCCAAAAATGCCCGAACCGGCCTAATCGGCCGAAATGAGTCCAGAGGGTCCAAAATCAAATGGGACATCTGGGACAAATGGACGCGAAATGCCCGAACCGGACGAAATGAGCACAAAGGGCCCAAAATCAAATGGGACATCTGGGACAAATGGAGGTGAAGTACGCGACGGAGCCGAGGACCAATCAGAAACTACCACGTGTCCTCACAGGAGAAAAAGTCAAAAGGTCAAAGGGGCGAGTTATCGAGCGCTGAACCGAACCAATGAAATGGTGCCACGTGTCCAAGTTTAAGGGGCCCACAAGAAATTTCAAAAGGAAATCCCGTGAAAGACGGAGGAGAGAGAATTACTCGTCCAATCAGCACGTGCCACGTGTCGTCCAGATGGCGAAGAGCGGGAAAACATTTTAAAATTCGTTTTGATCTGTTTCGTGCCCTAAATCTTCAGATCGCCATATCTTTTGATCCAGAGCTCAGATTTCCACGTTCTTTATATCAACGAAAATCTGTTGAGATGCTCTACATGATTTTGGGATCAATCTCGAGTTTTGGTGTAGTCTGAAGAGATAAAATTGAGAAACAGCTCTAACGTGTGGTAATGGCTAGAAGCGACCTTTCAACAACCCGTTTTAATGCTAATGGGTCGCATTCTTCTTCTGCACGGCCAGAAGTGACATTTTAGCAGCCAAATTAATACAAATGGGTCACATTCTCCTCCAAAATCACTCAAAGTGATAGGGTATGGGTTGGTAAGATCCTCCATGCTGATTTAATGCATCTGCAGTCAATGAGGAATGGGCTTGCACGTTTTCCCACGTTTTCTGTCCCCTGGGCTCGACCCATGCAATGTAAAAGCTAGATTTGGCTCATTTTTTTTAAAAAGAGGTTGTTCATTCTTTCGACTCGGCCCTCCCTTCTTTTCTTCTCTAGGGTTGAAAATGGAGTTTGAGCCTCCTCCCTGGTCTGTAATGGCATTTTTTGCCTTTTACTAATGGAATGATGTTCTGTGCAAACTTCTGGAGCAACAAAATGTGTTCTGTGATGCATCTATCCATCCTCTCTCATTTTTGCTTGTCTTCTTCTTGCCTCTCTTCATTGCAGGTGTCTATGCATGTTTGAATGTTCATTGCAGGTTTGGAGCTGTGTTCATGGAGTTTTGGGACATTTTCTATGTGAAATCTATCCTTGGGCCTGTGATGCATCTGTCCATCCTTCACATTGCTCACCTCTCTTTGTCCCATGACAGTTTTGATAGATGTTCAACATCCTCCTTCTCTGGTGTATCACCGTTTTAGTGTAGGCTTTTGCTGTTTTTCCCTTCTCTCTCTCTCTCTGTCTCCTTGGCATGGTTAGATTAGGATTAGATTAGCTTGCCTGCACTGGAATAGCTTGTGGCAGGTAGTTTAGGAGCAGGAACCAGCCTTCTCTGGAGATTCCTCTCTCGGTTTCACAAGTCCCACGCTTGGAGAGAGGTTTCCATGTTGTGCAATCACACTGGATGCCTGAACATCAACCTAGAAGCCTGATGTGCATCCAGGGGTGCTGTGATTTTGCACTAACACAACCATTCATAGCAATAATACTATTATATAAACAGAAATATATATAAATTTATTTATTTTTTAAAAAAACAAAAAAAAAACAAAAAGACATACCGTCAAATACCAACTCGACATACAAGCCGCCTACTTGGATTTGCAAACAAAATTTGCCTTTAATCAAGTGATCGTAAAGGCACTGTGGAGGCCCACCACTAGAGGCGTCGACAACGACACGAAGGGGGGGGGAATACTAACATTAAGCATGAACACCATGCTCTAACCAAGGTGCCACCAACAACAAGCTCCTCTTGCGTGAATCAAGGCTCGTCCCATAAAGCAACCAACCCAAACAAAAAAAATCACTCAAACCACCTATTGAATTCGAGAATGATATTTTTCCTTAATAAGGTAATAAAAAAAGGCGAAACCAACAAAGATCAGCAGAAGCACAATAGTGTTAAACACATAGAAAAAATGGTCGTCAAAGAAGAAAAAGGAGAATGACAAATGGGGCATTACATTCTCCTCCCCATAAGAGAGCATCATCCTCGATGTGACATAACATAGAGGAAAAGAAATGGTACACAACAAAAATAATATGGATGAAGATGCTCTCTAAGGTTAAGATTTTCGAGGCAAAAGCACGGCCCTGGGGTGGCCTTAGGAACATGTCGTAAAAATTTTAACTTTAATGGTTATGTGAAGAGTGGTAGTTTCCCTTATTCATTATTTCATTTTTCTGTTTCCATTAACATTATTCTTAGTTTAATTTCTTAAATAAAAATTCATTATTGAAGAGCTTTAGTTTATTCTTTATTGTGGGTGCCCAACATGACTGCTAACACAACACCCTACCGGGGTCAGAAAGACACTACAGATTCACAAACACACAAGTATAGACTTCGAGACTGTATTACAACACAAAATATTACTTAGATACAGAAGGGAATAGGCACACTCCACATAACATAGTACTTGTCACACAACCATGATTGACAATTAGAATATTTGAACAAAGTGTGCTATGACAACCAGACATTTCCTCAATTCCACAAATGCAGATTCTACATGACTTAGAAAATAGCTACACATACATAGGGTCCACACCGGCATCAATGCCATATCCACAACATCACAAAACATATCCAACTGATATGAGTAACACATATATCATAACACCATAACCAAAACATCATAATACATCTGCATACCTCCTGAACTATCAGTCACACATACATGAAAATATCTTGTGCCTCCCTCAATCCCTTATGCCTCCCCTCAAGCCCTTATACCTCCCCTCAAGTTTCTTTCACAATAAAATTGATGCCATTGGCATTCCCTTACGCCCCACCACAAGGAGGCCGGTTGTCCCCATGGCCCAAGACACATAGGGTTTGGACACTCCTAACCCAAGTGACATAATAACGCATGGTTCCACAACCCGCTAGTTATTTGTAACTCTTTGGGGCGTACCCCCATACAACGAAGCGGGTCCATACGTCCAACCATTCCATGGTGCATCCTATGACCCTATTCCACACATCACAACAATAGAACCAGCATAACAATCTGATCCAAAATGCCAATTGGAAAAGTACAAGCCTTGGGCAAGGCATAAAATCTTAAAATTTAGAAGAAGATTCAAAACCAAGCAAAACAACTGACCAAATGGCCATATTTAGTGTAAAATTCTGAGTGTTAGTACCATAAACCAAGGAAATTCCCAAAATGTAAAGCATGGAAATGAAGAAAAGTACCGGTCCTTGCAAAAGAAAGTAAAAAGCTCAATTTACGAATAAAAAACACTTATAATAATGTCACGTTACGATAACTGTGTGGCCTTATCTTGCCACCAAAGGGGTAGTCAATGAGTTGCTAGCACTCGGAACATTGAGCCTCAGTTCGTAAAAAAAAATACATATCCATAGTACAACTGTCATCATCTCGATCAGAATCATCTCGCCACGACTTCAACAAGGCTCAACATAGACAAAATAACATAGGTTGAATCTATACGACAAACATATCGGGAGAGAGAAAGAAAGTACAAGTCACCATCTACTGAGCCTAAGGTGTCTGTGAAACACAATATGCATGACAACTGTTGCGCAAGTGCCACACATACCAAACAAACAAAAGTGGCTTTTCACCCTATGTAAGGCTCCACTTCCTATCTCATACTTGGCTCGAGTGATTGGTCAACGGTACACATTTTATCACTCCAAACATTCTCAGTTTACTGATTTCCCTCAGGCTCGGTTAGTGTAAGGTTCACAACATAACATATAACTACATTACTCACACAATGGTTGGTGCACACATAGCTACCATAATGTCTCACGTATGGTATTTATATAGGGTAGATCACAATCATACATTCACTGGGCGTACACATCACTTTACCACATTCTGCACCCAAAGTGCAATCACTATACGATAGGGTTCATACACTCACCGTATGACCCTAACTCACGACATGAATCATTACATATTACACAATCATACATATGACAAACATAGTAACATAACAACATAACATTAATTGCTACATAACAAGGTGATACACACATTTCTTCAAAAACATAGTAAAGCATCATGATATAACTCATTTCATTTTACATCAATCCAGTCACACAACATATCAATACCCTACATATCACATTATGCCACAGTGCTCCAACACCTCGTCATCCACATTAGAATTCTTTTCACACATCACAAACAGTAATTCACACGTGAACTCTTCATATAATCCACAAGAAGGAGAGAGAATAATCCTATCCCCAACATATCAACATGATAACAAATATGCACTAAGTGACATACACATCATGTGCGTTCACAATATCACAATTACGACATGGATCACATCACGCTTAAAGCACATTACTCTTCCAATATCTACCATCACCATACAACATCATCATCATCATGCAGTAACATCTTGTAACAGCACCACCACTCCAAGTTGGCCCAAAGGTTCGAGAGCATGAACCTCCGCTCTGATACCAAGTGTAATGCCCAAAAAAAACAGGCTCACAAGTCTAGATGGGAAAACACAAGATAATAATTTTTTTTTGACTTTCTTGACACAAAACATGACACAACATGTCGTCACCAAGGTTACAACTAACTCTGAGAACCACTTGATACAAGGATGACCCCAAGGTAAAACAAAAATGTTCACACCCAACAAGGACAATTCATTTTCTTTTTGACAAGACTACATAGAAGTCCAACCACATTACACTCTTACAGCTAGGGCAAGCCAGAGTAAGAAAATATTGACGGTTAATAGAACAAGGAATTTTTTTTTATACAACGTTCCCTGTTACGAATTATATAATTCAAACACACGTTCAAGTTTTAATAATTGTTCTCTATCCAACTAATGCAGTTTGGATCACACAATTTCCTTTTAAAACCAATGTTCCCTGTTCACATACTTGTAATATGGAACACACATTCAATTCCATTCAATCATATAACAGTTACCATATGCTGCTATAAATGACTCGAAGAACTACCGATCCCCCATTTTATGGCTCGGAGTTTCAGCGATCTCTCATTTCATGACTCAGCAACTTACCGATCCTTCATGTAAATCTGTGCATTATATAATGAATATACAGGGTTCTCTTAGCATTTTCAGTTATCTAAGTGATCCATTTAAGAAGCCTATTTGAATATCTGTTACTGATATTCATCTGACATCCTCCATCTTAAACTAGGTGATTAGGACAACGCAACCAGCACTTGCGATACTTTGGCCAAAGATTTTCACATGATTTGCATGATCATATTCCTAGGTGTGGTACACATCATTGGATTACGTCCTTCACCTCACTTCATCTGTTATCTAGAATGGTCTTTCCTGGTCTCTTCGAGTCCTTCCGTTTAAGGTCAAGCTCCAATCCCCAACTAGCAATATGAACGACTATAGGAAGTTACTCATGGTAACTAAAGATACGCAGACATACGATGTCATCCCTAGATGACTCCGTGTGTCTAGTTACCTTTAGTTCCTCCGGAGTCACTCTGTATACGTGATCACATTCCTATCCCCAGCCAATAACTTCGTATCCAGCTTATGTAAACTTGATGATTTAATTCGGGAGGGCATTGTAATATGTCAGCTATAACATTGTGTTGTCACAAAGGCCCCACCTTCATGAAGACACCATATTGTAGCTGGCATATGTCAATGTCCTACGGAATCCTCCCATCGAGAGTACACATCCAGCTCAAGTGTGATTTGGTTACGATCTTAATATTTAAGATCAACTTTTAGCAGCCATGATGATCCTTTATTCTCGTTCTTGTTACAGTTGTATGTAGCTAAGAGAGACTTAATCCATCTTCTAGCTTACTACGCATCTCCTCCTTCATACTGAAGGGTTGCATTTTCTCTACTTGGTTCCTTTCTTAATCTTTGGACTAATCAACCCATTATCGATAAACTTAATAAGTTTAACCTATTAAACTTAACCAAGTTTTCCACAACTATAAACAAATTCAGAATTCCATCTTATTAGACGTCATTTAAACGAGGTCTAATTTTAAATGAATTTATTCATTTATCCTCCTTAACCTTACATAGTTAAGGCCTGTTAACAATAGATATGTTTTCCCATATCCTTATTTTCAAAATTTTAAACATTCGAGGCTATTAACGGAGTCTGAATATAAGGTTTGGCTGCTCCTAATTTATTTGATATTCCTTAGCTTTCAAGCATAATCCCTGAATACCTTTCAATTAAGAGATCATGTTTACCTAAATCCTTTTTGATGTCAATTTAAAATTCATCTTAACCCAAGTATGAACTAATTGCACATTTCAACGTAAAAGTTGCATTTAGGTAAAGAATAGATGTTATTCCCTTTTAAATCCATCCATTAACATTTGAATAATTCCAAATCAAGGAATAATGTTATATTCTCAAACTTATTCAACAATATCAAACTGATACAGTCATTAAAAATATCACACTCGTACTTGTATTCATCCATCGGCTTTACAATCTATACATTTGCCAGTCCAAATGACTGGACTTTGTTTATATTAAAGAACATTACAACTCATAATTTAGAAGAATGTAATTTCTTCTTTTCTCATTTCCTCGTAGAGGATTAATAGTTATCAGTTAAAATCCATCTTCAATTAATCAAAGAAGTATCAGAAAACAACCATGTCTTCGTTTATACTCAAGTTCCATCTGCAAAATTACTTACACGGGTCAGTTCATTGAACTGAGCATATTAAGCACTTGTCATTAAAATGAAGTGCTTTTAATTAACTGTCTCAATAAAAGAACCCTACTTTTATGAAACGTTAATATGAACATCATTCAAGAATTAAATACCAAAAAGGATGAACAACATATCAACTTAATCATCTAATTACCATCCCAATCGGTCAAAGGAGTACTGTCCTCTTTCTGAATACTTATAACAAGAAGTAATTTCCTTCAAACATTTCTAGATTACAAACATCCGTAAGAACTAAAAATACAATTATGTAACTATTGTTCTAACATAATACTATCAATTCCTTTCCCCTACATTAGTTAGAGGAAGATTCACAATTATATTTTAAATAAAACTTCTAGCAGAACCATTTTCCTTTCCTTTCATACTACTTGTCTAATCTCAAACAATCAAACGCTGAAGAGAAAAGTAAACCTTTCCTCATAACTTCCATACTAGAAATTTTTAATTCAATTATCCAAACTCTCTTTCCTTTCCTCATGACTATTTTTAATCCAATCAATGATAACAGTCCAAAGAGAAATAAACAAAAATCAATAATCGAATAAAAGGAAGAAGGATCATATTACCTCTTTTCACTGTTTAACCAAATATCCACTATTTAGCACAGACATAATCCAACAGTATGATTCATTCCGCATAGTATATTTCAATATGCAAAAACTACTATTTACCCTTCCAAAAGTTGACCAGAGTTCATGGCAACTGGTCCGTAAGCATCGATACCAAAAGAACTTCTAACACAATCATTTCTTTTTTTTTAAATAATTCACTCTACAGACATTTACGTCTATATAACATGTAAGAGTGTACAACAACAACAACAAGTCACACTTTCGTCATAATAATGAGAGAATTCACTTTCCAATAGCAAAGTAAGAAATCCATTCATATTCTGCTCCAATGAAAACAATGAAAGGTTCTCAATCCTTAAAATTATATATATATATATATATATATATATATATATATATCCTTGAGTTCAACAGGACACAGAGTAGGATTTGCATACTCTACCTAGTCTATTCTATACACTGAATTTTTTTTGTTCCCATTCAGATCAGAACTTCCTTCCAAACAGTCCTATATGAATACTAAGAACCAACAGGAAGAACACCATATCTAATTAGAACAACAAAGTAAGATGCTACTATGACCTTACTGTCCCAGGGAGCCCATATTCTATGCAATGAAAAACATCTAGGAGATATAACTCGCACAATAGTTTACCAACATCACCACAAGTTTGTTCTTCCCAAACGTTTCCACACACTGAACTCAGAAATACAATATTCGCATAACAATTCATTTGTCAATTCAAACCCGTATAGGGTAATAGATGCGTATGCAAAACACAGTAAAAAACAATCTCATACAGCAAGCACAACCCCCCTTTATTTCACTTATTTGCAAGAAATACCAAAGCCGTGTTCCTTTTATTATGACAGTTCGAACGAGGCATACAGAATCACCTTATCTTTCCATTTTTACAAGAACACATAAAACTCAGAATTAATACACACATAGCTAATGTATTATTCAGCACAAACTCAACTCATATTGAGTAAAGATCAATTACCCAAAATTGCCAAACAACTCACACATCAAGAGCAGATTTATTTCATTCACCTAATTCACAAAAGAAATTACCCAAGTCGTACTCAGCAAAGGAAAAATGACTCAGTCTAGAGATCATTTCATTCAAAACAACAACATCATTTAACTAAATCACCCCTCATAAGAGCAGGGTTGTTTTAATGAGATGTTTAAACAAAAGCAAACGGTTTAAGGAGAAGGGCTTAACATGCCTGTATATTTTTTTTTTTGTGGTTCGAAGAAAACCGTGTCCACAGGAGCTATTTCTCTCCACGGCGTCCGCAGCAGGGCTTTCCCAACAGTCCACTAACTTCCTCAAGCTCAAAAATAGTCGTGGCTATTCCAACAACAACAACAATAACCAAAAATAACAGCAGGTTCGACAGAACCATGGAAAAAAAAATGCAGAGCAACTAAAAACCCGATTGCACACAATGACAAACAAATTTTTCCTCTACCCTCTTTCCAAGCGAGCTGGTCACTAAGACCAAGGTCATTGAATGCATTAAATGCAGTGATTTTTCCTCATTCCTCACGCCACCGCCGACTCAGGTTGACGAGTTTCCTTTTTCAAATTTTGCATGTAATTCC
>CM034149.1:488750950-488800950 GCA_019776745.2 Taxus chinensis | reverse complement strand
TCATGGTAATTACTTTTCATAATGTTGTAACTGCTGAAATGAAGATAAATATGTTAAGACACATCTTTTGATCTTAGAGAAATGTGTTGCTGATCTGGACCCTTGTTTGCTGTAACTTGATACTTGGGACGGAAGTTACTATTGCTTGTGTGATTGCTAATGAGACTTGATATGGAAACTAGTTAATTAAATATTAGGGGATTAAACCCTAACCAACCCCTAAGTTTTATCTTATACCCTAACTACTATCCTATATGGATTTTAGATTTCATAAGGGAGAAAATAGATATAAATTCCATTAACCTATGAACTAGGCGGATGACCTAGATATGGACTATTAAAATCCTAAACTAATCCAAGGGGACGCATAGACCCATGTGGATGGAAAGGATAAGGGGAGGGGAGGTAAGAAATTTATTAGGACAATAAATAATGTCCTTACAAGTTTCAGCGCCAAGTTTGGCGGGAACAAGAAAAAGTTGGAGGTATCCAACTAGCTAAGTGGCTAAAAAGGAATTACATGCAAAATTTGAAAAAAGAAACTCGCCAACCTGAGTCGGCGGTGGCGTGAGGAATGAGGAAAAAGCACTGCATTCAATGCATTCAATGACCTTGGTCTTAATGACCAGCTCGCCTTCGAAAGAGGATAGAGGAAAAATTTGTTTTTCATTGTGTGCAATCGGGTTTTTAATTGCTCTGCATTTTTTTTTCCATGGTTCTGTCGAACCTGCTGTTAGTTTTGGTTATTGTTGTTGTTGTTGGAATAGCCACGGCTATTTTGAGCCTGAGGAAGTTAGAGGATTGCTTGGAAAGCTTTACTGCTGTCGCCGTGGAGAAAAATAGCTCCTGTGGGTGCAGTTTTCTTCGAGCCACAAGAAAGATTAGCAGGCATGTTGAGCCCTTCTCCTTAAATCGTTTTGCTCTTGTTTAAGCATCTCATTAAAACAACCTTGTTCTTATGATGGGTGTTTTAGTTAAATAAAGTTGTTGAATGTTTGAAGTGAATTGATCCTACATGGAATCGTTTTTCTTTTTGATGAATATGGTTTGGGTTTTTCTTGCAATAAGAGTAAAAGGAATGGGATCTGCCCTTGTTGTATGAGTTCTGCATTTTGACAGTGTTGTGTAATCCTTTACAAAATGCAGTAAAACAAATGAAGAATGTCCAACAATGTATGAGTTTTGTTTTGACTGAGTGTTGGGCATCCATTTCTATTACCCAATATGGGTTCAATTTGATGAATGTATTGTGTTATACGAGTATTGGTTTATAAGTTCTGTACATGAAAACGATTTGGGAAAACAAAATTGTGATAATGTTGATGAACTGAATGTGTGACGTGTTATTTCTCCAATTTCTTTTCATTGCATTGATTACAATTTTACCTGGGACATGGTAATTCATTTCATTGTGCATTACCCTTGCTGGTTAAAATACGTTTTAGATTGTTTTCTTGTGAAATGAAGACCGTGAATGGGTTTTTGGAAAAAATGCGAATTGTTTATGAACTGTGCGTGAATATTTGAGGAGTGAGTAGCAATGTATTGATATCTTTCTTAAATCTTTTGAAAAGTAACATAGATGTTTATTCGAACTCCTTCAATGTAATCGGATGGAACCGAACTTGAATAGATTCTTGTTCTTGTAAAAAAAAGGGGGGGGGGGGTTTCTCAAGCTTATTTCAGCTAAATGATGATAATATGTTTGCCAGGATGTACATTTACTCGTTTCAGACTAAGCTCGGGTATGTACTGTTGCTTGTAGCAAACATGTATGTGTGTGTGTATGTATATAAAAGTATATATCCAATGTGCAATCTAGGATTCTTTGTGTGTTTCATCAAGACTGAACTGAAGTGGGCATTCTTACAGATTAAATGTTTGAAAAATGATTCCTTTTACTATTATGATAAGAATCATGATTTTGTAGCTAGCTGTACATTCTTGCTTGTTCAAGCCTAGCTGAAATGTTTGTTTTTGGTGAAACATTTTGGTTGTAAAACTAGCTGTACATTCTTGCTTGTTTATATCTGGACGAGAAAGTCCATTGAGAGAAATATATGAAAGGAAATGATTACATTTTGAGGTTCTTTTGGTACTAATGCTTACGGACCAGTTGCAATGAATTCTGGTCAACTTTCTAGAAAGGTAGCATAGTGGGTGTTGAATACTGAAATATATTTATTCAGAAGGAATGTGCACTAGTGGATCAGGTCTGTTCTAACTAGTGAATATCCGGTTAGACAGTAGGAAGAGGTAATATGATTGAACTTTTATTCAATTATTGATTTTCTTTCATTTCTCTTTGGACTGTTATCATTGATTGATATCACGTTTGAATTAACATTTCTAATACATTTATGAGGAAAGGAAAGAGAGTGTGAATGGATAATTGAATTAATGATCATTTTCTCTCATACAGTTAGAAATCTATGTGTGCACACATGTGCTTGTGTGCATGTGCATGTGCTATGCATGTGCCTATGCATGTGCGTGTGCGTGTTCATGTGCTATGTGTGTGCATTTGCATGTGCGCGTGTGTGTGTGTGTGTGTGCATATGCATGTGCATTTACATTTGAGTGTGCATGTGTTTGTGCGTGTGCTATATGTGTGTGTGTGTGCATGTGCTAGTGTGTGTGCGTGTGCCTGTGCCTGTGCCTGTGCATGTGCATGTGCATGTGTCTGTGCTTGTGCGTGTGCACGTGCACGTGCATTTGTATGAGCATGTGCGTTTGCGTGTGCGTGTGCGTGTTCATGTAATTCACACGCACACGCAGACGCAAACGCACACACACATGCACATACTGTAGGTGTGCGTGCATATTTTCATGTGCGTGTGCATGTGCTGTGCGTGTTCATGTGTTGTGCGTGTGCATGTGTATTACGTGTGTGTGTGCTTGTGCGTGTGCATGTGCATGTGCGTGTGTGTAACGCCTTGATTTTTGTAAGTTATCATGGTAATTACCTTTCATGATGTTGTAACTGCAGAAATGAAGATAAATATGTTAAGACACATCTTTTGATCTTAGAGGAATGTATTGCTTATCTGGACCCTTGTTTGTTGTAACTTGATACTTGGGACAGAAGTTATTATTTCTTGTGTGATTGCTAATGAGACAACAGACTTGTCGTATGCTTAATGAACTCTATTTGCTGATTGACAGCACGCCTTGAATCATTCCATTGATCCAAGGTATGTTGTGGCCTTCTTATGATCGCTTTGTCGATTTACTTTTAAACCAGACTGAAGGTTGATATAAATGTTTTAGCACCTGATTTCAGGTATGAATATCTGGTACGTAGATGCCAATGAAAAAGGTTCGATTCTCAAACCACACACCATTGTAACGCTAGACAGCGTAAGATAATAAGGGCCTGGATGCAAGTGGCACAGGTATGTGGAACTTAGGACGAAATGTCCTGCTTAATGTTGACTATGACTGTCAGGTGGAAAGACTTGATATGGAAACTAGTTAATTAAATATTAGGGGATTAAACCCTAACCTACCCCCAAGTTTTATCTTATACCCTAACTACTATCCTATATGGATTTTAGATTTCATAAGGGAGAAAATAGATATAAATTCCATTAACCTATGAACTAAGCGAATCACCTAGATATGGACTATTAAAATCCTAGACTAATCCTAACCTAAGGAGGGGGACGCATAGACCCATGTGGATGGGAAGGATAAGGGGGGAAGGTAAGAAATTTAATGGGACAGTAAATGAAGTCCTTACATGTACAGCGCCAAGTTTGGCAGGAACAAAGAAAAGTTGGAGGCGTCCAACTAGCTTAGAAACTAAATGGAATTTATATGCAAATTTGAAATTTGGAAACTCACTAACCCGAGTTGGCGGTGGCGTGAGGAATGAGGAAAGGTAGTGCATTCAATGTGTTAATTATCTTGGTCTTAGCGACCAGCTCACCTTGGAAAGAAGATAGAGGAAAAAGAAAAATTGTTGTTGCTGTGTGCATTTGGATTTTAGTTGCTCTGCATTTTGTTTCTCCATGGTTCTGTCGAACCAGCTGTGTTTCGATTATTATCTCTATTCTTTGGAAAAACAAAGGCTATTCTTGAGCCTGTGGAAGTTAGTGACTGGTTGGAAAGCCTGGCCGAGGATGTCGTGGAGAGAAACAACTCTAGTGGGCGCAGTTTTCTTGGAGCCACAAGAAAAAGATTAACAAGCATGTTAAGCCCTTCTCCTTAAACCGCTTGCTTTTGCTTAATAGTCTCATTAAAACAACCCTGCTCTTATGATGGGGGTTTTGGTTATTTTATTTGGCTGTTACGTTGAGATGATTTTGAGTTGAGTCGTTTTCTTTTGCTGTACATGGCTTGAGCATTCTTTGCATAATGATTAAGTTGAATACACTATCCTTACTGTGTGGTTCGTTTTGGAAGTGTTGGGTATTCGCTTTATTACCATTTTGGGTTGTGCTAATAAATACATTAGCTAAATTAATATCACTTCTGAGTTCTGAGCATTCTTGTGAAAATGAAAAGATGAGATGATTTGTATTTCTGGTTGAACTGTCCTTAAAAGAATGAACACGACTTGGGTATACTCGGGTGTTTGAAGAAAATGATTGTTCTTCTTATTGAAATCATTAATGGATTATGCTTTCTCTTTACTACTTCGAAATCTGAAGGTAAGGGGAAAGAGGATTTTATCGTGCATTTTGGATGCGGTTTGATCTTCTAGTCTGAACTGTCATCATAAAAATGAACATGGGTTAGTGTTTCTGTGCAAATGAATGAAACAAATGAGATTTGGCTTGCTGTTGAGATTGTTTTGACTGTACCTTGCTTGCGCATCTATTACCCTATGCGGGTTTGCATTGATAAAGGCATTGTTATGCGAATATTGTATTTCTGAGTTCAGTGTGTGAAAACGTTTGGGAAAAACAAAGCTGTGGTGATATTAATAGACTATTATGCGAGTTATAATTCCTTGATTTTTTTTTATTTGCTTAAAACAAGGGTTCCCTGGGACAGTAAGGTTATTATAGCATCTTACTTTGCTGTTCTAATTTGATATGGTATTCTACCTGTTGGTTCTTTTGGTACTAATGTTTATAGACCACTTGCAATGAACTCTGGTCAACTTTTTGGAAAGGTAATAGTAGTTTTCAATTACTGAATATACTACTCTGAATGAATTATACTATTGGAGTATGTCTGCTCTAAATAAGAGGTATTTGGATAGACAGTAGAAGAGGTAATATGATCTTTCTCCCTTACATATGATTATTGATTTTCATTTATTTCTCTTTGGACTGTTATCATTGATTGATATCACGTTTGGATTAAAACTTCTAGTATAGCTATGAGGAAAAGAAAGAGAGTGTGAATGGATAATTTGAATTAATGATCATTTTTCTCTCATACAGTTGGAAATCTATAATTGTTATGGAACGAATTTTGTACTGCTTGGGTTAAGCATTGGTATTTAATTGTTGTTTGCTTGTTCTCTTCAGCGTTTGATTGCTTGAAATCAGATGAGTTGTATGAAGGAAGGGACAATAATTCGGTTTAGATTTTATTTAAGATCTATCTTTTGAATTCACAACTATTGTAAGAGAATGGAATTGATAGCATTTATGTTAGAAAAACAATTGTACAGTTGTGTTTTTAGTTCTTACAGATGTTTGCAATTTGGAACTATTGAAGGAAATTACTTCTTGTAATAATTATTTGGGAAAGAGGGCAGTAATCCTTTGTCTGATTAAGAGGGTTATTGGATGATTGAGTTGATATGTTGTTCATCCTTTTTGGTATTTAATTCTTGAATGATGTTCATATTAATGTTTCATAAAAGCAGGGTTCTTTTATTGAGACAGTTAATTAAAAGCACCTCATTTTAAAGACAAGTGCTTAATATGCTCAGTTCAATGAACTGACCCGTGCAAGTAATTTTGCAGATGAAACTTGAGTATAAATGAAGACATGGTTGTTTTCCGATACTTCTTTGATTAACTGAAGATGGATTGTATTGATAGCTATTACTCCTCCACGAGGAAATGAGAAAGGAAGAAGTTACATTCTTTTATCTTTATGAGTTGTAATGTTGTTTGATATAAACAAAGTCCAGTCGTTTGGACTGGCAAATGTATAGATCATAAATTCTGATGGATGAATACAAGTAAAAGTGTGATATTTTCAATAACTGTATCAGTTTGATATTGTTGAATAAGTTTGAGAATATAACATTATTCCTTGACTTGGAATTATTCAAATGTTAATGGATGAATTTAAAAGGAAATAACATTTATTCTTTACCTGAATGCAACTTTTACATTGAAATGTACAATTAGTTCATACTTGGGTTAAGATGAATTTTGAATTTTGAAATGTGCATGTGCGTGTGCGTGTGCTTGTGGTTGTGCATGTGCATGTGCGTGTGCATGTGCATTTGCCTATTCATGTGTGTGTGCATGTGTGCATGTCCGTGTGCGTGTGCATGTGATGTGTGCGTGTTTGTGTGGCTGTCCATGTTTATGTGTGTGTGCGTGTTCGTGTGTGTGTGCGTGTACATGTGCGTGTGTGTGTGTGTGTGCGTGTGTGTGTGCGTGTGCGTGTGAGTGTGTGTGAGCATGTGCGTGTGCATGTACATGTTCATGTTCGTGTGTGTGCGCGTGTGCCTGTGTGTGTGTGTGTTTGTTTGCTTGTGTGTGTGCATGTGTGTGTGTGTGTGTGTGCATGTGCGAGTGCGTGTGTGTGTGTGTGTGCCTATGCATGTGATGTGTGTGAGTGTGTGTGGCTATGAGTGTTCATGTGCGTGTGAATGTTCATGTGCATGTGCATGTACGTGTGGTTGTGCGTGTGCGTGTAACTGTGCGCACGCGCGCGTGCGTGTGTGTGTGTGTGTGTTTTCTTGTGCGTGTGCATGTTGCTGTGCATGTACATATGTGTGTGCGTGTGTGTGTGTTTGTGTGTGTGTGTACGTGTGGGTGTGCGTGTGCGTGTGTGTGTGGGTGTTTTTTGCGTGTACATGTGCGTGTGAGTGTGGGTGTGGGTGTGCGTGTGCATCTAGGTGTGCATAAGTGTGTGCATGCTCGTCTAGGTGTGCATGCATGTGCTCTTGTGCGTGTTCGTGTGCGTGTGCGTTTGGGTGTCCGTGTGTGTGTGCGTGTGCTATATGTGCGTGTCTACGTGTGCATGTGTGTGTGTGTGTGCGCTTCTGGGTGTGCATGTGCATGTGCGTGTGTGTGTGCGTGTGCTATTTTTGTGCATGTGTGTGTGCGTGTGTGTATGCGTGTGCGTGTGCGTGTGTGTGTGCGTGTGCGTGAGAATGTGTGTGTGTGTGCATGTGTGTGTTCATGTGCATGTGTGTGTGAGTGTGTGTGAGCATGTACGTGTGCGTGTGCATTTTCGTGTTCATGTTCGTGTGTGTGTGTGTGACTGTGTGTGTGCGTGTGCGTGTGTGTGCGTGTGTGCGTGTGCGTGTGTGTGTGTGCACCTGTGAGTGTGATGTGTGCGTGTGTGTGTGGCTATGCGTGTGCATATTCGTGTGCATGTGGGTGTGCGTGTGCATGTTGTTGTGCGTGTGTTTGTGTGCGCGCGTGTGTGTGTGTGTGTTTGACCGTGTGTTTTCATGTGGCTATGCATGTACATATGCATGTGCGTGTGCGTGTGTTTGTGCGTGTGCATGTGTGTACATGTGGGTTTGCGTGTGCATGTGTGTGTGGGTGTCGTGTGTGTGTGCGTGTGAGTGTGAGTGTGGGTGTGGGTGTGCGTGTGCATCTAGGTGTGCATGTGTGTGTGCCTATTCGTCTATGTGTGCACACATGTGCTTGTGTGCGTGCTCATGTGCGTGTGTGTTTGGGTGTCCGTGTGCGTGTGCATGTGCTATGCGTGTGCCTATGCATGTGCATGTGTGTGTTCATGTGCTATGTGTGTGCATTTGCATGTGTGTGTGTGTGTGTGTGTGGGTGTGCATGTGCGTATGTGTGTGCATTTGCATTTGAGTGTGCATGTGTTTGTGCGTGTGCTATATGTGTGTGTGTGCATGTGCTAGTGTGTGTGCTTGTGCATGTGCGTGTGCCTGTGCATGTGCCTGTGCCTGTGCTTGTGCATGTGCGTGTGCATGTGTCTGTGCCTGTGTGTTTGCGTGTGCGCGTGCGTGTGCGTGAGCATGTGCGTTTGCATGTGCGTGTGCGTGTTCATGTAATGCACACGCACACGCAAACGCAAACGCACATGCACATGCACATGCTGTAGGTGTGCATACATGTTTTCATGTGCATGTGTGTGTGATGTGTGTGTTCGTGTGTTGTGCATGTGCGTGTGTATTGCGTGTGTGTGTGTGTGCCTCTGCGTGTGCATTTGCATGTGCATGTGCGTGTGTGTAACGCCTTGATTTTTGTAAGTTATCATGTTAATTACCTTTCATGATGTTGTAACTGCAGAAATGAAGATAAATATGTTAAGACACATCTTTTGATCTTAGAGGAATGTGTTGCTTATCTGGACCCTTGTTTGTTGTAACTTGATACTTGGGACAGAAGTTATTATTGCTTGTGGGATTGCTGATGAGACAACAGACTTGTCATATGCTTAATGAACTCTATTCGCTGATTGACCGCACGCCTTGAATCAATTCCATTGATCCAAGGTATGCTGTGGCCTTCTTATAATCGCTTTGTCGATTTACTTTTAAACCAGAGTGAAGGTTGATATAAATGTTGCAGCACCTGATTTCAGGTATGAATATCTGGTACGTAGATGCCAATGAAAAAGGTTCGATTCTCAAACCACACACCGTTGTAACGCTAGACAGCGTAAGATGATAAGGGCCTGGATGCAAGTGGCACAGGTATGTGGAACTTAGGACGAAATGTCCTGCTTAATGTTGAATATGCCTGTCAGGCAAAAAGACTTGATATGGAAACTAGTTAATTAAATATTAGGGGATTAAACCCTAACCTACCCCCAAGTTTTATCTTATACCCTAACTACTATCCTATATGGATTTTAGATTTCATAAGGGAGAAAATAGATATAAATTCCATTAACCTATGAACTAGGCGAATCACCTAGATATGGACTATTAAAATCCTAGACTAATCCTAACCTAAGGAGGGGGACGCATAGACCCATGTGGATGGGAAGGATAAGGGGTGAAGGTAAGAAATTTAATGGGACAGTAAATGAAGTCCTTACATGTACAACGCCAAGTTTGGCAGGAACAAAGAAAAGTTGGAGGCGTCCAACTAGCTTAGAAACTAAATGGAATTTATATGCAAATTTGAAATTTGGAAACTCACTAACCCGAGTTGGCGGTGGCGTGAGGAATGAGGAAAGGCAGTGCATTCAATGCATTAATTATCTTGGTCTTAGCGACCAGCTCGCCTTGGAAAGAGGATAGAGGAAAAAGGAAAATTGTTGTTGCTGTGTGCATTTGGATTTTAGTTGCTCTGCATTTTGTTTCTCCATGGTTCTGTCGAACCAGCTGTGTTTTGATTATTATCTCTGTTCTTTGGAAAAAAAAAGGCTATTCTTGAGCTTGTGGAAGTTAGTGACTAGTTGGAAAGCCTGGCTGAAGACATTGTGGAGAGAAACAACTCCAGTGGGTGCAGTTTTCTTGGAGCCACAAGAAAAAAATTAACAAGCATGTTAAGCCCTTCTCCTTAAACCGCTTGCTTTTGCTTAATAGTCTCATTAAAACAACCCTGTTCTTATGATGGGGGTTTTGGCTATTTGATTTGGCTATTACGTTGAGATGATTTTGAGTTGAGTTGTTTTCTTTTGTTGTACACGGCTTGAGCATTCTTTGCATAATGATTAAGTTGAATACATTGTCCTTGTTGTGTGGTTCGTTTTGGCAGTGTTGGGTATTCGCTTTATTACCATTTTGAGTTGTGCTAATAAATACATTAGCTAAATGAATATCACTTCTGAGTTCTGAGCATTCTTGTGAAAATGAAAAGATGAGATGATTTTTATGTCTGGTTGAACTATCCTTACAAGAATGAACACGACTTGGGTATTCTCGGGTGTTTGAAGAAAATGATTGTTCTTCTTATTGAAATCATTAATGAATTATGTTTTCTCTTTGCTGCTTCGAAATTTGACGGTAAGGGGAAAGAGGATTTTATTGTGCATTTTGGATGCGGTTTGATCTTCTAGTCTGAACTGTCATCATAAAAATGAACATGGCTTAGTGTTTTTGTGCAAATGAATGAAATAAATGAGATTTGGCTTGCTGTTGAGATTGTTTTGACTGTACCTTTCTTGTGCATCTATTACCCTATGCATGTTTGCATTGATAAAGGCATTGTTATGCGAATATTGTATTTCTGAGTTCAGTGTGTGAAAACGTTTGGGAAAAACAAAGCTGTGGTGATATTAATAGACTATTATGCGAGTTATAATTCCTTGATTTTTTTTTTATTTGCTTAAAACATGGGTTCCCTAGGACAGTAAGGTTATTATAGCATCTTACTTTGTTGTACTAATTTGATATGGTATTCTGCCTGTTGGTTCTTTTGGTACTAATGTTTATAGACCACTTGCAATGAACTCTGGTCAACTTTTTGGAAAGGTAATAGTAGTTTTCAATTACTGAATATACTACTCTGAATGAATTATACTATTGGAGTATGTCTACTCTAAATAAGAGGTATTTGGATAGACAGTAGAAGAGGTAATATGATCTTGCTCCCTTATATTCGATTATTGATTTTCATTTATTTCTCTTTGGACTGTTATCATTGATTGATATCACGTTTGGATTAAAACTTCTAGTACAGCTATGAGGAAAAGAAAGAGAGTGTGAATGGATAATTTGAATTAATGATCATTTTTCTCTCATACAGTTGGAAATCTATAATTGTTATGGAATGAATTTTGTACTGCTTGGGTTAAGCATTGGTATTTAATTGTTGTTTGCTTGTTCTCTTCAGCGTTTGATTGCTTGAAATCAGATGAGTTGTATGAAGGAAGGGACAATAATTCGGTTTAGATTTTAGTGAAGATCTATCTTTTGAACTCACAACTATTGTAAAAGAATGGAATTGATAGCATTTATGTTAGAACAACAATTGCACAGTTGTGTTTTTAGTTCTTAAAGATGTTTGTAATCTGGAACTATTGAAGGAAATTACTTCTTGTAATGATTATTTGGGAAAGAGGGCAGTAATCCTTTGTCTGATTAAGAGGGTTATTGGATGATTGAGTTGATATGTTGTTCATCCTTTTTGGTATTTAATTCTTGAATGATGTTCATATTAACATTTCATAAAAGTAGGGTTCTTTTATTGAGATAGTTAATTAAAAGCACCTCATTTTAAAGACAAGTGCTTACTATGCTTAGTTCAATGAACTGACCCGTGCAAGTAATTTTGCAGATGAAACTTGAGTATAAATGAAGACATGGTTGTTTTCCGATACTTCTTTGATTAACTGAAGATGGATTTTAGTGATAGCTATTACTCCTCCATGAGGAAATGAGAAAGGAAGAAGTTACATTCTTCTATCTTTATGAGTTGTAATGTTATTTGATATAAACAAAGTCCAGTCATTTGGACTGGCAAATGTATAGATCGTAAATTCTGATGGATGAATACAAGTAAAAGTGTGATATTTTCAATAACTGTATCAATTTGATATTGTTGAATAAGTTTGAGAATATAACATTATTCCTTGACTTGGAATTATTCAAATGTTAATGGATGAATTTAAAAGGAAATAACATCTATTCTTTACCTGAATGCAACTTTTACGTTGAAATGTGCAATTAGTTCATACTTGGGTTAAGATGAATTTTGAATTGACATTAAAAAGATTTAGATAAACATGAAATCCTAATTGGAAGGTATTCGGGATTAGTTTGAAAGCTAAGGGATATCAAATAACTTAGGGGCAGCCAAACCTTGTATTCAGACTCCGTTAATAGCCTCGAATGTTTAAATTTAGAAAATAAAGATATGGGAAATCATATCTATTGTTAACAAACCTTAAATAAGTAAAGTTAAGGAGGATAAATGGATAAATTCATTTAGAATTAGACCTCATTTAAATGACATCTAATAAGATGGAATTATGAATTTGTTTACAATTGTGGAAAAACTTGGTTAAGTTTAATAGGTTAAACTTATTAGATTTATCGATAATGGACTGATTAGTCCAAAGAATAAGAAAGGAACCAAGAAGTGAATATGCAACCCTTCGGTATGAAGGAGGAGATGCGTATTAAGCCAGAAGATGGATTAAGTCTCTCTTAGCTATATACAACTGTAACAAGAACAAGGATAAAGGATCAGCATGGCTACTGAAAGTTGATCTTAAATACTAAGATTATAACCAAATCACAATTGAGCTGGATGTGTACCCTTGATGAGAGGATTCCATAGGACATTGACATACGCCAGCTACAATATGGTATCTTTGTGAAGGCAGGGCCTTCATGATGACACAATGTTATAGCTGACATATTACAATGCCCTTCCGAATTAAATCATCAAGTTTACATAAGTTGGATAATAAGTTCATGGATGGGGATAGAAATGTGATCACGTATACGGAGGACTAAAGGTAACTAGACACACAAATTCATCTAGGAACGACACCGTATGTCTGCGTATCTTTAGTTACCATGAGTAACTTCCTATACTCATTCCTATTGCTAGTTGAGGTTAGAGTTTGACCTTAAATGGAAGGACTGGTAGAGACCAGGAAAGACCATTCCAGACAACAGATGAAGTGAAGTGAAGGACGTATTCCATTGGTGTGTATCACATCTAGGAATATGATCATGCAAAGCATGTGAAAATCTTTGGCCAAAGTATCGCAAGTGCTGGTTGCGTTGTCCTAATCACCTAGTTTAAAATGCAGGATGTCAGACGAATATCAGTAACAGATATTCAAATAGACTTCTTAAATGGATCACTTCGATAACTGGAAATGGTAAGAGAACCTTGTATATTCATTATAGTATGCATGAATTAACATGAAGGATCGGTAAGTCGCCGAGTCATGAAATGAGAGATCATTGAAACTCCGAGCCATAAAGTGGGAGGTCTGTAGTTCTTCGAGTCATTTATAGTAGCATATGGTATCTGTTATATGATTGAATGGCACTGAATGTGTGTTTCATATTGCAAATATGTGAACAGAGAACATTAGTTTTAAAAGGAAATTATGTGATCCAAACTACATTAATTGGATAGAGAACAATTATTAAAACTTGAACGTGTGTTTGAATTATATAATTCATAACAGGGAATATTTTATATAAAAAAAAAATTCCCTTGTTCTAGTATCTTAAAATGGGGATGTTATAGTGTTCTTGTGCATGTGCGTTTGTATGTTTGTACGTGTGCGTGTGCATGTGAGTGTGCATGTGTGTTTGTGTGTGCCTATGCATGTGCATGTGCGTGTGAGTGTGAGTTTGCGTGTGCGTGTGCGTGTGCATGTTCATGTTCATATGTGTGCGCGTGTGCATGTCCGTGTGCGTGTGCGTGTGTATGTGAGTGTGCGTGCGCATGTGTCTGTGTCTGTGCATGTACATGTGCGTGTGCATGTGTGTGTGCTTGTGCGTGTGATGTGTGCGTGTGTGTGTGGTTATCCATGTGCATGAGTGTGTGTGTGTGTTCGTGTGCGTGTGCCTGTGCTTGTGCGTGTGCGTGCGTGTGTGTGTGTGTGTGTGTGTGTGAGTGTGTGTGAGCATGTGCGTGTGTGTGTGCATGTGCATGTATGTGTTCATGTTTGTGTGTGTGCGTGTGTGCCTGTGTGTGCGTGTGTGTGTGCGAGTGTGTGTGTGTGTGTGTGTGTGTGTGTGTGTGTGCCTGTGCATGTGAAATGTGCGTGCCTGTGCATGTGATGTGTGCCTGTGTGTGTGCCTGTGTGTGTGATGTGTGCATGTGTGTGTGACTGTGTGTTTTTATGTGCGTGAGCATGTTCGTGTGTGTGTGCGTGTGTGTGTGGCTGTGTGTGTGCGTGTGGTTGTGCGTTTGTTTGTGCGTGTGTGTGTGTGCGCGTTTACCTGTGCATTTGCATGTCACTGTGCATGTACATATGCATGTGCATGTGCGTGTGTTTGTGCGTGTGCATGTGTGTATGTATGGGTGTGTGTGTGTGTGCGTGTGTGTGTGGGTGTCGTGGGCATGTGCATGTGCGTGTGAGTGTGGGTGTGGGTGTGCGTGTGCATGTTCGTCTAGGTGTGCACGCATGTGCTTGTGTGCGTGTTCGTGTGCATGTGTGTTTGGGTGTCCGTGTGGGTGTGCATGTGCTATGCGTGTGCCTGTGCATATGTGTGCGCGTGTTCATGTGCTATGTGTGTGCATTTTCATGTGCGTGTGTGTGCGTGTGCGTGTGCGTATGTGTGTGCATTTACATTAGAGTGTGCGTGTGCATGTGCGTGTTCGTCTAGGTGTGCACGCATGTGCTTGTGTGCGTGTTCGTGTGCATGTGCGTTTGGGTGTCCGTGTGTGTGTGCGTGTGCTATGTGTGTGCCTGTGCATGTGTGTGTGCATGTTCATGTGCTATGTGTGTGCATTTGCATGTGCGTGTGTGTGTGCGTGTGCATATGCATGTGCATTTGCATTTGAGTGTGCATGTGTTTGTACGTGTCTGCATGTGCATGTGCTTGTGCATGTGCTATATGTGTGTGTCTGCATGTGCGTCTGCGTGTGCGTGTGCTTCTAGGTGTGCGTGTGCATGTGCGTGTGCGTGTGTGTGTGTGTGTATGTGCTAGTGTGTGTGCCCATGTGTGTGCTTGTATGTGTACGTGTGCATGTGAGTGTGTGTGTGCGTGTGCGTGTGCATATGTGTGTGTGCGTGTGAGCATGTGCGTGTCCGTGTGCATGTGTTGTGCGTGTGTTGTGCATGTGCTGTAGGTGTGCATGCATGTTTTCATATGCGTGTACATCTGATGTGCGTGTTCATGTGTTGTGCATGTGCGTTTGCATGTGCCTATGAATGTGCGTGTGCGTGTGTGTGCGTGTGTGCTATACGTGGCGTTTGCGTGTTCATGTGAGTGTGTGTGTGTGTGTGCTTGTGTGTGTGCGTGTGTGTTTGCATGTGCATGTGAGTGTGCCTGTGCATGAGCATGTGCATGTCCGTGAGCGTGTTCGTGTGTGTGTGCCCATGCGTGCGCTGTGCATGTGTGTGTGTTGTGCGTGTGCGTATGCATGTGCGTGTGCGTGTGTGTATGCATGTGCGTGTGCGTGTGCATGTGCATGTGCATGTACATGTGCATGTTTGTGTGCGTGTGCGTGTGCATGTGCATGTGCGTGTGCTACATGTTTGTGTCTGTGTGTGCGTGTGCATGTGCTTCTAGGTGTGTGTGTGCATGTGCTAGTGTGTGTGCCTGTGCGTGTGAGTGTGTGTGTGCGTGTGCCTATGCATATGCATGTGTGTGTGCATGAGAATGTGCGTGTGCATGTGCGTGTGTTGTGCGTGTGTTGTAGGTGTGCATGCACATTTTCATATGCGTGTACATGTGCTGTGCATGTTCATGTGTTGTGCGTGTGCGTGTGTATTGCGTGTGTGTGTGCCTGTGCGTGTGAATGTGTTGTGCGTGTGCCTATACATGTGTGTGTGTGGGTGTTGTGGGCATGTGTATGTGCGTGTGAGTGTGGGTGTGGGTGTGCATGTGCGTCTGGGTGTGCGTGTGCGTGTGAGTGTGGGTGTGGGTGTGCGTGTGCATCTGGGTGTGCTTATGCGTGTGCATGTTCATCTAGGTGTGCACGCATGTGCTTGTGTGCGTGTTCGTGTGCGTGTGCATTTGGGTGTCCGTGTGCGTGTGCTATGTGTGTGCATGTGCATGTGCATGTGCGTGTTCATGTGCTATGTGTGTGCATTTGCATATGCGTGTGTGTGCGTGTGCGTGTGCGTATGCGTATACGTATGCGTGTGTGTGTGCCTATGCATGTGTGTGTCTACGTGTGTGTGTGTGTGTGTGCATGTGTGTGCGTGTGCGTGTGCGTGTGCATGTGCGTGTCGATGTGCTTTTGTGTGTGTGCTTGTACGTGTGCGTGTGTGCGTTGCTTGTGTGTTCGGGAGGGTGTGCGTGTGTCTTGGATTTACATGCGTGTGTGCGTGTGAGTGCGCATGTGCGAGTACGTGTGCGTCTGCGTCTGCTTGTGCCCATGTGCGTGTGCTGTGCGTGTGTGTGTGTGCATGTCCGTGTGCCCATGCATGTGCTGTGCATATGCGTGTGCATGTGCGGTTGTGCATGTGCATGTGCGTGTGCGTGTCTGTGTGCTATGTTCGTGTGAGTGTGGTTTTGCTTGTGGGTATACGTGTGTGTGTGTGTACGCGCGCACGCGCGGCGCGTGTGTGTGTGCTTATGCGTGTGCATATGTTCATGTCTGTGCATGTGCGTGTGCATGCAAGTGCATGTGTGTGTGGCGTGTATGTGTAAGTGTGCGTGTGCATGTCCGTGTGCATGTGGGTGTTCGTGTGTGTGTGGCTGTGTGTGTGTTTGAGAGAGCATGTATGAGTGTACATCTGCATATGCATGTTGCATGTGCGTGTGCTTGTGCATGTGGGTTTGCAAGTCCATGTGTTAGTGGGTGTCTTGTGCTTGTGCGTGTGCATGTGAGTGTGGGTGTGGGTGTTGGTGTGCATGTGCGTCTAGTTGTGCTTTTGCGTGTGCGTGTTCGTCTAGGTGTGCACGCAATTGCTTGTGTGAGTGTTCGTGTGCGTGTGCGTTTGGGTGTCCATGTGCGTGTGCGTGTGCTATGCGTGTGCCTGTGCGTGTTCATGTGCTATGTGTGTGCATTTGCATGTGTGTGTGTGTGTTCATGTGCGTGTGTGTATGTGTGTGCGTTTGCATTTGATGTGTGCATGTGCATGTGTGTGTTCTATGTGCATGTCCGTGTGTGCCTGTGTGTTTACGTGTGCATGTGCACGTGCGTGTGCATGTGCTATGTGAATGTGTCATGTATGTATGCATGTGTGTGTGTGTGCATGCGTGTAGCGTGTGCGTGTGCTTGTGTGTGTCTGCAAACTGTCGTGTGTGCGTGTGCGTAGTGTGTGTGCTCGTGTGTGTGCATGTGCGTGTACATGTGGGTGTGTGTGTGCGTGTGGGTGCGCGTGTGCATGTGCATGTGCATGTTCGTGTGCTAGTGCGTGTGTCGTGTGCGCTGTGCATGAGTTGTGCGCGTGTTGCAGGTGTGCGTGCATGTTTTCATGTGCTTGTGCATGTGCATGTGCATGTGCGTATGTTGTGCATGTGTTGTGCGTGTGTTGTAGGTGTGCGTGCACGTTTTCATGTGCGTGTACGTGTGTTGTGAGTGTTCGTGTGTTGTGCATGTGCGTGTGTGTGTGTGTGTGTGTGAATGTGTTGTGTGTGTGTCTGTGCATGTTCCTGTGCATGTGCGTGTGTGTGTGTGTGTATGTGCTATACGTGAGTGTTTGCATGTGCATGTGTGAGTGTGTGTGTGCGTGTGCGTGTGCTTGTGCTTGTGTGTGTGCATGTGCGTTTGCATGTGCATGTGCATGAGCGTGTGTGTGTCACTATCCATGTGCATGAGCGTGTGTGTGTTCGTGTGCGTGTGCATGTGCATGTGCATGTGCTGTGTGTGTGTGCCAGTGTGTGTGTGAGTGTTTGTGTGCATGTGTGTTTACGTGTACGTGTGCATGTGTGTGTTCATGCTCGTGTGTTTGTGTGTGTGCCTGTGTGTGCATGTGCTTGTGCATGTGCTTGTGTGTGTGTGTGTGTGTGTGTGACTGTGCATGTGATGTGGGCATGTGATGTGGGCGTGTGTGTGTGCCTATGCGTGTGATGTGGGCGTGTGTGTGTGCCTATGCGTGTGATGTGGGTGTGTATGTGTGGCGTTGTCGTGCATACGAGTGCGTGTACATGTGTACGTGTGCATATGCTTGTGCGTGTGTGCTGTGCATCTGCTTGTGCGTTGTCCCATGTGTGGATGTGTGTGTGCATGTATGCGTGTGCAATGTGTGTGTGCGTGTGCATATGCAAGTTCATGTAGGTGTGCATGTGTGCGTGTGCGTGTGTTTCTCCATGTGCATGTGTGCATGCAAGTGGTTGTGCATGTGCATGTCCGTGTGCCTGTCGTAAGTGCTTGTTCATGTGCGTGTTATGTGTAGCTGTGCATGCAAGTGCTTGTGTGAGGTGTGCATGTGAGTGTGCGTGTGCAGTGGTCCATGTGAGTGTATGTGGGCTGTGTGTGTGCATGTGAGTGTGTGTGTATCATGTGCTATGTGCTGTGTGCGTGTTTGGATGGGTGTGCGTGTATTTGAATTTACGTGCGTGTGTGTGTGCGTCTATGTGCATGCAAGTGCGTGTGCATGTGTTTGTGCGTGTGCTATATGTGTGCGTGTGCATGTGCTTGTGCGTGTGCATGTGCTATATTTATGTGTCTGCGTGTGTGTGTGCTTCTAGGTATGCATGTGCGTGTGTGTGTGCATGTGCTAGTGTGTGTGCTTGTGTGTGTGCGTGTGCGTGTGCGCGTGCATGAGCATGTGCATGTGCTAGTGCTTGTCCGTGTGAGTGTGCGTGTGTTGTGTGCGTGTTTGTAGTGTGCATTTGCGGTGTACGCGTGCGTGTACGTGTGCATGTGCGTATGTGTGTGCATGTGAGTTGTGCGCGTGTTTGTAGGTGTGCGTGCACGTGTGCATGTGGGTGTGCGTATGTTGTGAGTGTGCGTGTGGGTGTGCATGAGCGTGTGTACATTTTCTTGTGTGTATGTCCATTTGTACATGTGTTGTGTGTTGTGTCTGTGCATGTGCATGTGCATGTGCGTGTTTGGGTGGGTGTGCGTTTACTGTGTGTGTTCTGCTGGTGTGCATGCGTAAGTACGTGTGTGTGCACGTGCATGTGTCGAGTGCATATGCGTCTGTGCCTGCGTATGTGCATGTTCCTTGTGCATGTGCGTGTGGGTGTGCATGTGCATGTGCGTGTCTGTGTCGCGTATGCATGTGCATGCGTGCGTGTGTGTTCGTGTGCGTGTTCGTGTGCATGTGTGTGTGCTTGTGTGCATGTGCGTGTGTCGTGTGCTGTGTGTGTGTGCGTGTGTGTGTGCGTGTGTGTGTGCATGTGCGCTGTGTGTGCGCCATGTGCATGTATGTGTTCATGTTCAAGTGTGTTTGCGTGTGTGCCCTGTGTGTGCATGTGCGTGTGCGTGTGCATGTGTGAGTGCGTGTGTGTGTGTGTGATTGTGCATGTGATGTGTGCATGTGTGTGTGGCTGTGCGTGTTTGTGTGCGTGTGCATGTTCGTGTGCGTGTGTGTGTGCATGCGGATGTGCGTGTGCTTGTGTGTGTGTGCGTGTGTTTGTGCGTGTGCGTGTGCGTGTGCATGTGCCTGTGCATGTGCATGTGGCTGTGCATGTACGTGTGCATGTGCATGTGTAAGTGGGTGTGTGTGTGCGTGTGCATGTACATATCGGTGTGCATGTGCGTGTGTGTGGGTGTCATGTGCATGTGTATGTTCGTGTGCGTTTGCGTTTGCTTGTGGGTGTGCGTGTGCGTGTGTGTGTGCTTGTGTGTGTACGTGTAGGTGTGCACGTGTGCGTGTGCTTGTGTGTTCGGGTGGGTGTGTGTGTGTTTCTGCATTTGCGTGCGTTTGTGTGTACACGTGTGTGTGCATGCGCTAGTGCGTGTGCGTGTGGCATATGCATGTGAGCATGTTCATGTGCTATGCGTGTGCATGTGCGTGTGCATGTACGTGCGCATGTTTGTGTGCATTTGCGTGTGCATTTACATGTGTGTGTGTGCATGTGTATGTGCATGTGTGTGTGTGCGTGTGTGTGTGCGAGTGTGCGTGTGCATGTGTATGTGTGCAGCGTGCACGTGCTTCCGCTTTGTGCTATATGTGCATGTCTGCGTTGTTGCGTGTGCATGTGCGTGTGCATATAGGTGTGTGCGTTTGGGTGTGCGTGTGCGTGGTGTCGGGTGGATATGCTAGTGTCCGTATGCCTATTCCGATGTGCATGCGTGTGCGTGCGAGTGTGTGTGGAGTGTGCGTGTGCGTGTGGATGTGCATGTGCGTGTGTGTGTGCATCAGTGTGCGTGTGTGCGTATGTGTGTGCATGTGCGTGTAGTGTGTGCAGGTGCACGTTTTCATAGTGCGTGTAGGTCTGCTATGTGTGTGTCATGTGTGTGTGTGTGTGCCTAAGCATGTGCGTGTGCGTTTGATGTGTGCCTAAGCCTATGTGACATGTGTTGTGCGTGTGCGTTTGCATGTGAGCATGTGCATGTGCGTGTGCGTGTCCCTAAGTGTGTGTGTGTGTGTGTTATACGTGTGCGTGTGTGTGTGCATGTGAGTGTGTGTGTGCGTGTGGGTGCGCATGTGCTTGTGTGTGTGCATGTGTGTTTACATGTGCATGTGCATGTGCGTGTGCATGAGCATGTGCATGTGTGTGTGAGCGTGTTCGTGTGTGTGTGCCCGTAAGCGTGTACATGTGCGTTTAAGAGTGCATGTACTTGTGCGTGTGTGTGCGTGTGCGTGTACGTGGGTGTGCATGTGCGTGTGCGTGTGCATGTAAGTGGGTGCGCATGTGCATGTACGTCTATGCATGCGTGTGCGTGTGCGTGTGCATGTGCATGTTCGTGTGCGTGTGCATGTGCGTTGCGCATGTGGGTGTGCGTGTGCGTGTGCATGTTCGTGTGCTTGTGCGTGTGCATGTGCATGTGCATGTGCATGTGCATGTGCGTGTGTGTGTGCTATATGTTTGTGTCTGCATGTGCATGTGCGTGTGTGTTTGCTTCTAGGTGTGCATGTGCGTGTGCGTGTACGTGTGCGTGTGTGTGTGCATGTGCTAGTGTGTGTGCATATGTCTATGCTTGTGTGAATGTACGTGTGCGTGTGCAGTGTGTGTGTGCATGTACGTTTGCGATACATGTGTGTGTGCATGTGTGCGTGTGTTTGTGTGTGTGTGTGTGTGTGTGCGTGTGCGTATGTGTGTGTGTTATAGGTGTGCATGTACGTGTGTGTGCGATATGCATGTAGGTGAGTGTGTGCATGTGCGTGTGCATGTCCCTAAGCGTGTGCATGTGTGTATTGCGAGTGTATGTGCTTGTGCGTGTGAATTTGTTGCGCGTGTGCATTTGTGATGTTCATGTGCAAGTGTGTGTCTAGTGAGCGTGTGTGCGCTATACGTGTGTGTTTGCATGTGCATGTGAGTGTGTGTGTCCGTGTATGTGTGCGTGTGCTTGTGTGTGTGCGTGTGTGTTTGCGTGTGCGTGTGCGTGTGCATGTGCATGAGCATGTGAATGTGCTTTTGCATGCATGTTCGTGTGCTGTGAGCGCAGTGTATGTGTAGGTGAGTGTGTGCATGTGTGTGTAGCGTGTAGCGTTGTGCATGTGCGTGTGCATGTGCGTCTTCCCTAAGCGTGTGCGTGTGCATTGTGCGATGTGCATGTGCTTGTGCGTGTGTGTGCGTGTGCGTGTGTGTTTCCATGTTCATGTGCCTGTGCATGTGAATGTATTGTGCATGTGCGTTTGCATGTCCCTGTGCATGTGCGTGTGTGCGTGTGTGTGTGTGTGCGCTATACGTGTGGGTTTGCATGTGCATGTGCGATTGTGCGTGTGCATGTACGTGTGCATGTAAGCTTGTGTGTGTGTGTGCATGTTTGCATGTACGTGTGCATGTACGTCTTTGCATGAGCATGTGCGTGTGTGTGTGTTGTGCATGTTCGTGTGTGTGTGCCGGTGCGTGTCCTGTGCGTGTGTGTGTGCATGTGCGTGTGCGTGTGCGTGTGCGTGTGCGTGTGCGTGTGCATGTGCCGTGTGCGTGTGCGTGTGCGTGTGCGGGTGGGTGTGTGTGTGCGTTTTGCATTTGCATGCGTTTGTGTGTGCATGTGCGTGTGCGTGTGCGTGCGTGTGTGAGTGTTCATGTGCGTGTGCATGTATGTGTGCGTGTGCATGTACGTGTGCGTGTGCTATATGTTTGTGTCTGCGTGTGCATGTGCGTCTGCGTGTGCGTGTGCATGTGCATGTGCATGTGCATGTGCATGTGCATGTGCGTGTGAGTGTGCATGTGCGTGTGCGTGTGCGATGTGCGTGTGCGTGTGCTATGTGTTTGTGTGTGCACGTGTGTCCATGTGCATGTGCGTGTGCTTGCTAAGTGTGCGTGTGCATGTGCATGTGTGTGTGCATGTGCTAGTGTGTGTCCAAGGGTGCGATGTGTGTTTGTGTGTATGTGCCGGTGTGCATGCATGTGCGTGTGCGTGTGCATGTGCGTGTGGCTATGTGTGTGCGTGTGCGTGATGCGTGCACATGTGCGTGTGCATGTGCGTCAGTGTGCATGTGCGTATGTGTGTGTGTTGTGCGTGTGCGTGTACGTATGAATTGCGTGTGTGCGTGTAGGTGTACATATGCGTGTGCGTGTGTGTGTTTGCATCTGTGTGTGTGCGTGTGCGTGTGCCTATTGCATGTGTGTGTGCGTGTGCTTGTGAATGTGTTGTGCGTGTGCGTGTGCTCATGCGTGTGCGTGTCCATGTGCATGTGTGTGATTGCGTGTGACGTGTGTGCGTTCTTGTGTGCGTGCGCACGCGCGTGTGTGTGTGTGTGTGTCGCGTGTGCATGTGCTTGTAGGTGTGCATGTGCATGTGCGTGTGCATGTGTGTGTTTGTGTGTGTGCTTGTGCGTGTGTGTATGCATGTGTGTGAAAGTGTGTGCTTGTGCATGTGTCGTGTGCATGTGCATGTGCGTGTATTTGTATTGTACATTGCGTGTGTGTGCGCGTTCTTGTGCGTGTGTGTGTGTGTGCGCGTGCATGTGCGTCTATGCTTGTGCGTGTGCATGTGCATGTGCATGTGCTTGTGCATGTACGAATGTGTGTGTGTGCATGTGCTTTTGCGTGTGGGTGTGCTTGTGCATGTGTGTGTACGTGTGCATGTGCATGTGTGTGTAGCGTCTGCACGTGCATTGTGCATGTGTGCTTGTACGTGTGCGTTTTCGTGTGCATGTTCGGTGTGGGTATGCGTGTGAATGTGCATGTGTTCCAGTGCATGCATGTGTGTGTGTGTGAGTGTACGTGTGTAGGGTGCATGTGTGAGTGCGCCTGCGCCTGCATGCGTGTAGATTAGTGTCTAATCCCTGCATAACACTTAATCCGTCAACTTCCAAACAAGTCCTTCCGACTGACATGTGTGTGTTCAACACTGTGCGTGTGACATTTCGTGCCATGTGTGTGCACATGTGTGAGCCACCCGCATCCAGTGTGCATGTTCATGTGCGTGTACGGGATCTCACGTTTCAACAGTGCGTATGTGATTCAGTGAATCGATATGTGCATGTTTGTTGGCAATTTTCAATGTGCCAGTGTGCGTCATACCATGAAATCAGTTTTGTTTGCACATTTATATCAACCTGTCAGCCTGGTTGTCTACTTGTAAAACATCAAAGTGTGTCACCACATCATACCTTGGATCGAATGTGAATGTGTGTGTCAAGCGTGTGGGTGTGCGCCTCAGCGATGTACATGTTCAACAAGCATACGTACAAATTTGTGCGTGCACATCAGCGTGGGTGTGTGCGTTTGCATGTGAATGTGCGTGTGGTGTCCCATGTAAACAAATGTACATGTATGCAAGAATGCGTGTGTGTGTGCAATGTGCGTGTGTGTCTGTAAGATGCAAAAATATATCATGTAACATGTGCATGTGCGTGTCATGTGTCAGCATGTTACAACATGCATGAAAAATAATCACGTGTGATAACTTACAAAATGTGCAGTGTGCATGTGCATGTCCGTGAGCGTGTGCATGTGATTGAATGCGTCGTCCCGATGATCAAATGTAACCAAATCAAGTGAGTTTCTAGTGACAAAGTTCAGTGTATGTGTCCTTCCATGTCTATAAGCGTGTACATGAGTGTGTGCAAAAACATTGTGCGTGTGCTTGTGCGTGTAAGTGTGCGTGTTTTACATGACGTGTGCGTGTACAATGAGCACTAATGCATTGTCTAAATTGTGCGTGTGCATTATCAGTGTGTGTGTGAATGTGTCAAATTCGATCTATGTACAAGTACGTGAGAAAGCAGCATATCATTGTCTGTGTGAGATTTTCCCAAGTTGCGTGTGTGTCTGTCGCTAAACGTGTGTGTCCATGTGTCTGTGACCTGTACATGTGCGTGTGCGCGTGTGTCGCATGTATTTCTGTGCGTGTGCGTAAGCGTGTGCGTGTGTGTGTCCATGTGTGTGCGTGTGTGTGTGTGTGCATGTGTGTCTATGTGATTATGTCCTGCGTGTGCGTGTGTGTGTGCAAGTGAATGTCCAATGTGCGTGCACATTTGATTGTGCATCTGCGTCACGCATTCCTGTAAGTGTGTGAAATATGAAAAACATCATGCGCTTGAGACAAAGCACGTGAGTGTAATGCTCTGTGATAAGCTACAGTGAGTGTGATGTGGGAGTCAACAATGTGTAAAAGTGTCCCACATATCATGGCGACATGTTGGCAGCCTGTGCCAAAAGTTATTGCACGCTCTTGTTTCGGCTGTCACCCGAAGAAAGAGTGTTCTCTCCCAGTTTACAATGTCCTATCAACCCGCTTTAAGTCCATGCATAACTCTTTTGTCTATTGTGTGATTGTGCCTCATCTTTAGCATGTTCCTGAATCATTTTGATTGTGCTGTTCCATGTCCATAAGGATTTCTGTGCCCAATTACGTGTGTGTGTGTGTGTTCGTGTCAGTGTGCCAGTGTCTACATTTGTGATCAACATGCATTGCATGTCTCAAGCGTGCAGTGTAAATGTGCGACAAAGCAATTCAGGGTGAACGTGCCACAATCATGCGTTTGGTGTGCGTGTGTGCATTTTTTCTAACTTGTGTGTGCTGTCAACTGGCGAAGAGCAAGTTTTAGCAAATGTGAAAAGTTACAGAAAACAAGCTTGCGTCACATCAAGCAAACACATCATGTAACAATGTGTAAGTCCCTGTGCTCGCAAATGTGCGTGAGCATGCAAGCATGCGCGTTTTGCAAAGGCCGCATGCAGTCTTAGAGCAAAGGATGTATCCGGGCTGTAACATGTGTGTGTGCGTGGGACATTTTAAGCCGTTCGGCTATAAGGAGTTTGAAAATCGAATAACTGGCTCATGGGACATTTGTGTGATAAGAAGACGCGAGGGCGTGTGTGTGCCTGGCCGTGTTCGGCCTGAAACGGGTAAAGAACTCATGTCTCGATGATCAGACATTGAGACAAATGGACAAGGACGTGTGATAGCCGAAAAAGTGTCGAGTGCCAATTGTCACGTCCATCGTGACATGAGCGGTTCAGACCAAAGGGACTAGGGATGCCACATTTGCGTGTGCGTGATCGGAAGTTTTTGTCCCAGACAGCACTGTACAATCCAGGACGTAATGGACGTGTGGATAAATTTGCGTAGAATTATCAATTTCTTGAATTTGACAAATTCGATCTAAACAAGTGTGGAAAAGTAGATCTCATTTCTTCGAGATTTTCCCAAGTTGCACTTTCTTCAAATGAACTGGTCCCACTGGACCTTACATTGGTGCACTTGCACGATTTCTTAAGTACATGTGCTGGTAAGAGTTCCCAGCACTCGAATGGGCGCCCCTAACCATCGATGTATGTCCTGGTGTCTTGGACCTGCAAGGCATTCCAATTCAGCACATGTGATAAATCTGTCACGTGTTTCTGTAAGCAAAGAAATATGAAAAATCATCATGCATTTGAGACAAAGCAGTGAGGTGCATGCTAGACGATAAGCTACAGGGTTGATTATTTCAACAATTTCAAAAGTGTCCCACGTATCGTGGCATTAGGACAACTTGGCTGCCTTGATCCAAAAGTTATTGAGCTCTTTTTCCAGCTTCACCCGAAGAAAGACCTTCTCTCCCAGTTTACAATTCTGTCCACCCGCTTTAAGTCTGCATAACTCTTTTGCCTGTTGGTAGCCTCCTTTAGAGTGTTCGTGTCCGAAGTCCATGATTGATTTGTGTTCCATTTCCATAAGGATCTTCTGGCCCAATTACCTCTCTGTCCTCAACGCTGTCCCAGCTGACAGGGGTTCTGCATTTTCTTCCATACAATGCTTCAAAGGGCGCCATTTTTAAAGAGGCATGATAGGTGTTATTGTAAGCAAATTCTACCAGCGGAAGGTATTCCTCCCATTTATACTGCTGTGTCCATGCAATACATCCTTAACATGTCCTCTAAAACTTGATTGGCTCTCTCTGTCTGTCCATCCGTCTCCGGATGATATGCAGAACTGAAGTTTAATTTAGTTCCCAAGGCCGCATTAAGCATTTTCCAAAACCTTGATGTCATCCTCGGATCTCTGTCCGATATGATTAATTCTGGTATTCCATGCAATCTGAAGATTTCATGTACAAATCTTCTTGCTAACACTGGTGCATCGTCCTTCAAATTACCAGCAATGAAGTGTGCCACTTTGGTCAATTTGTCGACTACAACCAGGATAATGTCATGCTTATTTCTTGACATAGGCAATCCTTGAACGAAATCCATCGTTATCACTTGCCATTTATACTGCGGAATACTGTGGGGATACAATAATCCAGCGGGATGCATATGTTCCGCCTTAACACGCTGACATTCCAAGCAGTGTGTTACAAATTCCACCACATCCTTTTTCATTCCCTTCCAGAAGTATTGCTGCTTAAGATCAGCAAGCATTTTCGTAATGCCAGGGTGTCCAGAAAAAGGTGAATTATGAAATTCAGTTAACAATTTCCCTCTTAAGTCATTTTGCCAAAGGTATATATACCCTATTTTTGAACCTCAGAATTCCTTCATTATCAAAACGGAATCCCTTATACCTGACATCCTTTGGGTCTGCAACAAGTGCTGTTTTGACTTGCTGGAAATAAGGATCTGATTCCAAGGCATCTTTCACCTCATCCTTAAACTGAGTTCTTAACGTTATAAGAGCAGAGATATGCTTCCTTCGACTCAGAGCATCTGCTACTCTATTTTCCTTGCCCTTGATGTAGCTTATATCAAAATCATACTGAGACAGAAATTCTAACCATCTTCGCTGCCTTGCATTCAGATTTGGCTGAGTAAAAATATACTTCAACCCCAGATGGTCTGTTTTTAACTCAAAAGGCTTGCCTAAAAGGTAATGCCTCCACATTTGAAGTGCATGAACAATGGCAGCGAGCTCTAGGTCGTGTGGAGCATAATTCTGTTCATGTAACTTAAGCTTTCTACTTTCATAAGCTATAACATGGTTATTCTGTAACAGAATACCTCCAAGGCCTTCTCCTGAGGCATCCGTTACAACCATAAAATTTCCATTTGGATCAGGTACAGTCAAAATAGGTGCTGTAGTTAACTGTTCCTTTAAATTTTAAAGGCAGATTCACATTTGTCTAGTCCAGACAAATTTCTTATCCTTCTTTTGCAGTGAAGTGATTGGGGCAGCAATTTTTGAAAAGTCCTTAACGAACTTTCGATAATATCCTAGCCAAGCCCATGAAGCTCCTCACTTCGTGCACGTTCTTAGGCGCAGGCCACTCAGTTATAGCTGTGATCTTTGAAGGGTCAACATCTATTCCATTCTTGCTTATAACGTGTCCCAAATAATGCACCTCTGCATCATAAAAGGAACATTTAGATAGTTTACCATACAACTTCCTCTTTCTTAAAATTTCCAGCACTATTCTTAGATGTTCTTGGTGCTCTTCGACATTTTTAGAGTATATAAGAATGTCATCTAAGAATACAAGCACAAACTTGTCTAAGTATTCTTGAAAAATATTGTTCATCAGATTCATGAAGGCGGCAGGTGCATTAGTCAACCCAAAAGGTAACACCGTGAACTCATAATGCCCGTACCTTGTTCTAAAAGTTGTTTTATGAATATCTTCTTCCTTTATTCTCAGCTGATGATACCCAGATCGAAGATCTATTTTTGAATAGACTGATGCTCCTCGCATCTGATCGAACAGATCATCAATCCTAGGAAGTGGGTATCGATTTTTAATAGTTGCCTTGTTCAACATTCTGTAATCAATGCACAGCCTCAATGTGCCATCCTTTTTCTTTACAAAAATTACCGGCGCTCCCCAAGGTGAGACGCTCAGTCTTATCAGCCCCTTAGTCAAAAGTTCTTGTAACTGAGCCTTTAGCTCTACCAACTCAATGGTGGTCATTCTATAAGGTGCCTTAGATATGGGTTCAGTTCCCGGTTTGATTTCTATTGCAAAGTCAAACTCACGTTTGGGTGGAAGACCTGGCAATTCCTCTGGAAACACATCACGGAAAACCCCTTAACAATGGATATCTTTCCATGAAATCATTATCTTCCTCAGCATTTTCTGTCATTTTTAATGCATACAAGGTGCATCCTCTGTTTTTAGCCCTTTTTAGTTACATAGCTGTGAGTTTCCTAACGGCAACTTCCCGTTTTACACCTTGAATGATTGCTGCTTTCTGCAGGTCATCGAAAACAACAAATTTGTTTTTCATAACAGTCGACCTTTGCCTTATGTTCAGCCAACCAGTTAACTCCAATAATGATATCATATGATCCTAGAGGAGTGACATACAAGTCAACTTCGGTGGAGAAACTAGGCAAGTCAAGAATTGCCCCAAAAAGGCACATTTCGACTGTATGGACAACATTATTCCCATAATGCACTGTCCATGTTTTATCCATTCTTTCAGCCTTTCTTTTTAATTTCATTGCAAGTTTAGCAGAAATAAAGCATTCAGTAGCTCCAGTATCAAAAAGTATGACTACAGGTGTACCGAATAACTTACCCGAGAACTTCTATGGGCGTAACTTGCTTTTCAGCTTGTCTGTTAGCCACTGCAGTGTGTATCCTATGCTGCTGACCGTGATCATCCTTCTTTCAGAGGACAGTGATTCGCATAGTGGTCCTTTCCACAGTTGAAGCATCCTCCAACTGGCCCTTTTCTAGGCTCAAATTTGTTACCAGCCTTGAAGTTATCATTCTGGCTTCCATAGGACTTCTGTCCAATGCCATTAACTTTTGTGAAGTTGTTCCGCACGCTATTTACAGGTCTGTTCATCACAGATTTCTTGTTGTTATCCACAACAATTTTGTTTTTCACACCAAACCTTTTCCAAGGTCCCCTTTTTGGTGCAAGAGATGAAGAAGAATTGGGAATCTTCTTCCTTATCTCTTCCCTGTGAGCAGATATTGCTCTCAATTTCTGTTCCTGTCTGATTGCCTTTTCGACAACTCCATCCATGGTGGTTGGGCCGTGGACATCCACTTCGCCACCAATGATGGGATTCAGTCCCATTATGAATTTCCGTATTCTGAACTTCTCGTCAGCTTGGTACTGCGGCACATACTTAAGGAGTTTAGTAAACCCTTCCCAGTATTCCGTCACCGACAGCCTTCCTTGCGACCAGTTCTGAAATTCAGTCATTTTCCTATCAAAATAGAGTTGAGGCAGCCATCGTTGCCTAAAATAACCCTTAAATTGATCCCAAGTTATGTCTGATTCGACAATATTCAGCTCAACCTTACGGTTGTCCCACCATGATGATGCTTCATGAGAAAGCTGATATGCTCCCCATATCGCTTTAGTCTCTTCGGAGAAGTTTCTTATTGCAAAGTATTTCTCCATTTCACTGAGCCAATTCTCAGCTCCGTCCCCAAGGGTTGTTCCATCAAACTTTGGAGGACTTATTCTCTTTATATCATTTGTAAGTTCAGCTGCTAATCTTGCCCTTTTATTTTCAGGGGGATTAGGAGCAATTACATTATTATTATCAACACCCGGATTCCCTCCATTGATGTTGTCCACAGGAGGTGGCTGATCATTTATTTCAGCTTCATCTTCCTCCTCTTCATTGCCCATTGATTACTGTTCCAGAACAGTCAAACGATCCCTCGTATCAAGTAGGGCAGCAAGGATTTCATCCAGCTTTTGAGCAGTAGCTGCTTCTCCACCCTGTAACGGGTTATTCGCAACATTCCCTCTTGTTCTAACCATTTTCTGTTCAATAAGAAAATGTAAACCTTATTAATATCGTGGACTCATTAGGTCCAAGAGCTGCAACCTTCAGCTCTGATACCAAGATGTAACATCCCCATTTTAAGATACTAGAACAAGGGAATTTTTTTTTTTTTTTAATATATATACATTCTCTGTTATGAATTATATAATTCAAACACACGTTCAAGTTTTAATAATTGTTCTCTGCCCAAACAACATAGTTTGGAACACACAATTTCCTTTTAAAACTAATGTTCCCTGTTCGCATATTTACAATATGGAACACACATTCAATGCCATTCAATCTTATAACAGATTCTATATGCTGCTGTAAATGACTCGAAGAACTGCCGATCTCCCATTTTCATGGCTCGGAGTTTCAACGATCTTTCATTTCATGACTCGACAACTACCGATCCTTCATGTTTGTTCATGCATAGTATATTATATATACAAGTTCTCTTAACCGTTTCCGGTTATCGAAGTGATCCATTTAAGAAGCCTATCTGAATATTTGTTACTGATATTCATCTGACATCCTGCATCTTAAATTAAGTGATTAGGACAACGCAACCAGCACTTGCGATACTTTGGCCAAATATTTTCACATGCTTTGCATGATCATATTCCTGGATGTGATACACATCAATGGAATACGTCCTTCACTTCACTTCACCTGTTATCTAGAATGGTCTTTCCTGGTTCCTACCAGTCCTTTCAATTTAAGGTCAGATTTAAACTTCCAATTTCCAACTAGCAATATGAACGAATATAGGAAGGCACTCATGGTAACTAAAGATACGCAGACATACGGTGTCGTTCCCCACGACTCCGTGTGTCTAGTTATCTTTAGTCCTCCGGAGTCACTCCGTATACGTGATCATACTCCTATCCCCAGCCAAGAACTTCACATTCAGCTTATGTATTCTTGATGATTTAATTCGGGAGGGCATTGTAATATGTCAGCTATAACATTGTGTCGTCATGAAGACCCCATCTTCATGAAGACACCTTGCTGTAGCTGGCGTATGTCAATGTCCTACGGAATCCTCCCATCGAGAGTACACATCCTCAAGTGATTTGGATATGATCTTAATATTTAAGATCAACTTTCAGCAACCATGTTGATCCTTTATCCTCGTTCCCGTTACAGTTGTATGTAGCTAAGAGAGACTAAATCCATCTTCTAGCTTGCTATACATCTTCTCCTTCTTACCGAAGGGTTGCATTTTCCTACTTGGTTCTCTTCTTAATCATTGGATTAAGCAGCCCGTTACCGACGAACGTGATAAGTTTAACCTATTAAACTTAACCAAAATTTTCACAACTGTAACTAAATTCAGAATTCCAGCTTATTAGACGTCATTTAAACGAGGTCTAATTCCCAATAAATGTATTCATTTATTCTCCTTAACCTTACATAGTTAAGGTCCATTAGCTCTGGATATATTTATCCCATATCCTTTCTTTCTGAATTTAACATACGAGGTTATTAATGGAGTTCGAAAACGAAGTTCGGTTGCTCCTAAGTTAATTGATATTCCTTAGCTTCCAAGCTAATCCTGAATACCTATCAATTATGGAATCATATTCTTCCTAATCCTTTTTAATGTCAATTAAAAATTCATCTTTACCCAAGTATGAACTAATTGCACATTTCAACTTAAAAGTTGCATTTAGGTAAGAATAGATATCAATTCCTTTTTAACATCCATCTAAGGACAATTGAATAAATCCAAATCAATAAATAACATTATATTTCCAAATTAATCAACAATATCAAACTGATATAGTTATTAAAATATCACACTTGTATTTGTATTCATCAATCCATTTCATAATCCATACATTTGCCAATCCAACTGACTGGACTTTGTTTATATAAAACATCATTACAACTCATAGATAGAAGAATGTACTTTCTTCTTTTCACAATTCCTCATAGAGGAATAATAACTAACAAATACAATTCATCTTCAAACAATCAAAGAAGCATCAGAAAACAGCCATGTCTTCGTTCTATCAAATTCCATCTGCAAAATTTCTTGCACGGGTCAGTTCAATGAACTGAGCATATTAAGCACTTGTCATTAAAATGAGGTGCTTCAATTAACTGTCTCAATAAAAGAACCCTGCTTTTATGAAACGACAGTATGAACATCAATCAAGAATTAAGCATCAAAAAGAATGGACAGCATAACAACTGAACCATCAAAATATCATCCCAATCAGCCAAAGAATTGCTGTCCTAATTCCCACATAACCGTTACAAGTTCCAGATTACAATATTTGTAAAGTTTAGGAATACAAGTAGCATACTGCTGATATAACATAACTGTTATCCTTTCCATTCCTTTCATTAGTAATAAATGCAAAGGGTAAAACTAACTGAAATGTAAACCAATTACTTTCCTTTCAGTTCATGCATCTCATTGATTCCAAGCAATCAAGTACAGACGAGAAAGCAAACAGCAATAAATATAGTTGCTCATACCCAAGCAATACAAAATTTGTTCTTAAACGATTACAGATTTCCAACTGTATGAAAAGAGAAAAGATCATTTTTCCAGGTTATCCATCCACATTCCTATTTCTTTCCTCATGACTGTCCTAAAAATTGAATCCAAACGAGACACAAATCAAGATAACAGTTCAGAGTGAAACTTACAAAATCCATTCGGAATTCACTTTCCAGCAGCAAGAATAATTTCATTCATAATCAGCTTTAAATGAAAACAAGGAAGAACTTATCGTCCTTATCAATACTTCATTTAATTCAGGTTCATACGAATACCAAAAATAGGTTAGTAAAACATCGTATTCATCATAGAACAAGCAGTATAAGGATGCATGCAATGTACTTGTTGTACTAGAAGATTCCATACTTCTTTCACTGTATTTATAACCAAATAAACAGTTATACAATCACGCAATCACTTATTCATATGACCTTCTATATCCATGAATGCATACAGTTCATAATAATAATTTGCACATTGCTGTTACCTACAGCAAGACCAATTCATATGCACGGTAAAGATCTAATGCTATTTAAAGATTTCAATCAGCAAAAAGAGAAGAATTCATTCCTTTAACCTTTCACTAAGAAAACAACCATTTTCTTCAAACTCAACAAGAATTGTTCAGGTCGATTTCATTTCTTTTAAATGACTGTGCAAAATCAGAATTCCTATGAAACATTTCAATATTCCATTTGTATAGAAAAACACAGCACTCAGGAAATTAATCAAAATATCACAGTCACTTCCGTCAAGCCGAATCCAAGTGATCAAAGAAACCCAATTATTATTTCTTCAGAATTAAAAAAAGCAGAAGGAAGAACTCATTTCTTTAACAATTCCAGAAAAGAAACGATCATTTTCTTCAAATGTGATAAGAACTCCCTAGTCGTGTTTACTTCACACTGATAGCTCAAACCCATCTTCACAGTAGAACAATTGTTCAATAATGAAAACCAACCATTTCTACCCAAAATCCATTTTTCAAGTTCATAATGATATGTAGAACTTTAGAATGTAATAATCAGTTATCAATACCTCTATCAAGGCAAACCCACATAGGGTGTTAAATGCGAAGCTTGGTACAGTCAAGACAGACCCAAACAACAAAACAATTTTTCATGTTTTTCTTCCTTTGCACAGCAATCCAAAGTCAAGTGTGTTTCCACGATGACAGTCTGAGTTAGAAGATCAACCGCATCCATAAAACTCTATAAAATCGACTTTCCATCACAGCAAGAAGACAACATAATTCATTCATTGCACAGAAAATACAAAGCCAGGTTTGTAAACGTGTCCACAGTCCGAACAGGGAGACCGAACGACATCAATTAAAACACAACAAAATCATCCTATCCTCACAGCAAGGAGAAACACCATTCATTAATAAGTTCAGAAGAAAGAACAGCTGCCTTCTCCTACTTTCACGAATACCCCAAAACGTATTCGTTCAGTTCTTATGCAAGAAAAAGAACAACAATAAAATATTACTATTACTTCCTTCAAATCGAGTTCATTTGCTCAAATAAAATCCAAATGCTACTTCCATCAAAATCCAAAACAGCAGAAGGAAAAGGATCTTATTTCCTTTTTAAAATTTCAGTATAGAAACAACATCAAACAACTACTGTTTCTATCATTCCAGTTCATTAGCAAAAGAACGATTGATTCAATAATGAAAACAACTCATACAACATGTACAGTTTCTTAACGCACATGACGAATTCCTCATTACTGTCAAACAACCAGCACAGCATGGAGGTGTTTCCATTCAAACAAAATGCAAGGACAGATCAATCACAACAGCAAGAAACGATTCCACTCATATCATTTCAAACAATGACAACAAAATCGAATAAACCCAAAACCCAAGAGCAGGGTTGTTTTAATGAGACGCTTAAACAAAGCAAGTGTTTTTAAAGAGGAGGGCTTAAAATGCCTGCAATTTCTTTCTTGAAACTTGAAGAAAACCACGTTTACAAAAGGTGTTTCCTTCCACGGCAATAGCAGCGAGCTTCCAAATAGTCCCTTCCTCTTCAGGCTCAGCAACATCCTCCAAATTTCCAAGCAACAATGATAAAAACCAAAAGAAACTGGTTTGACTGAACCAAGCAAAAACCAAATGTAGAGCAACTTCTCAAAAATCCGAACAACACAATAAACAATCAAAATTTCCTTCATACACTTTCCAAGGCGAGATGGTCGCGAAGACCAAAAAAATTTAAATGCATTAAAGGCTCTACCTTTTTCTATTTTCTCATGCCACCGCCGACTTGGGTTGGCGAACCATCTAATTCAAATTTTGCATGAAAAACCAAGTTTAGCTTCATAACCAACTAGATACCTCTAGTTTTTCCCTGTTCCCGCCAAACTGGCGCTGTCCACATAAGGACTTCACATTAATGCCATTAAACACCCTTCATCCTTATCCTTTCCCATGGGTCTGTGCATCCCCTTCTAGGTTAGGATTAGTTTAGGATTCATATTAGTGTTCGACCTAGGTCATAGCCTAGTCTTTAGGTTAATAGAACTTAGGTCTATTTCCACCTTTTTTTTATTTATATAATTTAAAAATCCACTTAGGATAGTAGTTTAGGATGTAAGGTAGAGCTTAGGATTAGATTAGGATCTAATTCCCTCTAACACCTAACACTAATCAACCTTCAATCCTGTCAAGTCTTCCCGACTGACTTCCAATTTCAACACTGTACAGGACATTCCGTCCCATGTTAACATGCCTGAGCCACCCGTATCCCAGCATTTCTCGCCTTACGGGGTCTCACGTTACGACAGTGTATGGTTCGTGAATCGAACCTTTTCCGTTGGCATCTACGTGCCAACTGTTCATACCTGTAATCAGGTGCTGCACATTTATATCAACCTTCAATTCAGTTCAAGAGTAAATCGACAAAGCGATTACAAGAAGGCCACAACATAAAGAGTTCAGCAAGCATACGACAAATTTGTCGTCACATCAGCAAACATACAAGAAATAATAACTGTTGTCCCATGTAAACAAATTACAGCATGCAAGAATCCAGATTACAACACATTCCCTTAAGATCAAAATATATCTTAACATGTTTTGCCTTCATTTCAGCAGTTACAGTGTACGTGTGGGTGTGCGTGTGCGTGTGTGTGTGGGTGTCGTGTGCGTGTGCGTGTGAGTGTGGTTGTGGGTGTGCGTCTACGTCTGGGTGTGCGTGTGCATGTTCGTGTTCATCTAGGTGTGCACGCATGTGCTTTTGTGCATGTTCGTGTGCATGCACATTTGGGTGTCTATGTGCGTGTGCGTGTGTTATATGTGTGTTTCTACGTGTGCATGTGCATCTGCGTGTGCTTCTGTGTGTGCATGTGCGTGTGCGTGTGTGTGTGCATGTCCTTGTGTTTGTGCCTGTGTGTGCGTTGTGCGTGTGCTTCTGTGTGTGCATGTGCGTGTGCGTGTGTGTGTGCATGTCCTTGTGTTTGTGCCTGTGTGTGCGTGTGCGTGTGCGTGTGCGTGTGCGTGTGCATGTGCGTGTGCGTGTGAGTGTGTGTGAGCATGTACGTGTGCATGTGCATTTACGTTTTCGTGTTCGTGTGTGTGCGCGTGTTCCTGTGTGTGTGCATGTGCATGTGCATGTGCGTGTGTCTATGTGCGAGTGTGTGTGTGTGTGTGCCTGTGCATGTGATGTGTGCGTGTGTGTGTGGTTGTGAGTGTTCGTGTGTGTGTGCATGTTCGTGTGTGTGTGCGTGTGTGTGTGGCTATGCATGTGTGTGTGGTTGTGCGTGTGTTTGTGCACACGTGTGTGTGTGTGTGCGTTTTCCTGTGCGTGTGTATGTGGCTGTGCATGTACATATACATGTGCATGTGCGTGTGTTTGTGCGTGTGCGTGTGTGTACGTGTGGGTGTGCATGTGCGTGTGTGTGTGGGTGTCGTGTGTGTGTGCGTGTGCGTGTGTGTGTGCGTGTGCGTGTGAGTGTGGGTATTAGTGTGTGTGTCCGTCTAGGTGTGCGTGTGCACGCATGTGCTTGTGTACATGTGGGTGTGCATGTGCGTTTGGGTGTACGTGTGCTATGCATGTGCCTGTGCATGTGCGTGTGTGTGTTCATGTGCTATGTGTGTGCATTTGCATGTGCGTGTGCGTATGCGTGTGCATTTGCATTTGAGTGTACATGTTTTTGTGCGTGTGCTATATGTGTGTGTGTGCGTGTGTGTGTGCGTGTGCATGTACGTGTGCGTGTGTGTGTGCATGTGCTATTGTGTGTGCCTGTGTGTGTGCGTGTGCGTGTGCGTGTGCGTGTGCGTGTACGTGAGCATGTGCGTATGCATGTGTGTGTGTTGTGCATGTGCTGTAGGTGTGCGTGCACGTTTTCATGTACGTGTGCGTGTGCTGTGCATGTTCGTGTGTTGTGCGTGTGCGTGTGTATTGCGTGTGTGTGTGCCTGTGCATATGTGTGTGCGTGTGCATGTGTATGTACGTGTTCCTGTGCATGTGCGTGTGCGTGTGTGCTATATGTGTGCGTTTGTGTGTGCGTGTGCCCGTGCGTGTGTGTGTGCGTGTGCGTGTGCATGTAAGTGTGCATGTCCGTGTGAGTTTTCATGTGCATGAACATGTGTGCGTCCGTGTATGAGCGTGCGCATGTGCTTGTGCGTGTGCATGTGCATGTGCATGTGCGTGTGTGCGTGCATGTGCATGTGTTGTATTCATGTGCGTGTGCATGTGCATGTGCATGTGCGTGTGTGTGTGTTCATGTGTGTATGCGTGTGCATGTGTGTATGTGCGTGTGCGTGTGTTTGTGTTTGTCATGTTTTTCGTGTGCGTATGTGCGTTCATGTGTGCATGCGTGTGGGTGTGCATGTTATGCGTGCGTGTGTTCGCATGTGCGTGCATGTGCATGTCCATGTGCGTGTGCATGTGCACTAGTGCGTGAGTGTGTCCGTGTGAATGTGGTGTGTGCCTATGCGTGTGCATGTGTGCGCGTGACTGTGTGTGTACGACGTGCTTCTACATGTGTGTGCGAGTGTGCATGTGCGTGTGCGTGTGCGTATGTGTGTGTGCGTGTGCACGTGCATGTGTGCGTGTGTGGGTGGGGGTGGGTGTGTGTGTATGTGTAAGTGTGTCGTGTGAGTTTACATGTGTGTGTGCGTGGTGCGTGTGCATGTGAATGTCTTGTGCATGTGTGTGTAAGTGTGTGTGTGTGTAGTGCGTGTGCATGTGCGTGTGCTTGTGCGTATGCTATGAATGTGCATGCACGTGCATGTCCATGTGCATGTGAATGTGTGTGTGCATGAGCGTGTCCGTGTGTGTGTGCATGTGCATGTGCCTGTGCCTGTTTGCTTGTGCATGTGATGTGCATGTGCGTGTGCTTATATGACGTGTGCGTGTGCGTGTGCGTTTGTGCGTGCATGTGCCCACTGTGCGTGTGACACTGTGCATGTGCGTGATCCTGACATGTATTGGGTCAGGTGTGTGTATAGTGTATTAGTGTTCCTGTGAGTTTACGTGTAATGTGTGCAGCGCGAATGTTTATGTGACATGTGCATGTGTGTGCGTGTGCATGTAAGTGTGATGGTGTAGATGTGTAGCATGCGTGTATGCATATTGTATGCGTGTGTGTGTGCATGTACGTGTTGCGTGTGCGTGATGCATTGTGACATTGTGCATTGTGCATGTTCCTGATGATATACTAGTTGACATGGACAGGTTATTGATGTTAATTTTAGACATGTGACATTGATTATTATGAATAGCTCTAGTATAGAAATCTATTGGATGATGATATAGTTACAAATTGAATTTTAATGATAAATATTGAATCTTGATATTGTTGTGATTTGGATCTAATGTTTATATATCATTTAGATGTTTTGATATGGCCACGAGGCCGAAGGAGGTATTTTACATTTTGCAAGTTAAAATCACAACAATGTTGGGGGACTGGAGACTAACCCATATTGGAATTCAGTGTAAAATCAACAGGGTCACCATGGCAACTGTGTTTGATTGTGTGTTTAGTTAGGATTTCCCATAGGGGTGATTTCCATTATTGTGACCATAGGGGCATATGTGTGTTTTTATTATGTGTTCCCTTTTTAATTATTGGTGTGTGTATTTATCTGTAATGTGCTTTTGTTTAATTATTTAAAAGTGATAGTATGATGTGAGAGTCATATAGTTAAAATTTAATTAAATTAAATAGGATGTGGAAGGTGAAATTAAATGTTATTGTCTTGGTTGAAAATGAAATTTATTTATATATTTTATAACCATATGGTAATTAAATATATGGTTGTGTCTAAAGTTTGTAATAGATAAATGTCATAGAAATAAATGCATTTTAAAAGAGTGTGTAAGTTACCAAGTATGGGTTGTGTAAGTGAAGTGATAGATTGTGTAAGAAATTATAAGAGGTTGTAAGAAGATTTTGGAAGGTCAAACACTCCATCTCTCTCTTGAAATTCGAATTTGAGCTTGGAGGACAAATTTGAAGGCTTATGGGACAAGTTAAACTTGTCCCACACCTCTCAAAATCCTCCACCAATCATGTTTGTGTGTATTGGAGTCAAAATCAACTTATTTTATTGCATTTTGACATGATGCGTATTATAAGATTTGTTTGCACTTGTCTTACAAATTTTAAATGCATTCCTTTTTTTTAGGATGGGCAAAAATGAAGTGTGTAAGTGGCTTGTCATTCACATTTATTAGGATTTAATTGACTTGATGTTGATTACATTTTAGGGTGAGGAAAAATGATGTGGCATCCCACTTGGAATCCACATCATCCTCTTCCACCCTCTCCTTTAAAATTGGAATTCCTCCTCATTTTGAGGTTGTTGAAAGTTGGAGATTTTACTCTTGGGTCAAATTTTTCTCTTGCCTTTGGAGCTTGCTTTGTGGAAGAGTTTGGATTGATTCACATGCTTGTACATTGTTGTTTTGGGACTGTGTTTTGAGCTTCAAAAGAACTGTCGTTTGGAAACAAGTCTCTATTATGGAGAGGTAGGCTCTCATTATTTTAAATTTTTTGTTTTTTCCCTCTTTTAGCATGAATTTTTAAATGTTTTGTGTTTGCAAATCTTAGAGGGATGGGTAGAATGCTTAGGGCATGGTGTGAAGAGAAGACTATGAGGTTAATCAGAGGAGGGATAAGGGATTTGCCATTGGCACTTGTCTTGAGGAGGGAGTGTTGGTTGGAATCCACCGAGGAAAAGAATATGCATGCATTTCTTACTTTGGGGGAGGTATAAAGGATAAATTTGGAGGAGGGATAAGGAGGGGTTGAGGAGGGATAAGGTTTATGGGATGGTTATGTTCTTGGTGGTTGTTGTAGGTGGATGTCCAATTTCAACATGGGAGGCATAAGGAGACCTCCATAGTTCTTGCTCTTGTTTGGCTTGCTTGCTTGCTTAAGCCTTTGTGATTTTATAATTGTTTTCTAATGCAGTTGAGAACTGCTGCCTTGTTTTGATTTGTGTCTTCTTTGATTTTTATGATACATGAGTGTTGCTTTCATGTGAAAGAAGTCCATGTTGCCATGAGTTGAATTATCATGCTCAATTTCAATATGGTTGGGGCTCGGAGGCCAATGGGGAAATATGGCTTCTATTTTCCCATTGGGTATCTTGGTTGGGTGGAGAGTGTTGCCTTTCCCCCTTCCTTGTTATGATTCAAAGATGAATAAAGAAGAAGAAAACAGCAAGCTGTTGTTTGGGGAAAGAATAAAATAGTTTTACAGTCCTCTTTTCTTGAGAAAATTGAATGTAACCCTTCCCACTTAGAGTGGATGAATGTAATTGATGTTGAAATGTGAGATGTTACCTTGTAATTGGAAGTTGTAATTGAATTAAGAAATGTATTCTCTGTTTTACCTTGGGAAGATAATGTAATTGATATCCATACTTGTAATTTTGAAATTTGAAATCAAATCAAATTGGAAAGGAGTTCGGTTGTAAAGCTATTTGACCTCTCAATAAATGATGGCATTGATTCTTTTAATTATGTTGGAATGTGCATACTGGATTGTATTGAATGTTTTGAATTACATTTGTTGTTTGAAATGGTATCCCTGTCAAAAAAAATGTGTGAAGAATAAACGACAACATTCTATTTCCTTGTTTTATTGTCAAATTTAGATATCAAAATGGTGCCATGTACTTTAAGTAATAAATTAGAGAAATAGGATGTTACAGGTCAGAAATGAAAATGCTTTCACTTTGAAAATTGTAAATTGACCTTTAAATTGTTAGTAATTGAATTCTGTTTTCTTTGGAATTTGGCACCGGAATTAATTCATTAAATGCACAGTTCAGATTCATAACTAAAATTAAGGAACGAGATAAGAAAATTTAGATGTATTAAGGTTTATAAACATTGTGGAAACGCAACAATTAAAATGATCATCAAGAACTACATCAAACTAGATTTTGAACTTGCATAATAGATTTCCTATCAAAAGATGCAAAATATATCAATTGCAACCCAATACATAATTTGAACCTAGAAAACACTCTTTAACACATCCATGATCATCCCTCCATGTTCAATTTACATGTTGAGGAGAAAGGGAATCAAAATTGAACGAAACTTGCAAATTGGAAAAATTGCTAGTTTTAAAATTATAATTCCCTGCAGATCGATTTCTTAAAATTGACCTATTATCCAAAATGGTGCCCCAGCTCGTTTTTGTGGCTAACTCCTTGTGTTCTTTCCTCTCTTGTGCCTCAGTCTACATTTTTTGATTTTCAGGCACTCAAGGCTTTCTGGAAATGGCACCATCAGATAAAGCTCTCTCTCTCTCTCAGCTTTCTAAAAAGGTAAAGTTTACCTCCTAACTTCTTATATTTTTCAAGTTATGGCTTGGCAGAGTTTTTGTGGAAAATTTTCCCATTTGAGGCCCGCAGCCAATAGGAAGCTGCCACGTGGCAGAGGAGTTCGGGGGTCGGAGGTAAATTTGAAAATTTTCCAAAAGAGTATAAAAAGGTCGATTTTCAAAGGAAAACCCGCGGAAAATAGAAGGAGAGAGAATTCCAGAGTGAATCAGAGCTTTCCACATGGCGTCTGACCAGCGGAGCGTGGGGAATTTTTGAAAATTTTTCCAAAGACAAAAAAAAGGTAAAATTTGAAATTTTTTCCCGCCGATCCGTTTTTGGGCCGTTTTTGCCCTAAATCTTCAAACGATCATATCTTTTGATCCAGAGCTCAGATTTTCACGTTCTTTATATCATTGGAAATATGTTAAAATTCTCTACATGACTCCATGGTCAATTTTTAATTTTGGTTCAGTTTGGAGAGATAAAATTCAAAAATAGTTCTGGTACGTGTCCATGGCTAGAAATGACATTTCAACAACCAAATTTAATATAGAATGGGTCGCATTCTTCTCCAATATGGTCAAAAATGACAGGGTATGGATTTGTAAGGTCCTCCATGCTGTTTTAATGCATTTTCCATCAATGAGGGATGGTTCCCATGTGTTTTTCATGTTTTCCCTCTCCTAGGCTCGACCCATGTACTGAAAAAGCCAGATTTGGCTCATTTCTTCATGGTTGAACACTTTTTGGCATAGAAAACTTCTTCTTTCACCTCCAGCAAGTGATAGTTGTAAGAATCAGACCTTTTTCAAGTATTGTAGCAAGTTTATACCTCTTTGAGGGTGGAATGCAAAAGATTTTTACATGGAATTGACAGTGCAAACTCTATGAATGCTTTCAGTCCTCTATTTGTATTGTTTTACTTCATTTTAAGACCTCTAATTACATCTATCAGCTTGTGTATGTTTTCCCTTGTTGCATTTCATGAATTTGTGTCTATTTACATGGTAAAAAATACTTCACCACTCTTTTTTGTGCATCACCATATTTAGTTTAGTTTCATTTTTGCATTTTTATCCCTGTCTCCTTGCAATTTAGAGTAGGATTAGGATCTGAACCTCTGTAGTTGTGCAAAATATAGATCTAAATCAGAGGATTTTGAGGAACCAACCTCTAATCTAGAGATTCCTCTCTCATTTTCACAAGTCCCACACTTAGAGAGAGGTTTCCATGTTGTGTAATCACATTGGATGCCTAAAACATCAATTCAAAACCTTGATTTGCATCCAGGGGTGTTGCTGATTTGTAACAACAGTTTTGGCACGCCTGGTGGGACCTTAGAGGTCTCATTTTTATTGTAGCAAAGTTGATGTGCATCTGCTGTAATTTTCTTGCTTGAAAAGAGCTATAATTTGCATATCTGGCAACTCCAAGGGGAAGAATCAACTGGTTTCAGCAGTGCAGTCCTGAAAACTCATGAGAAGAATCACTACAAGGTCAAGAGCTGGAGAAGAAGAGGTGATGTTTGAATATATGCAGTTATCTCCAAGAGTAAGGAAAACTGGGAGGAGAATCCAAAGGTCTCCATCTCCACCAAACATAACTCTCTTAACTCCTCCACCTGGTAAGCCAAATGTTGTTGTTTCACAAGATGTATCAGTCATAGACCTTCCACCACTCTTTGCCCTATGCTTGTCAAGGAACTTCACAGCTAAGATTGGGGGATATTTGTCTGCTGATTGGTCACACATGCTGTTCAGAATGAGGTATGGAACTAAGGCTACAATCAGGTCTAAACCTATTGCAAACTTCCAAATTGAGCCTTACACTCCAAGTCAGATCAACGCCAATTGTTCAGCATTTGATCAAGAAGACCACCAAAGCACCGATGAAGCTGACACCAAGGTTGGGAGCATCCCGGATCTAACTCTTAATGAATGGGAAAGCAAGGTACATGCTTTTGATCCTTATCAAGAAGTAGAAGAATCTAAGCTACGGGTCTATTGTATACATGAAGAAAATCAGCCTATTCCTAACATCACCAAGCCAAACCACAAGGATGACAATGAGATATGGCAGCTATTTTTGATGGATCAAGAAGTAGACAAGGTGCAGGAGGTGGAGCCATGCTTGTTTCACCTCAAGGAGTAAGGTACTATTCAGCTTTTAGATTTCAGTTTGCATGCTCCAATAACACTACTGAATATGAAGCCTTAGTGCAAGGGATGCATTGGGCAATCAAGAAGAAAATAAAGAACTTGCAAGTCTTTGGTGACAGTGAATTGATTGTAAATCAAGTCAAGGGACAACATGCTACCAAGAATGATCTACTCAGGTGCTACAAGAATAGGGTGCGGGACCTCATGGAATATTTTGAGGGTTTTGGCATCAAATTCATTCCTAGGAAAGAGCATCAAGCTACTGATAGGCTTGCAGCAGTAGGGGCAGCCTTTGACATTGTGGAAAGCATTCAACAAGACAAGGTACAACCAAACATCCATGTGATTGTGAGGCCTTCAGTGCCAGATAACAATGTCAGTTGGCAAGTGTTTGAGAATGACCAGCAAATCATCCATTTCTTGTAAGAAGAAGCTGAGTTCTCAGCTAAGAATCAATAAAAATTGGAATAGCAGTATGGTGACCAAGTGGTACAGCTGAGAACTAACCAGCTGCCCAAGGGACTTATCACTTTGGAGTCCATTTTTAATCCCAATGATCAATTTAGAAAGGAGAAAGCAAACATTCAGGTCAAGAGAGAGGATTCAGTATCCTTCTTGGTAGAAGAGAACAAACCATTGCAAATTGGAAAGATGACAACTGATCAAGAAAGGTATGAGATCGTACAGCTGTGTCAAGAGTTCCCTAATGTATTTACATGGAGCTATGAAGATTTGAAAGGTTTCAATCCCAACTTAGCTCAGCATACTATTGAATTGGATCCAAATACTAAGCCTGTCAGGAAAAAACAAAGACCAGTCAATCCACACATGGAGCCTCTCATGAGGAAAGAATTGGACAAGCTGATTGAGTCAAGAATCATATTACCAATCAAGCATTCTATTTGGGTTGCCAACTTGGTTCCAGTCAGAAAGAAGAGTGTGGAGATCAGATTGTGTGTTGATTTCAGAGACTTAAATAGAGCATCTCTCAAGGACCATTACCCACTCCCTTCCATGGAGCAAATCTTGCAAGTTGTGGCTGGCTCCGAGAGGTTTTCACTACTTGATGGCTACTCTGGCTACAATCAGATTATGGTGAAGGAAGAAGACCAGTTCAAGACAGCCTTCACAACCAAATGGGGGACTTTTGCATACAGGAAGATTCCATTTGGGTTGTCCAACGCTGGTGCTACCTTCCAAAGAGCAATGGACATGGCGTTCAAAGGTTTGATTAACAACGTGGTGCTGATTTACCTTGATGATATCACTATTTTTTCTAAAAATGCAGTAGACCACCTCTCTCATTTGAGACAAGTTTTCACGAGGTGTAGGAAATTTGGAGTGTCTTTGAATCCTAACAAGTGTATCTTTCTTGCACATGAAGGAAAGCTCCTTGGCCATATTGTCTCTAACGAAGGATTAGCAATTGATCTAGAGAGATTCAAAGCCATAAGAGCACTACCATTTCCAAGCCATAAGAAAGCCCTTTAGAGTTTCTTGGGGAGGATAAACTTTGTTCGGAGGTTTGTCCTAGATTTTGTGGCCCTTGTTAAGCCCATCACCAAAATGTTAAAGAAGAGCATGGCTTTCAAGTGGACAGCAGAAGGCAAGGAGAGTTTTCAAGCAATCAAAGAAGACATTTCTCAAGCACCATCTCTCATCAACCCGGACTTCTCCAAGGATTTCATCCTCTATGCATTTGGAGATAATGACACTATTTCTGCCATTTTGGTACAGAAGAACAAGGATAATGATGAGCATCCAATTAACTTCTTCAGCTAGAGCCTAGATGAATATGAGGTGAAGTACTCTTTTATTGAGAAGCATGTGCTGGCAGTAATCAGAAGCTTGAAGAAATTCAAGCATTTAGTCTCAAACAACAAGGTCCAGTTGCTGGTCTCACATGCTGGGATTAAGGACTTCCTCCTCAACAAAGATTTGAACGAGAAAAGGGCAGGTTGGATCACCCGTGTCATGGAGTATGACATTGAGATCAAAATCACCAAGCTGGTAAGAGGAAAAGGATTTTGTGAGCAACTGGTTTTGGGGAAGCAAAAAGAAGCATGCAATGAAGGAGAGGCTGTTTTGACAGTTCAAGACAGCCATGAGCCATGTGGCACTCAAGAAGAAAACAATGCTGCCCCCACTCCTTGCTGGACCCAAGGTATAATGCACTTCCTAAGCACAGGCCTATGCCCTCTGGAGATGAACAAGACCCAAAGAAGACACTTCAGATTGCAGGCTATCCCATATGCCATTGTTGATGGAGTTTTGTTCAAGAAAGATGTGAATGGAGTGCTGCTGAGATGCATTAGCACAAATCAGATTCATAGGGTGTTAGAAGAGTTCCATGGTGGATTAGTTGGTGGTCATTTTGCACCGAGAGTGACAGCTCTAAAAATCATGAAGGCTGGTTATTATTGGCCTAAAATTTTCAGTGATTGCTATGCATGGATCAAGAGGTGTAAGAATTGTGCATTCTTCACAGGAAAAGAGAGACTTGCTGCCCTTCCATTGCATCCAATCTCAGTTGACCAGCCATTCATGCAATGGGGTTTGGACTTCATTGGAGTCATTAATCCTAATTCAAGTCAAGGGCACAAATGGATTTTGACAGCCACGGACTACTTCACCAAGTGGACTGAAGCAGTAGCACTCAAAGAAGCAAATGAGTCCAGCATCTTAGACTTTTATGAGGGGATAGCAACTAGATTTGGTATACCTGCTACAATAATCTCAGATAATGCATTGGCATTCATTGGATCCAAGGTGACTGAGTGGGCTGTCAAGAACGGGATCTACCTAAGCACTTCATCAAACTATTACCCTCAAGGTAATGGCCAGGTCGAGTCTACAAACAAGAACTTGTTGAGGATCATTAGGAGGACTCTTGATGAGAATCAGAGGTCTTGGCATACCAAACTGAAATCAGCCTTATGGGTTGATAGGATAACTCCCAAGAGATCCACAGGTAACTCTCCATTCAAGCTTGTTTATGGAAGAGAGGCAATCTTGCCCATGTCACTTGAGTTGCCAACATTGGAACTCATGAAGCAATTAGAGTTGCTAGAGTTTGAGCCCATGGAGGTGAGATATGCAGAGTTGATGGACCTGCAGGAGGTCAGAAATCAGGCATCCCAAGCAATGGAAAAGGATCAAGCTTTGATCAAAAAGACCTTTGATAAGAAGGCCAAGGATAGATCTTTTCAGGTTGGAGATCTAGTGTTGAAATGGGATGTGGATAGAGAAAAACCGGGAAGGCATTCAAAATTTGATGCCATTTGGAGTGGCCCATACATGGTCACGAAGTGCAAGAACAACAATGCTTTCCAATTGGCCTCATTGGATGGTGAAGAACTGCAGATTCCAGTCAATGGAATCTATCTCAAGCATTGCTTCTAGAGGGAAATTTACCACCTTGTAAATATTAGATTAGATTTTCATTCCTCCAAGTGCTTTGCACATTGTTTTACTGTAGGTTAGTTTTGCTTTCCCTAAGTGCTTTGGCACAGCTTGCTGTCCCTGGAGATGTTTTGCAGTCCTTGCTTCCATCATGTGATATTCCATCTTCCTCCTTGCACATTCTAAGTCAGTTGAGGTTCTAAACAGAATATTTGATGACTCCATGCCCAATGGACTGCTTCAGGCAACTGGTATTTTCATCTAGCAGGCAGATGACCCCTCTGAGTCACCAAAATTGTTATCCAAAATGGTGCCCCAGCTCGTTTTTATGGCTAACTCCTTGTGTTCTTTCCTCTCTTGTGCCTCAGTCTACATTTTTTGATTTTCAGGCACTCAAGGCTTTCTGGAAATGGCACCATCAGATAGAGCTCTCTCTCAGCTTTCCAGAAAGGTAAAGTTTACCTCCTAACTCCTTATATTTTTCAAGTTATGGCTCGGCAGAGTTTTTGTGGAAAATTTTCCCATTTGAGGCCCACAGCCAATAGGAAGCTGCCACGTGGCAGAGGAGTTCGGGGGTCAGACGTAAATTTGAAATTTTTCCAAAGGAGTATAAAAAGGTCGATTTTCAAAGGAAAACCCGCGGAAAAGAGAAGGAGAGAGAATTCTAGAGTGAATCAGAGCTTTCCACGTGGCATCTGACTAGTGGAGTGTGGGGAATTTTTGAAATTTTTCCCAAAGACAAAAAAAAGGTAAAATTTGAAATTTTTTCCCGCCGATCCATTTTTGGGCCGTTTTTGCCCTAAATCTTCAAACGATCATATCTTTTGATCCAGAGCTCAGATTTTCATGTTCTTTATATCATTGGAAAGCTGTTAAAATTCTCTACATGATTCCATGGTCAATTTCTAATTTTGGTTTAGTTTGGAGAGAGAAAATTCAAAAACGGTTCTGGTACGTGTCCATGGCCAGAAATGACATTTCAACAACCAAATTTAATACAGAATGGGTCGCATTCTTCTCCAATATGGTCAAAAATGATAGGGTATGGGTTTGTAAGGTCCTCCATGCTATTTTAATGCATTTTCCATCAATGAGGGATGGCTCCCATGTGTTTTTTCACATTTTCTCTCTCCTGGGCTCGACCCATGTACTGTAAAAGCCAGATTTGGCTCATTTCTTCATGGTTGAACACTTTTTGGCATAGAAAACTTCTTCTTTCACCTCCAGCAAGTGATAGTTGTAAGAATCAGACCTTTTTCAAGTATTGTAGCAGGTTTATACCTCTTTGAGGGTGGAATGCAAGAGATTTTTACATGGAATTGACAGTGCAAACTCTGTGAATGCTTTCAGTCCTCTGTTTGTATTGTTTTACTTCATTTTAAGACCTCTAATTACATCTATCAGCTTGTGTATGTTTTCCCTTGTTGCATTTCATGAATTTGTGTCTATTTACATGGTAAAAAATGTTTCACCACTCCTTTTGGTGCATCACCATCTTTAGTTTAGTTTCATTTTTGCATTTTTATCCCTGTCTCCTTGCAATTTAGAGTAGGATTAGGATCTGAACCTCTGTAGTTGTGTAAAATATAGATCTAAATCAAAGGAGTTTGAGGAACCAGCCTCTAATCTGGAGATTCCTCTCTCATTTTCACAAGTCCCACACTTGGAGAGAGGTTTCCATGTTGTGCAATCACACTGGATGCCTAAAACATCAATTCAGAACCTTGATTTGCATCTGGGGGTGCTGCTGATTTGCAACAACATGACCCTCTAAACTTCACCAAATTCTAAAATTGATGAATGTTGTGCAAAGAGGACTCCCAGAGCTTTCCAGAAAGTCCTTGTTTTCCTAAAATAGAGTTTTCTATCAAAAGTTGTGCGTGCATTTGAAGTTTTACTTTAAAATGGCCATCCCAAACCAAAAATAAATTAATTCGACCTTAGAAAAGTTTAAATTTTGAACTTTGGAAAATTTTCCGTGGCCCTACCAACCTCTCATCCTATCAGAAGTTGCCACGTGGCACCTTGGGGGGGGGCATGCCCTTATTAAAAGCTTAACTTTTTGAAAAATTTCCCCGCAACCCCGCGGACCCCAACCAATCACATGCTGACACCTGGTAGGGGGTGTACAGATAAAAATGAAAAACTTAACCCTTTTTTCCCTTTGGAAAAATTTCTCTTTTTCCTCCGCGGGCCCGCGGAAAATCACAAAGCGCCACGTGGCCATTTGAGCAAGTGCGGAGGCATGGAGGAAAATTTTCCTTTGGAAAATTGAGACTTTGGTTGTTGGAAAAATTTTAAATGTTTCCCCACGACCCACTGGCCCGAACGAATCACGTGATGACACGTGGCGTTTGGGAAAATATTCCCAATTTTCTCCCTATCCCTGCGGATTTCTTAGGGAAAATTTTCCCCTAAAACTCCACCCGGAAGTAACTTAAGTTTTACAAGGAGTTAGGAGGACTTCTTTATATAATTGGAAAGGTGAGGAAATTTCCTATCCAATGAGCCTAGTTTAGGAAAGTTTTGATAATCATAAGTGTGTGAAATATCTAGTCGAATTTTAGGGCTTGATAGAGAGCATGCCTGACGATAAATTTCTCCCTAAACCTTAGTAAAACTTGTAACTCCCAAATTGGAACCTTGTAAACTTGTTATAAGATAAAAATAGAAATCTTGTGTTTGGTTAATCAGAATCTATTCCGGAACCTATTGGTTTCAAACTAGTATCTTGCTACTTGTTTATAGACCCTTCTTACAAAAAAAATTATTCCACAATTTTCCTAGTTTGTTTCTTGGTCTCAAGTGGTAGTTGAAGCAGGCTATATGTGTGTGTCTGCGTGTGCATGTGCTTTTGGGTGTGCATGTGCGTGTGTGTGTGTGTGTGCGTGCGCATGTGCGTGTGCGTGTGAGTGTGTGTGTGTGTGAGCATGTGCGTGTGTGTGTGTGTGCATGTACGTGTTCATGCTCGTGCGTGTGTGTGTGTGTGTGCATGTGTGTGTGTGTGTGTGTGTGTGTGAGTGTGCATGTGCGTGTGCGTGTGAATGTGCATGTGCGTGTGCGTGTGCATGTGCGTGTGCGTGTGCGTGTGTGTGTGCCTGTGCGTGTGATGTGTGTGAGTTTGTGTGGTTGTGTGTGTTCGTGTGCGTGTGCATGTACATGTGTGTGTGCGTGTGCGTGTGGCTATGAGTGTGTTTGTGTGTGCGTGCGTGTGTGTGTGTGTGTGCGCGCGCGCGCGC
>CM034149.1:488700950-488743450 GCA_019776745.2 Taxus chinensis | reverse complement strand
CTTGTGCATGTGAGTGTGCTTAGGCATTTGCGTGTGCGTGTGTATGTGCGTAAGCGTGTTCGTGAGCGTGAGCATGTGCATGTGCATGTGCCCATGTGTGTGTTGTGTGTGTGCTATGGGTGTGCGTGTGCATGTGCATGTGTGTGTGCGTGTGCGTGTCCATGTGTGTTTGCCTATTCGTGTGTGTGTGTGTGTGTGTGCGTGTGCGTGTGTGTGTGCGTATGCGTGTGAGTGTGCGTGTGTGTGTTGTGCATGTTCTGTGGGTGTGCATGTGTGTGTGTGTGTGTGTGTGCATGTGCATGTGCGTGTGCGTGTGTGTGTTACACGTATGCTGTGGGCGTGCGTGTGCGTGTGCGTGTGTGTGTGCGTGTGTGTGTGCGTGTGCTTTTGAGTGTGCGCATGCGTGTGCATGTGCTTGTGCTTGTGTGTGTGCATGTGTGTGTGCTTTTGGGTGTGCGTGTATGTGTGCGTATGCGTGTGGGTGTGCGTGTGGGTGTGCATGTGCATGTGGGTGTGCGTGTGCTTGTGCGTGTGGGTGTGTGTGTGGGTGTGGGTGTGCGTGTGCGTGTGGGTGTGGGTGTGTGTGTGCATGTGCATGTGTGTGTTGGTGTGCGTGTGCGTGTGCATGTGCGTGTTGGTGTGCGTGTGTGTGTGCACGCGTGTGCATGTACGTGTGTATGTGCTTCTGGGTGTGCATGTGTGTGTGCATGTGCGTGTGCATGCGTGTATGTATGTGTTTGCCTGTGAGTGTGCCCATGTGTGTGATGTGCGTGTCTGTGTACATGTGCCTATTCGTGTGCGTGTGATGTGCTTGTTCATGTGCGTGTGTGCGTTTGTGCTTGTGCGTGTACGTGTCAGTGTGCATGTGCATTTGCGTGTGCATGTGCATGTGCGTGTGCGTGAGCGTGTCCGTATGTGTGTCCGTGTGTTGTGTGTGTGTTGTGGGTGTGCGTGTACGTGTGTTTGTTCTTGTGCGTGAGTGTTTCCGTGTGCGTGTGCCCATGTCTTTGTTATGCGTGTGTTGTGGGTGTGCGTGTGAGTGTGCCTGTGCATGTTCATGTGCGTGTGTGAGTTCGTGTGTGTTGTGCGTGTGTTGTGCGTGTGCGTGTGTGTGTGTGTGTGTGTGCGTGTGCGTGTGCGTGTTTGTGTGCCTGTGCCTGTGTGTGTGTGTGTGTGTGCATGTGCGTGTTCTTCAGGTTGTGTTATTGCGTGTGCGTACGTGTGTGGGTTTCTTTGTATGCACACATTTTCTATTGTGTGTGTGTGTGCGCATGTGCGTGTGAGTGTTCGTGAGCATGTGCATTGTGTGCACGTGTGCGTGTGCATGTGCGTGTGCATGTGTGTGTGTACGTGTGCATGTGCAAATGCATGTGTGCACGCAGGTGTGTGTGCGTATGCGTGCGTGTGTGGGTGTGCATGTGCATGTGTGTGTGCGTGTGAAAATGCGTGTGTGCATGCATGTGCATGTGTGTGTGCGTGTGTGTGCGCGTGTGCGTGTGTGTCTGCATGTGCGTGTGGGTGTGCATGTGTGCGTGTGTGTGCTTCTGGGTGTGCATGTGCATGTGCGTGTGCGTATGCATGGGTGTGTGGGGGTGCGTGCGCGTGTGTGTTTGCGTGTGAAAATGCTTGTGTGCATGCATGTGCATGTGTGTGTGCGTGTGTGTGTGCGCATGTGTGTGTGTGTGTGTGTGTGCGTGTGTGTGGGTGATGTGTGTGCGTGTGCTTCTGGGTGTGGTTGTGCATGTGCGTGTGCGTGTTCGTCTGGGTTTGCGTGTGCATGTGCCAGCGTGTGCATACATGTGTGGGTTTGTGTGTTCGTGTGTGTGTTCATGTGCGTGTACGTGTGCCTGTGCGTGTGTTATGCATGTGCATGGGCGCATGTGGGTGTGAGTGTGCGTGTGCGTGTGCATGTGGTGTGCGTGTGCGTGTGCGTGCGTGTGTGTGCATGTGCGTGTGCGTGTGCGTGTGCGTGTGCGTGTGCGTTTGCGTGTGTGTGTGTGTGTGCATGTGCGTGTTTGTGTGTGTGTGCATGTGCGTGTGCGTGTGCCCGTGTGTGTTTTGTGTGTGTGCGTGTGGGTGTGCATGTGCGTGTGCGTGTGCAGTGCGTGTCCAAGTGCAAATTTGTGTGTGTATGCATGTGCGTGTGTGTGTGCATGTGTGTGTGCGTCTGCGAATTTGTGTGTGCATACATGTGCGTGTGCGTGTGTGTGTGTGTGTGCGCGTGTGTGTGCGCATGCTTGTGCGTTTGTGTGAGAGTGTGTGTGTGCATGTGTGTGTGTGTGTGCTTATAGGTGTTCGTGTGCGTGTGCGTGTTCATATGTGTGTGCGTGTGCGTGTGTGTGTGTGCGCCTGTGCTTGTGCCTGTTTTTGTGTGCGTGTGCGTGTGTGTGTGCATGTGAGTGTGCGTGTGCGTGTGCGTGTGCGTGTATGTGTGCGTGTGTGTGTGCATGTGCATGTTCGTTAGGGTGTGCATGTGCGTGTGTGTGTGCATGGGCGTGTGTGTGTGTGCGTGTACATGTGCATGTGGGTGTGTGCGTGTGTGTGTGTGTGTGCGTGTGCGTGTGGATGTGCTTCTGTGTGTGTGTGTGCATGTGCATGTTCGTGGTTGTGTGTTCTTGTGTGTCTTGTTCGTGTGCATGTGCGTGTGCATGTGCATGTGCATGACCTGTGTGTGTGTGTGTGTGTGCACGCATTTACTTGTGCGTGTGTGCGTGTGCTGTAGCATGCACGTGCGCGTGTGTGTACTTGTTCATGTGCATGTGCGTTTGCGTGTTTTGTGCATGTGCGTGTGCCTGTATGTGTGCGTGTGCGTGTTTGTGTGTGCATGTGCATGTGGATTTAACTGTAAGTGTGTGTGCGTGTTTGAATGTGTGCGTGTGCGTGTGCGTGTGTGTCTGAGTGTGTGAGTCCGTGTACCTATGCGTGTGCGTGTGCATGTGCATTTTCCTTTGCACGTGTGTGTGTGTGTTTGAGTGTGTGTGTGTGCGTGTGCGTGTCCGTGTTTGTGAGGCGTGTGTGTGTGCATCTACGTGTACGTCTGTGCGTGTGTGTGTGTGTGTATTGTTGTGCGCATGGGTGTGCGTGTGCGTGTGCGTGTGCGTGTGCGTGTGCGTGTGCATGTGCGTGTGCATGTGCGTGTGCGTGTGCGTGTGCATGTGCGTGTGTGTGCATGTGCGTGTGCGTGTGCATGTGCGTGTGCGTGTGCGTGTGCATTGTGCGTGTGCGTGTGTATGTGCATGTGCGTGTGTATGTGCATGTGCGTGTGCGTGTGCGTGTGCGTGTGCATGTTCATGTACGTTTGTCGTGTTTTGTGCGTGTGTGTGTTGCCTATATGTGTGCTTGTGTGTCTGTGTGCGTGTGCTTGTGCGTGTTCATGTGCATGTGCATGTGCGTGTGCATGTGCGTGTGCGTGTGCGTGTGCGTGTGTGTGTGCATGTACATGTGTGATGTGCGTGTGCTTGCATGTTTTGTGCGTGTGCATTTGTGTGCGTGTAGGTGTGTGTGTGTGCACTATGCGTGTGCGTGTATGTGTGTGTGTGTGTGTGTGTGCATGTGTGTGTGTGTGTGTGTGTGTGTTCATGTGCATTTACCTCTGTGTGTGTGTGTGTGTATTTGCGTGTTTTGTGCATGTGCGTGTGCGCCCGCGTGTGCATGTAATGCATGTGTTGTGCGTGTGCATGTGCATGCTCCTGTATGCGTGTGCGTGTGCGTCTACGTGTATGTGTACGTGTGCGTGTGCGTGTGCATGTGCGGTGTGCGTGTGCATGTGAATGTGGGTGTGCGTCTGTGTGTGTGCATGTGCTTGTGGGTGTGCGTGTGCGTGTGCGTGTGCGTGTGCGTGTGCATGTGAATGTGGGTGTACGTGTGCATGTGCGTGTGCTTGTGGGTGTGCATGTGCGTGTGTGTGTGCGTGTGCGTGTGCGTGTGCGTGATTGCGTGTTTATGCGTGTTCATGTGTGTGCGCATGCGTGTGCATGTGCATGTTCGTGTGGGTGCATGCGTGTGCGTGTGCGTGTGCTTGTGCGTGTGCATGTGTGTGTGCAAAGGTGTGGGTGTGGGTGTGCATGTGTGAATGCGTCTGCATGTGCGTGTGCGTGTGCGTGTTTGTATGTGTGTGTTCGTGTGCATGTGCGTGTGCAGTGTGCGTGTCCATGTGTGTGTGCGTGTGCGTGTGCGTGTCCGTGTTCGTGCGCATGTGCGTGTGCGTGTGTGTGCATGTGTGTTTTCGTGGGTGTGGGTTGGACGTGTGCATGTGCGTGTGCGTGTGCATTCGTGAGTGTGCATGTGCATCTGCATGTGCATGTTCATGTGCGTGTGCATGTGCATGTGCATGTGCATGTGCATTTACCTTTTGTGTGTGTCTGTTTGAGTGTGCGTGTGCGTGTGCATGCGCGTGTGTGTGTTGCATGCGCGTGTTGTGCATGTGCGTGTGCATGTGTGTGTGCATTGTGTGTGTGCCTGTGCATGTGCGTGTGCCTGTGTGTGTGCGTGTGCGTGTGTTGTGTGCGTGTGCATGTGCGTTTCACTGTGTGTGTGTGTGTGTGTGTGTTTGAATGTGTGCGCGCGCATGTGTGTGTGCGCTTGTGTGTTTGCGTGTGCATGTGCGTGTGAGATTTTTCTGCGTGTGCGTGTCCGTGTTTTGAGGGTGTGCGTGTGCGTCTACGTGTACGTGTGCATGTGTGTGTGTGTGTGTGTGGGTGTGCGCTTGGGTGTGCGTGTGCGTGTGTGTGTGCGTGTGCATGTACGTGTGTGTGTGCATGTGCGTGTGCGTGTGCGTGTGCATGTGCATGTGCATGTGCGTGCGCATGTGCATGTACGTTTGCGTGCATTTGTGCGTCTGTGCATGTGCCTATATGTGTGCGTGTGCGTGTGTGTGTGCATGTGCGTCTGTGTGCGTGTGCATGTGCGTGTGAGTGTGCGTGTGCATGTGCATGTGCGTGTGCGTTTACTTGTGCGCGTGCGCGTGCGTGTGCATGTGCATGTGTCGTTTGCATGTTTTTTGCATGTGTGTGCGTGTATGTGCGTGTGTGTGCCTATGTGTGTGCGTGTATGTGTGTGTGTGTGTGTGCCTTTGCGTGTGTGTGCCTTTGCGTGTGCTTGTGTGTGTGTCTGCATGTGTGTGTGTGTGTGTGTTCATGTGCATTTACCTGTGTGTGTTTGTGTAAGTGTGTGTATGCGCCCGCGTGTGCATGTAATTTGTCTTTTGCGTGTGCGTGTGCATGTGCCTGTACGTGTGCGTGTGCGTCTACGTTTACGTGTACGTGTGCGTGTGCGTGTGCGTGTGAATGTGGGTGTGCGTGTGCGTGTGCATGTGTTTGTGTGTGTGCGTGTGCGTGTGCGTGTGTGTGTGCGTGTGCATGTTCGTGTGCGTGTGGGTGTGCATGATTGTGTTTATGCATGTTCATGTGTGTGCGCATGTGTGTGCGTGTGCATGTTCGTGTGGGTCTGCGTGTGCGTGTACGTGTGCTTGTGTGCGTGCGTGTGGGTGTGGCGTGTGCGTGTGTGTGTGAGTGTGTGAATGCGTGTGCATGTGCATGTGTGTGTGCGTGTTTGTGCACATGCGTGTGTGTGCATGTGCATGTGTGTGTGCGTGTGTATGTGCATTGTACCTCTCTGCTATGTGTTCTGAGTTTGTGTGTGTGCGAGTGCATGTGGGTGCATGCGCGTGTGATTGTGCGTGTGCGTGTGCGTGTGTGCGTGTGCATTTTCATGTGCGTGTTTGTGTGCATTTACCTATGTGTGCGTGTGCGTGTGCGTGTGCGTGTTCGTGTGGGTCTGTGTGTGCATGTGTGTGTGTTGTGCGTGTGCGTGTGCGTGTGCGTGTGTGCATGTGTGAATGCGTGTGTGTGTGCATGTGTGCATGTGCGTGTGAATGCGTGTGCGTGTCCATGTGCGTGTTCGTTTGCATGTGTGTGTGCGTGTGCATGTGTGAATGCGTGTGCGTGTGCATGTTCGTATGCATGTTCGTGTGTGTTTGTGTGTGCATGTGCATTTACCTCTGTGTGTGTGTGTGTATGAGTTTTGTGTGTGTGCGTGTGGGTGCATGCACGTGCACGTGCATGTGCTTGTGCGTTTGCGTGTTTTGTGCATGTGCGTGTCCATGTGTGTGTGCGTGTGCTTCTGGATCGTGTGCGTGTGCATGTTCGCATTTAACTGTGATGTGCGTGCGTGTGTTTGAATGTGTGCGTGTGCTTGTGCGTGTGCGTGTGCATGTGCGTGTGCATGTGTGTACGTTTGCGTGTGCGTGTGCGTGTGCGTGCTGTGAGTGTGCCTGTGTGTGTGTGCGTGTGCGTGTGTGTGTGCATGTGCATGTGTCTGTGTGCGTGTGCGTGTGCGTGTGCATGTGCGTGTGCGTGTGCATGTTTTGTGCATTGTGTGTGCGTGTATGTGTGTGTGCGCATATGTGTGTGCGTGTATGTGTGTGTGTGTGCCTTGTGCGTGTGTGTGTGTGTGTGTGTGTGTGTCTGTGTGCATATGTTGTGTGTGTGTGCGTGTGTGTGTGTGTTCATGTGCGTGTACATGTGTGTGTGTGTGTGTAAGGTGTGCGTGTGCGTGCGTGTGCATGCGCGTGTGCGTTCTTGTGCGTGTGTGTGTGCATGTGCCTGTACCTGTGCATGTGCGTGCTACGTTTACGTGTACGTGTGTGTGTGCGTGTGCGTGTGAATGTGGGTGTGCGTGTGCGTGTGCATGTGTTTGTGTGTGTGCGTTTGCGTGTGTGTGTGTGTGCATGTGCATGTGCGTGTGTATGTGCGTGTGCGTGTTGTGTGTATGCGTGTTCGTGTGTGTGCGCATGCGTGTGCGTGTGCATGTTCGTGTGGGTCTGCGTGTGCGTGTGCGTGTGCTTGTGTGCGTGTGGGTGTGGGTGTGCGTGTGTGTGTGCGTGTGTGTGTGCGTGTACATGTGCATGTGTGTGTGCGTGTTTGTATGCGTGTGACGTGTGCGTGTGCGTGTGCGTGTGCATGTGTGTGTGTGTGCATGTGTGTGTCTCTGTCTATGTGTTTGTGCGTTTGTGTGTGTGCGAGTGCGTGTGTGTGTGCGTGTGGGTGCATGCGCGTGTGATTGTGCGTGTGCGTGTGCGTGTGCGTGTGCATTTTCATGTGCGTGTGCGTGTCCATGTGCGTGTGTATGTGTGTGTGTGCGTGTGCGTGTGCATGTTCTCGTGTGTGTGAGTCTGTGTGTCCATGTGCGTGTGCGTGTGCGTGCGCGTGTGTGTGTGTGCATGTGCGTGTGAATGCGTGTGCGTGTGTGTGCATGTGTGCGTGTACGTGTGAATGCGTGTGTGTGTGCATGTGTGCATGTGCCTGTGTGCGTGTGCGTGTGTGTGCGTGTGCGTGTGCATGTTGCGTGTGCGTGTTCGTGTGCGTTTGTGTGTGCATGTGCATGTTACCTCATGTGTGTGTGTGTTTGTGCAGTTTGTGTGTGTGTGCGTTCGTGCATGTGTGTGCACGTGCATGTGCTTGTGCGTGTTGCGTGTTACTTGTGTACATGTGTGCGTGTGCATGTGCGTGTGCGTGTGCATGTGCATGTGCGTGAGTGTGCGTGTGTGTGTTTGAATGTGTGCGTGTGCGTGTGCATGTTCTTGTGCGTGTGCGTGTGCGTGTGCATGTGTGCGTGTGCGTGTTCATGCGTGTGCATGTGCATGTGCGTGTGTGTGTGCATGTGCGTGTGCGTGTGTGTGTGTGAGTGCATGTGAGTGTGTGTACGTATGCATGTGCATGTGTTTGCGTGTGCATTTGCATGTGTGTGTGTGTTTGTGTGTGTGTGTGCGTGTGCGGGTCTACGTGTACGTGTGCGTGTGCGTGTTAGTTTGCGTGTGGGTGTGCGCATGGGTGTGCATGTGGGTCGTGTGCAATGTGCGTGTGCATGTGCGTGTGCGTGTGCATGTGCGTGTGCGTGTGCGTCCTCCTGAGCATACAAGTGTTGATATGTGATTTCTTTGTAAAAAGGATGTGTTCCTTGATTGAGAAATCATGCTTGATATGTACTGTATCTTCTTTGCAGATTGCAGATCTTTGACTGAGTCGGAATATGATTGGACTCTTTTATTTCTTTCATTTTGTATCTGAGTTTAATCTGATCTCGGAATGAATTATAGAGTTATCCATCTATAAGACCTAGCCTTGGATCAGTGGAATTGATCCAAGTATTGCTTTAAGTTTGTTCGTGATGAATTAAAATTACAGACCTTGAACAGGTTGCAAGGTCTAGAAGCATTGAATAAGCTAGTCCGGAGTATAACTCAGGTTGATCATGTGAAATGGATTGGTTCCCGATATCGAAGTATATCTGGAAGGTCTCGATCGTGGACCAGGTAATAATTCGGTTTCATACAATTTTGTAGCCTAAAGGCAGAACAGGAGCTAACCCTGTTCAAGAATGCATGTTGTAGGTCTTTTTCTGAGTGTACGGAATGTAGACCTAACTGGAATTATTAATGTTAGTAACCTAAAACTAAACCTAACCTAGGGGTTAGATTAGTGTTAATCTAACCTAGACCTAGGCTAAGAACTAATGTCCTAAGTTAGTATCTATGTTCTATGAAGTTAGACTAGGTGTTATCCTAAATTCTAACCTAAGTTACTAACCTAACTATTGGGCAAGGATTATGGGGACCTATGGAGGGGATGCGAACCATGGGTGGTAGTTTCTATGTTATTTAATGCAAAGGATAAGTATGAAGGACAGGTATTGGCGGAGGTTTTAGAAACGGCTAACTGAGCCGACGTGGCAGGTCGCCAAAACTGAAAATGGTCTTGAAATTCTATTTGTCTATCGCCAACTTTGGCGGTCGGTGGCAGTGGAGTTTGAGCGGGAAATTTGGAGTAAATGCAATTAATGAGCTCGGTAGTCGAGCTCGGAATTCGCGAGAAGGCATGCAAATTGGAAAGTTGTTGTTTTGTTTGGCTTATCGCGAATTTCGGTTTTCCTTCTGCCTGTTCACTGGTTCTTCGCACCAGTCTTCTTTGTGTTGCATGGCGAGTATGAGCGTATCTAGCTCTTTTCTCTGGCAAGGAAAATATATATGTCATGGAGATAGCAAAATTTTGTTGGTCGCTCTAACTTGGAAAAGGAAAAGGAAGTCCGAGCTCTTTCAGTGGTCTGCTTCGGAATTTTGAGCAAAAATCCAGGCATGTTAGGCCCTAACCTTTAAAAATCTTGTTGTCTTTCAAATGATTTCATTAGAACAACTCTGTTCAAATGATTTATGGAAATAGATGATTTTCTATGGATGTCTTGTGTGATTTTGGCACTGTATCTTCATGCTGGTTCGATTTTTCATTTATCCCTTGATGGGTGTTTATTAAATTCGAACTGTGGCTTTATTTCTTTGTGTTTTGCATTCTGGCTTAAATATGCGAAATATATGAAAGGAATGTATGCTCGGCCTGCTCGGCGAGAGCCCATAAATTATTCTTGTGATGGGTACAGGCCACTGTTATGCTTGTCGATTTTGTCGTCGATGCATGTTGTGAATACTTGTTGGAAGGGAAACTGCTGGACATTTGTTTGATTATTCAGTTTTAAAAGAACCTTGTAAGCTCTGTCGTGGTTATTGATGGGGTGGTTATTGATACTTGTTGGGTTTCGTTTTGTCTTTTAAAGTTGTTTGGGAATAGGTAACTACTGTGTTACAGTAGTCATTACGACCCTGTGGAAGTTGTTTTTCCTTTTTATTGTGGTAATGGGATTCAACCCGTTGACAGTATACAATATGGATATATGTATTTTATTTGAACGACTCTGTAGAGTCCATTGAATGATTCGTATAAATTGGGCCACTGTGGAAGCTATATATATATATATATATTTGAATGTTGGAAATTGCTTTGTCTGAGTCTTGTTGGAGTAACAGGTAAGGTGACTTCTGTTATTTGGTAATGAATACTTTCGTTTTACAAGGAATTTGTGGTTCAGACTCAGTTGGGCATTTAAATATGTATTCCACTCTATGTAAGCTTGGAGCAAATATTGTTATACGGGCTCAGTTGGATTCCTTGTTACAAAATCATTATTTAGCTTTTGTATAAGCCTGATTTTAAATGCTTGCCATTGTTGGCACGGATGGAATCATTATCTTCTATTTATTTTGTTTACTGTTGTTTAGACTCAGTTGAATTCTTGATAGATAAACAGTGTAACTGCTTCAAATTATAACTGTTGGGTTTACTTTGTTTTTGACTTGTTGGGTTCCTTGAGTATGGGAAGATATCTTGTATGTCGGCTTCTGGATAAGCTAAACTGTGAATACTGTTTATGGACTTAGTTTTAATTCCTCGAATGGTAATCTATGTCACTGTTTTCTTTATAAGCCTGAGTATGAACATGTAATGTTCTTGGCTTTGTTGGTTTTCTTTAATTAAGCTTGATATTCATGAATTATGGCCTTTTAAGTAGGTTGTGAATACCATACTTTCAACTCTGATTTCGTTCAGGGGTGACTTACGATATTCTATGTTATGTTTTCATTCTGATTACATTCCAGTTTGATGTGGCTGTGCATGCTGCTTGGATTTCGTTTAAAAATCCCTTCGCATAGTCATAGGGAAATGTCATTGCTTAAATGATTTCGAGTCTCTTGTTGACTGCGATAGCAAAGGAGTTCCTTTGATTTTGGGTCGACCTTGTTGAATCTAGGTTGTTAATTGTTGAGCCTTCTTTGCAGTGAGTATGAATGAATTTAGGAGTTGTTGACTGTACTTAGGTAACGGCAGTGTTTATCTTCTTTCCTGTCGCTTTTTGCGTGAGGTCATACTGAGTCTGCTTGGTAGATAGACACCGTTGTTTGGCATGGGGGCTACTGTACTGTAGTTGCTTTATTGTAAGTTTTAACAAAACAGTGGTGCTGATGATGGACTCGACTGATTTATTTGCATGTGTATTAAGTGAATGCCTTGCTTTTGGAAAGATGGTACAGTCATGAGCTAGTTCAGAGGGAAATATGTACAATTTGTTTATTTCTCTTCTGTTGTAATTTATAAGTTGATATAATTGTTTAACTAACATCTGTAATTGTTTTTACATAATGACGGTATCAGGATTGATATGATATTCCTCTTTTTAAGTTGAATATAATGATTGTCTGATGTTTGTTCATCTTGGGATTTACAATGAATAATTGCTTAGGACACTTTTGTTCTTCTTGATCCCTAATATTTTGATGAAATATTTGAGAAGTATATAGGACTATTCTGTAACGAAAATTATTGTTACACGTTATAGTCATTTTATATTACAAACGTATAGTCTGAATCATGTTTACTTGTTTGGTGATTTTATATCAATTAAACAGGGTGTTTAATGAAAACAATTGATGGATTGCAATTGTTTTAAGAGTTAGTGCTTATCATGCTCAGTTCATCGAACTGACTCATGTTGACTATTTTTGCAGATGGTTGCCGTAAGTGGTAAAAGCATGCAGATCTGATAGGATAATCAGATTGATTAAATTTGATTTATAAGTAGAATTACAGATTGATTCTCTAAAATGTATTATATGAGGAAAGATGTCCTTTTTCCGTTGAGCATTGTATCAAATATGTTGATTGCATAAAATGTATTTGTATAGTTCTGAAAGGAATGGAAATGAGTATTTGCTACTTATGTGTTGTATCCTTATTCTGAATGTTGACCTTCTTCGGTTTATATACCGGAGGGGCATTGTTATCATTGTATAAATTGGAGACTTTGTGATTATCAATGAAAGTTACAAGAATATGAGATTGAATTCTTATGAGTGTTTAGTAGTTTTAATTTGTTCTATCGAAAGCAAAAATTGAAATTTAAAACTTTGTCTTTCTAAAAGATAGGGTTAAAATGAACCTAAGCAGAACGCTAATCAAGCTGAATTAAATTACTATTTCCTAGTCTTGATTATGACAGGACAACATTTAATTGGATTCTTAATCATTTATATCTTGATACTAATAAGTATGATATAAATTCAGTTAGGAGAACTGATATAAATCTAATGGGGTTCAGATGGCAATCTCATGTGAAGGTTATGAGTTATTGTTCAATTCTGTTGTTTTAGAATCATGTATATTCTAAGAACTCCTTGATGAGACCTTGGCCTTAATATCTCCACCATGTAATGGGTTTTATTGAGGAAGGTCATCCTTAGACGAAGAATCCAGGGATCGGGAAAGGCTAACCTTAGGGGAACGTCTTTAATGTAATTTAAACTCAATGTGCGTAACGCATATTAATAAGTAGATCTTTTCGAGGCGGATTTAAAGGTTGACGGCACAAGTCAACTGCAGGGTTGTACCTCCGAGAAGATTAGGATCTTCTCGAAGTTACAACAATGCAGGTGACTTATGACGACACCCTTTGCATTGATCGCTAAGATTTACACTTTGATCTCGAACGAGTTACTCAGGGACCGATTAGGAATGTGGTCACGTTATAAGGCTGCCTAGGAGATTCGGGGTATCTTGACACACTGGTTTAACTAGGATTGAACCAGTATGTCATCATATCCCTAATCCTCGTGGGCATCCATATAACATTATCACCTTGTTAATCTGTCTCCGAGTGATTAAGTTGAGATAGGAAGGACTGACAGAAGTCGGTATAAGACATTCTACATAACATAAGAATGGGGTGAAGGGCGTATTCCAGATTGACGAGTATGCCGTTAAGGAATACGAGACATAAACAGTATGTTTCAAATCTTTGGCCAAAGTATCGCAAGCTGCTGATTGCGTTGTCCTAATTCACCTAGTCTAAGGGATGAGATGCCGATGAATAATGGTAACAATTATTCAGTTAGGTTCCTTGGACAGAGCATTCTGAATCCCAGAATAGGGAAGAGAACCACAAGAGTGAAGTGTTAAATAAAAACGCCAACTCTTATTACTCATGAATAGATCGGTAGATTACCGAGTCATGGAATGAATAGATCGGAGGTACTCCGAGTCATTACAGCTGCATATGGTTGTCTGTTATAAGAATGGTTATTTGATTTGTGAGTTCTAAATTATGTATTTAGAACCAGGATGCAATTATCAAAAAAAAAAAAAAAAATTCACTTGTTCTAAGGTATAAAATGAGGACGTTACATCTTGGTATCAGAGTTGAAGGTTGCAGCTCTTGGACCTATTGTGTCCATAATCTGATAAAAACCTGAATTTTCTTGTAACAGAAAATGGTTAGAACAAGGGGGAACGTTGCGAATAATGCTCCACCTGAAGGAGGAGCGGCAACCACCCAGAAACTTGATGAGATCCTTGCTGCCCTGTTGGACACAAGAGATCACTTAGCTGTACTGGAACAGCAGGTGATGGGAAATGAGGAGGATGAAGAAGCTGATAATAATAATCAGCAACCTCCTGAGGACAACCCCGACATGGGTGTTGATGTTAATGCTGGGAATGCACCTGTCCAACCAGAAAACAAAAAGGCCAGATTGGCAGCAGAACTCACTAATGATATAAAAAGGATAAGTCCACCTAAGTATGATGGCACCACATTAGGAGATGGAGCTGAGAACTGGCTCAGCGAAATGGAGAAGTACTTTGCAATAAGGAACTTCTCAGAGGAAACCAAAGCTATTTGGGGAGCCTATCAGCTTTCCCACGAAGCATCTTCGTGGTGGGATAGCCGTAAAGCTGAACTAAACATTGATGAGACCAATATTACTTGGGATCAATTTAAAGGCTATTTTAGGCAACGTTGGCTGCCACAACTTTTCTATGATCAGAAAATGACAGAATTTCAGAACTTAGCTCAAGGGAAGCTAACGGTAACTGAATACTGGGAGCGGTTTACAAAACTCCTCAAGTATGTACCGCAGTATCAAACTGACGAGAAGTTCAGAATACGGAAATTCATCATGGGATTGAATCCCGTGATAGGGGGAGAGGTCGATGTTCACAGTCCAACCACTATGGAAGGAGTTGTTGAAAAGGCCATAAGGCAAGAACAGAAATTAAAGGCTATTTCTAGCTCATAAAGAGGAAGTGTGGAAGAAGACTGCAAACCCCTCTTCAACCTCTCTTGCACCCAGAAAAGGACCATGGAAAAAGTTTGGAAACAAGAGTAAGTTCCCAGGAGATAACAATAAGAAAGCAGTAGTAAATAAGCCTGCTGGAAACGTAAGGGATAATTTTGCTAAAAATTATAACAATGGGCAGAAGCCCTATGGAGGACAACGTGACAATTACAAAACTGGAGGCAACTTTGAGCCTAAAAAGGGACCTGTAGGAGGCTGCTACAATTGTGGCAAAGATCACTACGCAAATCAGTGCCCTTTGAAGAAGGATGATCGTAATCAGCAGCATAAGATACATGCTGCAGTAGCGGACAAGCAAGCTGAAAAGCAAGTGACACCTATAGAAGTTTCGGGTAAGTTATTCGGCATACCTGTCACTATTCTTTTTGATACAGGAGCTACTGAATGTTTTATATCTAATAAACTTGCTTCTAAACTTAAAAGAAAAGCTGGAAAAATGGATAAATCTTGGACTGTACAGTATGGTAATAATTCTGTTCATACAGTGAGTATGTGTCTTTTTGGGGCAGTCCTTGACTTACCTAACTTTTCCACGGAAGTTGACCTCTATGTTGCACCTTTAGGATCGTATGACATTGTTATCGGTGTCAATTGGTTAGCTGACCATAAAGCAAAAGTAGACTGCTATGAAAAGAACATAAAATGTTTAGATGATCAGCTGGAATCAGCAGAGATTCAAGGGGTGAAACGGGAAATTTTAGTTAGAAAACTGTCAGCTATGCAGCTTAAAAAGGCTAAAAATAAAGGATGTACCCTTTATGCAGTAAAGATATCTGAATCTTCAGAAGAAGATGATGATTTCATGAAACGATTCCCTCTGTTACAAAGTTTCAGGGATGTTTTTCCTGAGGAATTACCAGGGTTACCACCCAAGAGAGAATTTGACTTCACCATTGAAATCAAGCCAGGAACAGAACCTATTTCCAAAGCACCTTATCGGATGACTACTACAGAGTTAGTTGAGCTTAAGGCACAGTTGCAAGATCTTTTGTCTAAAGGTTTGATCAGACCAAGTGTTTCACCTTGGGGAGCGCCTGTAATATTTGTGAAAAAAGAAGGATGGAACACTAAGGCTGTGTATTGATTATCGGATGTTGAACAAAGCAACAGTCAAGAACCGATATCCACTTCCTAGATCGACATCTATTTGATCAGATGCGTGGAGCAGCGGTTTATTCTAAGATAGACCTTCGATCTGGTTATCATCAGTTAAGGATTAGAGAGGAGGATATTCATAAAACAGCTTTCCGAACAAGGTACGGACATTATGAATTCACAGTTCTACCCTTTGGATTAACTAATGCACCCGCAACCTTTATGAACTTGATGAACAATATTTTTCAAGAATACCTGGACAAGTTTGTACTTGTATTCTTGGACGATATTCTCATTTATTCTAAAAGCGTTGAGGAGCACAATGAGCATTTGAAGATAGTTTTGGGAATTCTGAGAAAAAGAAAGTTGTATGGTAAGTTATCCAAATGTTCTTTCTTTGATTCAGAAGTTCACTATTTGGGTCATGTCATAAGTAAAGAAGGAATTGCTGTAGATCCTTCAAAAATAGTGGCAATAACTGAGTGGCCTGCACCAAAGAATGTGCATGAAGTAAGAAGCTTCATGGGTCTTGCTGGTTACTATAGAAAATTTGTAAAGGATTTTTCTAAAATAGCTGCACCAATAACTTCATTGCAAAAGAAGGATAAGAAATTCATGTGGAATGACAAGTGCGAAGCGGCTTTCAAAAGTCTGAAAGACCAGTTGACTTCTGCACCTATATTAGCTGTACCAGACCCTAATGGGAGTTTTACAGTTGTAACGGATGCTTCTGGGGAAGGCCTTGGAGGTGTTTTGCTACAAAATGATCAGGTCATAGCATATGAAAGTAGAAAACTTAAGTTACATGAGCTGAATTATGCCCCTCATGATTTGGAACTTGCTGCCATTGTTCATGCACTTCAAGTCTGGAGACACTACTTACTTGGGAAACCTTTTGAGTTGAAAACTGATCACTTAGGACTGAAATATATTTTTACTCAGCCCAATCTGAATGCCAGACAGAGAAGGTGGTTAGAATTTTTATCACAATATGACTTTGATATTAGCTATATCAAAGGGAAGGAGAATAGAGTAGCTGATGCTCTAAGTCGTAGGAGGCACATTTCTGCTCTTATAACATTAAGAACTCAGTTTAAAGACGAGGTAAAAAGTGCCTCAGAATCAGATGCATACTTTCAACAAGTAAAAGCAGCGCTTGCTGCAGAACCTAAGGATATAAGGTATAAAGGTTTTCATTTTGATAATGAAGGAATCTTGCGTTATGAAAACAGGGTATATGTACCTATGCTGAACGATTTGAGAAAGAAGTTGTTAGTTGAATTTCATAATTCACCTTTCTCTGGACACCCGGGTATCACAAAAATGCTTGCTGATTTGAAACAGCAATACTTTTGGAAAGGTATGAAAAAGGATGTAATAAATTTTGTGACTCATTGTCTGGAATGTCAGCGGGTGAAGGCAGAACATATGCACCCTGCTGGACTGTTATATCCTCATAGCATACCACAGTACAAATGGCAAGTAATAACCATGGATTTTGTACAAGGACTACCCATGTCCAGGAATAAACATGATGTTATCCTGGTAGTTGTAGATAAACTGACTAAGGTAGCTCATTTCATCGCTGGAAATCTAAAGGATGATTCACCAGTGCTGGCCAAAAGATTCGTACACGAAATTTTCAGATTGCATGGTGTACCAGAATTGATTATATCTGACAGGGATCCTAGAATGACGTCAAGGTTTTGGCAAACGCTTAACGCAGCTCTTGGAACGAAACTAAACTTCAGTTCTGCATATCATCCAGAAAATGGATGGACAAACTGAGAGGGTAAATCAAGTGTTGGAGGACATGTTGCGTATGTATTGCATGGATCAACAGTATAAATGGGAGGAGTATCTTCCATTAGTTGAGTTCGCATACAACAATACTTATCACTCATCTCTTAAAATGGCACCATTTGAAGCACTTTATGGAAGAAAGTGCAGAACTCCTGTTAGTTGGGACAGTGTTGAGGATAGAGTGGTAATTGGACCAGAGATTCTCACAGAAATGGAACAGCAAGTTAAGCTGATTCGTGAACGACTAAAGGAAGCAGCGGATAGACAGAAGAGCTACGCTGACCTTAAGCGGGTTGATAGAAGGTTTGAGCTTGGTGATAAGGTTTTTCTTCGTGTTAAACCCAGGAAGAGTTCAATAACTTTTGGCAAGGCTGCCAAGTTGTCACCTCGATTCGTGGGACCTTTCGAAATTGTCGAAATAATCAATCCTGTAGCTTATCGTTTAGCATTGCCACCTGCTTTATCTCGCATGCATGATGTTTTTCATATTTCTTTGCTTAAGAAATACGTTTCAGATCTGTCACATGTTTTAAATTGGAATTCCTTGCAGGTCCAAGACCCAGGAATAATCGTGGTTAAACCCACACGAGTGCTGGAAACTCGCCAATTGCATTTAAGAAATCATGAGATACAGCAATGTAAGGTCCAGTGGGACCAGTTTAACGAAGAAAGTGTAACTTGGGAAAATCTGGAAGAGATGAAAATTGCTTTTCCTTCTCTTTTTCAACAGAATGAAATCTGTTAACAAAACATTCTTTAATGAACTTATTTTTTTTATAAGTATTTATGAAAGCCAGATGAAGGCAAACATTATTCAAGTTGAATAAAATGTGTTGTGACATTGATTTCTGGAACTATTCAAGTTGGAAAATAGTCGCATTGATTTGTGAACTAATAAATTGATTGACCTGAAGGTTAATCGAATATGTAATCATCGGGACGATGAATCTTTTTAGGAGGGAAGCATGTAACACCCTGAACTGTTGTTACTTCCTCCTGAGCATACAAGTGTTGATATGTGATTTCTTTGTAAAAAGGATGTGTTCCTTGATTGAGAAATCATGCTTGATATGTACTGTATCTTCTTTGCAGATTGCAGATCTTTGACTGAGTCGGAATATGATTGGACTCTTTTATTTCTTTCATTTTGTATCTGAGTTTAATCTGATCTCGGAATGAATCATAGAGTTATCCATCTATAAGACCTAGCCTTGGATCAGTGGAATTGATCCAAGTATTGCTTTAAGTTTGTTCGTGATGAATTAAAATTACAGACCTTGAACAGGTTGCAAGGTCTAGAAGCATTGAATAAGCTAGTCCGGAGTATAACTCAGGTTGATCATGTGAAATGGATTGGTTCCCGATATCGAAGTATATCTGGAAGGTCTCGATCATGGACCAGGTAATAATTTGGTTTCATACAATTTTGTAGCCTAAAGGCAGAACAGGAGCTAACCCTATTCAAGAATGCATGTTGTAGGTCTTTTTCTGAGTGTACGGAATGTAGACCTAACTGGAATTATTAATGTTAGTAACCTAAAACTAAACCTAACCTAGGGGTTAGATTAGTGTTAATCTAACCTAGACCTAGGCTAAGAACTAATGTCCTAAGTTAGTATCTATGTTCTATGAAGTTAGACTAGGTGTTATCCTAAATTCTAACCTAAGTTACTAACCTAACTATTGGGCAAGGATTATGGGGACCTATGGAAGGCATGCGAACCATGGGTGGCAGTTTCTATGTAATTTAATGCAAAGGATAAGTATGAAGGACAGGTATTGGCGGAGGTTTTAGAAACGGCTAACTGAGCCGACGTGGCAGGTCGCCAAAACTGAAAATGGTCTTGAAATTCTATTTGTCTATCGCCAACTTTGGCGGTCGGTGGCAGTGGAGTTTGAGCGGGAAATTTGGAGTAAATGCAATTAATGAGCTCGGTAGTCGAGCTCAGAATTCGCGAGAAGGCATGCAAATTGGAAAGTTGTTGTTTTGTTTGGCTTATCGTGAATTTCGGTTTTCCTTCTGCCTGTTCACTGGTTCTTCGCACCAGTCTTCTTTGTGTTGCATGGCGAGTATGAGAGTATCTAGCTCTTTTCTCTAGCAAGGAAAATATATATGTCATGGAGATAGCAAAATTTTGTTGGTCGCTCTAACTTGGAAAAGGAAAAGGAAGTCCGAGCTCTTTCAGTGGTCTGCTTCGGAATTTTGAGCAAAAATCCAGGCATGTTAGGCCCTAACCTTTAAAAATCTTGTTGTCTTTCAAGTGATTTCATTAGAACAACTCTGTTCAAATGATTTATGGTAATAGAGGATTTTCTTTGGATGTCTTGTGTGATTTTGACACTGTATCTTCATGCTGGTTCGATTTTTCATTTATCCCTTGATGGGTGTTTATTAAATTCGAACTGTGGCTTTATTTCTTTGTGTTTTGCATTCTGGCTTAAATATGCAAAATATATGAAAGGAATGTATGCTCGGCCTGCTCGGTGAGAGCCCATAAATTATTCTTGTGATGGGAACAGGCCACTGTTATGCTTGTCGATTTTGTCGTCGATGCTTGTTGTGAATACTCGTTGGAAGGGAAACTGCTGGACATTTGTTTGATTGTTCAGTTTTAAAAAGAACCTTGTAAGCTTTGTCGTGGTTATTGATGGGGTGGTTATTGATACTTTTTGGGTTTCGTTTTGTCTTTTAAAGTTGTTTGGGAAGAGGTAACTACTGTGTTACAGTAGTCATTACGACCCTATGGAAGTTGTTTTTCCTTTTTATTGTGGTAATGGGATTCAACCCGTTGACAGTATACAATATGGATATATGTATTTTATTTGAACGACTCTGTAGAGTCCATTAAATGATTCGTATAAATTGGGCCACTGTGGAAGCTATATATATATATTTTGAATGTTGGAAATTGCTTTGTTTGAGTCTTGTTGGAGTAACAGGTAAGGCGACTTCTGTTATTTGGTAATGAATACTTTCATTTTACAAGGAATATGTGGTTTAGACTCAGTTGGGCATTTAAATAGGTATTCCACTCTATGTAAGCTTGGAGAAAATATAGTTATACGGGCTCCGTTGGATTTCTTGTTACTAAATCATTATATAGATTTTGTATAAACCTGATTTTAAAGGCTTGCCAATGTTGGCACAGATGGAATCATTATCTTCTATGTATTTTATTTACTGTTGTTGGGACTCAGTTGAATTCTTGATAGATAAACAGTGTAACTGCTTCAAATTATAACTGTTGGGTTTACTTTGTTTTTGACTTGTTGGGTTCTGTGAGTATGGGAAGATATCTTGTATGTCGGCTTCTGGATAAGCTAAACTGTGAATACTGTTTATGGACTTAGTTTTAATTCCTTGAATGGTAATCTATGTCACTGTTTTCTGTATAAGCCCGAGTATGAACATGTAATGTTCTTGGCTTTGTTGGTTTTCTTTAATTAAGCTTGATAACATGAATTATGGCCTTTTAAGTAGGTCACGAATACCATACTTTCAACTCTGATTTCGTTCAGGGGTGATTACAATATTCTATGTATGTTTTCCTTCTGATTACATTCCAGTTTGATGTGGATGTGCATGCTGCTTGGATTTCGTTTAAAAATCCCTTCGCATAGTCGTAGGGAAATGTCATTGCTTAAATGATCATGAGTCTTTGGTTGACTACGATAGAAAAGGATTTCTTTGATTTCGACCTTGTGTCTAAAAGCCTTTCAGTGCTAATCTTCTTATCTGTCGCTTTTGCGTAAGGTCATACTGAGTCCGCTTGGTAGATAGACAACGTTGTTTGGCAAGAAGGCTACTCTACTGTAGTTGCTTTATTGTAATTTTTAATAAAACGGTGGTGTTGATGATGGACTCAACTGATTTATTAGCATGTGTATTAAGTGAATGCCTTGCTTTTGGAAAGATGGACATGAGCTAGTTCAGGGGGGAACATGTACAATTTGTTTATTTCTCTTCTGTTGTAATTATAAGTTGATATAATTGTTTAACTAACATCTGTAATTGATTTTACATAATGAAGGTAACAGGATTGATATGATATTCCTCTTTTAAGTTGAATATAATGATTGTCTAATGTTTGTTCAACTTGGGATTTACAATGAATAATTGCTTAGGACACTTTTGTTCTTCTTGATCCCTAATATTTTGATGAAATATTTGAGAAGTATATAGGACTACTCCATAACGAAAATTATTGTTACACGTTATAAACATGATATATTCTTAACGTATAGTCTGAGTCATGTTTATTTGATTGGTGATTTTATATCATTTAAACAGGGTGTTTAAAGAAAACAATTGATGGATTGCAATTGTTTTAAAAGTTAGTGCTTATCATGCTCAGTTCATCGAACTAACTCATGTTGACTATTTTTGCAGATGGTTGCCGTAAGTGGTAAAAGCATGTAGATCTGATAGGATAATCAGATTGATTAAATTTTATTTTAAGTAGAATTTCAGATAGATTCTCTAAAATGTATTATATGAGGAAAGATGTCCTTTTTCCGTTGAGCATTGTATTAAGTATGCTGATTGTACAAAATGTATCTGTATAGATCTGAAAAGAACGGAAATAAGTATTTGCTACTTATGTGTTGTATTCTTATTCTGATTGTTGACCTTCTTCGGTTTATATACCGGAGGGGCATTGTTATCATTGTATAAATTGGAGACTTTGTGATTGTCAATGAAAGTTACAAGAATATGAGATTGAATTCTTATGAGTGTTTAGTAGTTCTAATTTGTTCTATCGAAAGCAAAAATTGAATTTTAAATCTTTGTCTTTCTAAAAGATAGGGTTAAAATGAACCTAAGCAGAATGCTAATCAGGCTGAATTAAATTACTAATCCCTAGTCTTGATTATGACAGGACAACATTAAATTGGATTCTTAATCATTGATATCTTGATACTAATAAGTATGATATAAATTCAGTTAGGAGAACTGATATAAATCTAATGGGGTTCAGATGGTAATCTCATGTGAAGGTTATGAGTTATTGTTCAATTCTGTTGTTTTAGAATCATGTATATTCTAAGAACTCCTTGATGAGACCTTGGCCTTAATATCTCCACCATGTAATGGGTTTTATTGAGGAAGGCCATCCTTTGACGAAGAATCCAGGGATCGGGAAAGGCTAACCTTAGGGGAACATCTTTAATGTAATTTAAACTCAATGTGCGTAACGCATATTAATAAGTAGATCTTTTCGAGGCGGATTTAAAGGTTGACGGCACAAGTCAACTGCAAGGTTGTACCTCCGAGAAGATTAGGATATTCTCGAAGTTACAACAATGGAGGTGACTTATGACGACACCCTTTGCATTGATCGCTAAGATTTACACTTTGATCTTGAAGGAGTTACTCAGGGACCAATTAGGAATGTGGTCACGTTATAAGGTTGCCTAGGAGATTCGGGGTATCTTGACACACTGGTTTAACTAGGATTGAACCAGTATGTCATCATATCCCTAATCGTCGTGGGCATCCATATAACATTATCACCTTGTTAATCTATCTCCGAGTGATTAAGTTGAGATAGGAAGGACTGACAGAAGTCGGTATAAGACATTCTACATAACATAAGAATGGGGTGAAGGGCGTATTCCAGATTGACGAGTATGCCGTTAAGGAATACGAGACATAAACAGTATGTTTCAAATCTTTGGCCAAAGTATCGCAAGCTACTGATTGCGTTGTCCTAATTCACCTAGTCTAAGGGATGAGATGCCGATGAATAATGGTAATAATTATTCAGTTAGGTTCCTTGGACAGAGCATTCTGAATCCCAGAATAGGGAAGAGAACCGCAAGAGTGAAGTGTTAAATAAAAATGCCAACTCTTATTACTCATAAATAGATTGGTAGATTACTGAGTCATGGAATGAATAGATCGGAGGTACTCCGAGTCATTACAGGTGCATATGATTGTCTATTATAAGAATGGTTATTTGATTTGTGAATTCTAAATTATGTATTTAGAACCAGGATGCAATTATCAAAAAAAAAAAAAAAAATCACTTATTCTAAGGTATAAAATGAGGACGTTACAGGGCGTGTGCGTGTACGTGGGTGTGTGGGTATGTCTGTGTGCATGCGTATGCGTGTGTGCGTGAGTGTGTGTGTGTGCGTGTGCATGTGTGTGTGTGTGTGTGTTGTGCGTGTGAATGTGTGTGTGACTATGCACTTGCGTGTGCATGTGTATGTGCGTGTTCGTGTACGTGTGCATCTGCGTCTGTGTGTGGGTATGTATGTGTGCATGCATGTGCGTGTACGTGTGTGCGTGTACGCGTGAGCATGTGCGTGTGCATGAGCGTGTGCTTGTTCATGTGCGTGTGAGTTTGCATAGGCGTTTACGTGTCCGTGTACATGTGTGTGTGCATGTGCATGAGCATGTGAGTGTGCCTGTGCGTGTGTGTGTGCATGTGCATGCGTGAGCGTGTGCGTGTATGTGTGTGTTTGGGTATGTCTGTGTGCATATGTATGCGTGTGTGCGTGTTTGTGTGCGTGTGTGTGCGTGTGTTGTGTGTGTGAATGTGCGTGTGCATGTGCATGTGACTTTGTGCGTTTGTGTGCGTGTGCATGTGTGTGTGCGTGTGCATGTGCTTGTGCATGTGCTTTTCCATGTGAGTGTGAGTGTGCATAGGCATTTTCGTGTGTGTGTACATGTGCACGTGCCTATGCATGAGCATGTGCATGTGCGTTTGTGTGTGCCCGTGTGTGTGTTGTGCATGTGTGTGTGCGTGTGCGTGTGGGTGTGCCAGTGTGTGTGCGTGTGTGTGCGTGTTCCTTTGTGTGTGCGTGTGTGTGTTCATGTTCACGTTCATGTGCATGTGCGTGTACGTGTGCATGTGCGTGTGCATGTCTGTGTGCGTGTGTGTGTTCCTATGCGTGTGTGTGTGTGTGCCTGTGCATGTGCATTTACCTATTCGTGTGTGTGTGCGTGTGCGTGTGTGTGTGTGTGTGTGTGCGTGTGCGTGTGTGTGGGTGTACGTGTGTGTGTGTGTGTGCATGTGTGTGTGCGTGGGCGTGTTCGTTAGGGTGTGTGTGTTCTTGTGCATGTTCGTCTGGGTGTGCATGTGCGTGTTCATGTGTGTGTGCGTGTGTGTATGTGTGCATGCATGTGTGGATCCTTATGTGCATGTGCGTGTGCGTGTGTCTGTGAGTGTGCATGTGTGTGTGCGTGTGCTTGAGAAATTGCATGTGCATGCGTGGGCGTGTGCATGTACGTGGGTGTGTGGGTATGTCTATGTGCATGCGTATGCGTGTGTGCGTGTGCGTGTGCATGTCTATGTGTGTGTGTGTTGTGCGTGTGAATGTTCGTGTGACAGTGCGCTTGCGTGTGCATGTGCATGTGCGTGTGCGTGTGCGTGTGCGTCCGTGTGTGGCTATGTATGTGTGCACGCGTGTGCGTGTATGCGTGAGCGTGTGTGTGTATGCATGAGCGTGTGCGTGTGCTTTTGTATGTGCTTTTCCATGTGCGTGTGAGTGTGCATAGGCATTTGCGTGTGCGTGTACATGTGCATGTCCATGTGCATTAGCATGTGAGTGTGTGTGTGCATGTGCGTGCGTGAGTGTGTGCATGTACTTGCGTGTGTGGGTATCTCTGTGTGCATCCGTATGCGTGTGTGCGTGAGTGTGTGCGTGTGCGTGTATGTGTGTGTGTGTGTGTTTTGTGTGTGTGAATGTGTGTGTGCATGTGTGCATGTGAATGTGCGTGTGCATGTGTGTGTGCATGTGCGTGTGCATGTGCGTGTGCGTGTGCATGTGCATCTGTGTGAGGGTATGTATGTGTGTACACGTATGCGTGTACACATGAGCATGTACGTGTGCTTGAGTGTGTACACGTGCCCGTGTGTGCATGTACACATGCTTGTCCATGTGCATAGGTGTTTGCGTGTGTGTGTACATAAGTGTGTGCGTGTACATGAGCGTGTGCATGTGCCCGTGTGTGTGTTGTGCGTGTGTACGTGTGCGTGTGCGTGTGTCTGTGTATGTGGGTGTGCCAGTGCGTGTGCGTGTGCGTGTGTGTGTGCGTTTGCGTGTGCATGTACATGTGCGTGTGCGTGTGCATGAGCATATGCATGTGCATGTGTGTGTGCGTGTGCCCGTGTGTGTGTTGTGTGTGTATGTGTGCCCGTGTGTGTGTTTTGTGTGTGTGTGTGCCCGTGTGTGTGTTGTGTGTGTGTGTGTGCGTGTGCTTGTGCGTGTTCCTTTGCGTGTTTGTGTGTGCGTGTTCCTTTGCGTGTGCATGTGTGTGTGCGTGTTCGTTTGCTTGTGCGTGTGCGTGTGCGTGTGCCTGTGCCTGTGCCTGTGTGTGTATGTTCGTGTTCGCGTTCGTGTGCGTGTGCGTGTGCATGTGCATGTGCGTGTGCCTGTGCGTGTGTGTTTACCTGTTCGTGTGTGTGTGCGTGTGCAAGTGCGTGTGCATGTGTGTGGGTGTACGTGTACATCTGCGTCTGGGTGTGCGTGTGCGTGTGCGTGTGCGTGTGCGTGTGTGGGTGCATGTGTGTTTGCATGTGCGTATGCATGTGTGTGTGTTTGCATGTGCGTGTGCTTGTGCGTGTCTGTGCGCCTATGTGTGTGCTTTTCTGTGTGCATTTATTTGTGCGTATGTGTGTGGGTGTGCGTGTGCATGTGCGTGTGGGTGTGGGTGTGCATGTGTGTGTGGGTGTGCATGTATGTGTGGGTGTGTGTGTGTGTGTGGGTGTGGGTGTGGGTGTGGGTGTGCATGTGCGTGTGGGTGTGCATGTGTGTGTGGGTGTGCGTGTGCGTGTGTGTGTATGTGTGCGTGTGCTTATGGGTGTGCATGTGCATGTGCGTGTGTGTGTGTATGCGTGTAGGTATGCGTGTGCCTGTGTGTGTGTCTGTGCATGTGCGTGTGCTTGTGTGTGTGCTGTGCGTGTCCATGTGCATGTGCGTATTCATGTGTGTGTGATGTGCATGTGCGTGTGCGTGTGCTTTTTCTTGTGCTTGTGCGTGTGCATCTAAGTGTGCATCTAAGTGTGCATGTGCGTTTGCATGTGCGTGTGCATGTGCGTGTGCGTGAGCGTGTCCGTGTGTGTGTCTGTGTGCATGTGCCCATGCATATGTTGTGTGTGTGTTGGGGGTGTGCGTGTGCGTGTGCGTGAGCATGTCCATGTGCGTGTGCCCGTGTGTTTGCTATGTGTGTGCTATGGGTGTGCGTGTGTGTGTGCAAGTGAGTGTGCCTGTGCGTGTGCGTGTGCGTATGCGTGTGTGTGTGCATGAGTGTGTGTGTGTGTGCGTGTGCGTGTGGGTGTGCTTGTGCGTGTGCGTGTGTGTCCTAATGTGCTTCTGGGTGTGCATTTGTGTGTGTGTGTGTGTGTGTGTGTGTGTGTGTTCGTCAGGTTGTGCTTGTGTGTGTGCATTTTTGTCAGGTTGTACTTGTGTGTGTGCGTACATGTGCATGTGTGTGTGGGTTTTTGTGTGTGCACGCATTTCCTTGGGTGTGTTTGCGTGTGTGTGTGTGTGTGTTTGTGATGAGTGTTCCTATGCGTGTGCATGTGTGTGTGTGTGTGTGCGTGTGCGTGAGGTTGTGTGAGGGCATTTGCGTGTCCATGTGCGTGTGCTTCTTGGTTTGCGTGTGCATGTGCATGTGTGTGTGTGTGTGCTTGATCGTGAGGGTGTGCATGTGCATGTGCGTATGTGTGCATGTGTGTGTGGGTTTTTGTGTGTGAACGCATGTGCTTATGTGTGTGTGTGTGTGTCCGTGTGTGTGAGCATTTCCATGTTCGTGTGCCTGTGTGTTTGATGTGTGTGTGCTATGGGTGTGCGTGTGTGTGTGTGCGAGTGAGTCTGCGTGTGCGTGTGTTGTGCGTGTGGGTGTGTGTGTGCATGTGCGTGTTCGTATGTGTCTGTGTGTGTGCGTGTGCGTGTGGGTGTGCTTGTGCGTGTGTGTCTTGATGTGCTTCTGGGTGTGCGTTTGTGTGTGTGTGTGCGTGTTCGTCAGGTTGTGCCTGTGTGTGTGCGTGTTCATCAAGTTGTGCTTCTGCGTGTGCGTACATGTGCATGCGTGTGTGGGTTTTTGTGTGTGCATGCATTTGCTTGGGTGTGTGTGTGTGTGTGTGTGCTTGTGTTTGTGATGAGTGTCCCTGTGCATGTGCATGTTTGTGTGTGTGCGTGTGTGCGTGTGCGTGAGGTTGTTGTTATCCAAAATTCACCCCCAGGGTAAATTTGATAACATGCATTAAATTCTCAAGTCCCGGGTAAATAGATTGATTCAGGGAAAAAATCATGTTTCTAGGGTCCCCTCAGATTTTTTCTAACTCCCCTGTCCAAGAAGAAGAGAGCAAGTTCTGCGAAAAGGTGAAAAAGTTGCAAAAAACAAGCTTGGGCTAGGAAATATCATGAAAAATGGCTAAGTCCTAGTCCTCGCAATAGTCGGGACATGAGGGACATCTGGGCGCGAATCGGCCGAAAGACTGCCAGGCAGTCTGCAGAGCAAAGGGACATTCGGGCCATGAGAACACGCGGGACACAGAAAGGCGAACCGGCCGAAGGTCAGAGGAAAATCGACTAACTACTAAGCGTAACAGTTGGGACATCTGGGCCGCGAGGACGCGAAGGATGCGAACCGCCCAGATCGGCCGATGCAGAGAACTTCAGTCCAGGACATCTGGGACAGAGGGATGCGGAAGACGCGGATAGCTGAAGGAACCGAGAGCCAATCACATTACGCCACTTGTCATTGGCAGAAAAGGGACAAGGAAGCCCGAATCGGGCGGATCGGAAGTTTTTGTTCCATGCAACACTAGGACAGCAGGGACAAAGGGACGTGAAAATCCGGCAGGCCCGAGGACCAATCAAATCACGACACGTGTCACAAAGGGGGAAACATCCAAATGAGAAAAGGGCGAGGTTTGAAGGGTCAACCTGAGCCAATCAGAAGAGGACACATTTCCAATGGAACAAATAAGTGTGGAGCTCGAGGAGGATTTGGAAATTTTGGTCAAGTGTTGGCCGAAAACCTAAAAAGTAAAGGAAGACCCCGCGCCCCTGTCCTCCAATCAATGCATGCCACATGTCCCTAGTAGCGGGGGCGCGGAGGAAAATTGAAAAATGTTCCAAAATAAAAAAAAATCAAAATTTTCAAGGAAAACCCACGTGTGAGCAGAGGATAGAGAATTACGCATCCAATCAGCGCTTGACACGTGTCGTCCAGGTGGCAGAGCGCGGGAAAGAATTTCAAAACACAGTTTCACCTGTTTTGTGCCCTAGATCTTCAGATCTCCATATCTTTTGATCCAGAGATTGGATTTGCACGTTCTTTATATCAACGGAAAGCTTATGAAATTATCTACATGATTCCGGGGTTAATCTTGAATTTTGGTGCAGTTTAGAGAGAGAAAGTTGAGAAATGGATCTGACATGTGTTCATGGCCAGAAGTGACATTTCAGCGACCAAATTAATGCAGAATGGGTCACATTCTCCTCCAAATTGGTCAAAAATGATAGGGTATGGGTTTGTGTAATCTATGAAAAATACACTACTAACAAGGAAGTAAAATACCAATAATCATACCTCCTCCTTCGCGTTCCGTAGCAAACCTCAGAATGGGCTAGGAAACTTGGATTGAGCCCTGATTTTGTGATATGTAGGTGCTTTTCTTCAAGACAGAGCAAGACCTTCCTGCAACAATGATCCTCTTACTTTGCACTAGATGCGAAAAAGGATTATGAGACTATTTTGGCATTAGGACTAGGCAAAAGGATGTTCTTTGCTCAAAGGGATGCAAGAACTTAGATATGGCATGAAAGCTTATTCTCCGTGTGTTTAGAGGGGAGGGGTAAGGTTGTATTTATAGCCTGAGAGGGAGTGATTAGCTTAAATTAATTTAAGTAATCATGGTTTGAAAATGTGGGTAAGATTAAGTGGGTGGTTTGAAAATGTGGGCAAGATTAGGTGGATGGTTTGAAAATGTGGGCAAGATTAGGTGGATGGTTTGAAAATGTGGGCAATATTAGGTGAGTGGGGGCCACGAAGAATGGGTGAGGATTTGAATTATATTTTTAATTCATAAGTGGAGGATTTTAGGTGAGTGGGGACCACGAATGGTGGGTGAGGATTTGAATTTGAATTTTTAATTCAATAGTGGAAAAACATGGAGAATAATGACATGCTGTGAGGATTAGATTATTTTTAGATTTGGAAATGGATAATTAATCAAATTATATTTGATTAATTCGAAGTGTATTTTTGTGGGAAATGAGGAAGGGAAATTAATTGATTTAGGATAGATGTGAAATTGGGGTGTCTACATTTGCCCCTCTTTGGAAGGGTACTATGAAAGTAGTGTCCTTTCAAAGAAAGTAGACGGTATGGGGGAAGAATTCAATCTACTTTTAAAAGGTAGAGTGAATGTTTGTTGGGGAGAATAGAAAGTGGTGAGTGACGGATGTCATGGTATCCTCCAAGACAAAAATGTCATGAGAAGATGTGATTATGGATAGATGTGGTGATGCCCCCTCGAGAGGATTGACGAGAATGAAATATACAACAGAACTCTCGAAAAGAAGGGAAATGGATTTGGTGGAGAAGAGGACGATAATGGAGTGGAAGAGACTGGAATGACCGCACGACGCAAATGGAGAAAGGATTCAATCGACCTTGAATGCTAGGTGTGAGGGTGTGTGGGAAAGAGAAAAGGGAATGGATAGGGTTGGGGGTTGATTATGAGAAGAGTAAGGGAGATAGGGGGTGAAATGGAGGGAAATGGAAAGAGGACAAAAGAAGAAGTAGAACGGAGAAAAAAAGAAACTATGAGGGGCGAGGAAAGTGTGAAAAAGAGGAGAGAAAGGAAGAGAAACATATACAGAATGAACAAAAAGGTAGGGGTGGTAGAGAAAAGGGGAAGTGGTCAGAAGAAACGTGAAAATTAGGGGAGAGAAAAGGAAGATAGAACGAATACAAGGAGAAGATTGAAGTAATCACGTCATAGCGAGGAAGACCAAGGCAAAGAATATGGAACAGACCGTATGGAGATGCATGTGGAGAGTGGGATGATAAAAAAGACAGGACAACGCTGAACAACCAGGTTATCGATGGGGATGTAAGGAGGAAACGTGATGGAAAAAGGGGAAGAAGATGATATAGGGGAATGGAAATAAGATGAGGGGTGGGAGAGAGAAGAGAAAATAATGTAGAAGGAAGGAAATACAGAAAGGGGGGAATAAGTGAAAAGGGGACGATAGAAGGAATGTTCAAAGAAGAAAGAGGGGAGGAATGACATCGATTGGAAAAGATATGGAGAGGCATGAAATGAGGATACTAGGATGATGGGAAAATAGAAAAAGGATGTATGATGACGACAGTAAAGATATTGAAGAGGGCAAAAAGGAGATGGAGAGATGGGTAAAAAGAGACAAGAAAGGGTGGGAGTGAGGGAAAAGAATAGGAGAGAAAAGATAATGGGGGATAGAAGAGGCAATGCCAATGAGGGGACGTTAGGGAAATCCCCTTGACAATGAGTGGTGGGGAAGGGTGAGAGAAAATATGAAGAAAAGGAGAAAACTAACGAGGACTGGAAAGGGTAAAGCCAACAAAGGGACGTTAGGGAAAACCCGTTTCCAATGAGTGGTGGGCGTAGAGGAGGGAAGGAATGAAGGGAAACTCTAGAAGGTCCAAGGGAGTGAATGAGGTCGTGCGGAATGAGGATTGATAATTTTTAGGGAAAACCCGTTAACAATTATGAGCGCGGGAAGAGAAGATGATGATGAAAGAATGATATAGGAGTGTTAACAATAAGGACGAATATGTGTGTGGGTAGAAATGTGGGGGGAATGTGAGAAGATGAAGGGAAAAGAGTGAAGATGGGAGGGAGGAGTTGGGACTAAGTGAAAGTGAGGAGAGGATGGGGGGGATGAGGAGGAATGAGGTGAGAATGAAGAACGAAGACATGAAAAGAATGAGAAGAAACGGTATGAAGGATGATGGATCAAGGAGGGGAAAATGGGGGAAAATAATGTGATTGTAGGTGGAAGAGATTAGTTGAATTTTGTAAGAGGATATGTGGAGAAAGGATAATGGTAGGAGGTAAAAGTGGGTAGTAGAAGATACAAGGTGGAAGAAGCGATCAACAAAGTGAACGAAGAATGAGGTGGGGGAGAAGTTCACGATGACAAGCTAAGTGTAGGGAGGACCCTAACATAAGATTGTCATGTGACGGAAGTGGTTAAGTAAGATTGCCATGTGAGCAAAACTGGAGATGACAAATGGTCAAGCGAGAAGTGGTGTTTGCGAGAATTGAAAAGGAGGTGAAAGGATGTGATAATGGGGAATGCCGAGAAAAAATGAAGGGTGAAGGGTGGGTAGTGATGGGGAAAGGCAAGGAGACAGATCATCCTTAAGAGGGACTCTTAAGTGAGATCGCCATGCCGGGTGAGTGGTTAAGTAAGATTGCCAAGCAGAGGAGGGTGATAGTGGTGGTAAAAAAATGTGATGATGGGGAAAGAAGAGGAAATATGGATGGTGATATTGGAGAGTGATGGGCGAGTGTAAGATGACATGTCATGCTTAAGAGAATCTCTTAAGTAAGATCGTCATACTGCTGGAGAAGTTTCGTAGGGTCACCCAACCGACAGGGATGATATGCAAAGAGAAAGACAAAATGATATTGGAGATAGGGGTGGAATGGTAGGGTGAAGAAGATGATCACGATGAGAGGTGGGAGAAATAAGATGGACGAAATATGATGGGATGGGGGAAGGCCACAGGACAGATCAACCTTAAGTAGAAGTCTTAAGTAAGATTGCCATGCGGCTGGGATGGTTAAGTAAGATCGTCAAGCTGAGGAAGAAGGATGATGTTAGAGTTGGTGGGAATAGGGTATGAAAAAATGGACTGAAGGGGAACCCTCAAGTGAATTTGCCATACTACGAGAGCGTGTAAGTAGGATGACCTAGGCATAAGGTGGATTTGGGGAAGGATGAGAAAAGAGTCAGTGAGGTATGCCTAAGTGGTATATGATATGAGATGATGTGATAATAAGAAAGAAAGGACACAAAGGAGTATAACATGAATGGATGAAGGAATATATGCAGTGGAGGGTGGAGAGTGTGAGGGGAATCCTTAATTGGGATGCCCATGTGGTGAGAGTAATGATGCGGGAATGGGAAGTAGAAGAGGTGGAGTTGGAAGATGTGTTTAGTGGTGATGGTTATTTGATGAGAGGGCATGTGGTGAAGAAGCTTCTACAGCGGGAAGATCTTAGAGAGAGGGTAAACCTCCACTGAGGATTCCATATAGAAGGGGTTATTAAGTAAGATTGTCAAGTGGGAAGAAAACGGGTGAAAGGAAAGAATACCAATGGGTGAGAGGGGACAGGAATGGTGAGAAGGGTAATATGGGTATAAGTGGCGGAGGAGTCAAAATGAGAAGTGAGAATGAATGGATCAAATACATGGTGATCATGGTGGGGGAGAAGGGATGAAGGAGCTGCTGGATAGTGAATGGATGGGGTGCAAAGTAAGATGTTGATCATGTAGGAAGATACTCACGTGACGAAAAGCATCTTAGTTTTAATATAGCACATAACAGGATGCATCGTGATATAAAAGATCAGGATGACTAGACTGTAATATGCATGATAGCATAGACAGGGACCATCAAAAAGGTTTGATGCCCCAGTACGATATGCAAATGGAAGAGAGCATAGACAGAGGCCATCAAGAAAGTATGATGCCCCAGTACGACATGCAATCAGATAACATAAGAATATTACAGAGAACACCAGGATATATAAAATCAAGATGCCCCCTGTAATATATCAAGATACAAGAAAGAAATTAATAATTTGCCACTAATAATGCAACACAAGAACCAGTAAACATGTCCCTAACGTGTTCCACAGTGATGATTGATTAGATGTGTCCCCAAGCAGAGGTACAAAGGATTGGGTCAGTCTCCTCAAACAAGGAAACAATGAGAGCCGGATTTTCCCCAAGCGAGGATTCACGCGAGGAGAAGTGGTTTGAAATTGGTAGTCATAAGGTGGTTGGACCATTCGTTTGGGATAATAGTTCAAAGGATGAACTGTGTTACTTATTGAGTTTTTACAATTTTGCGGATGTTTTTGGTCTTTTGAAAATTTTACAAATGTTTTTGTATTTTGGATATTTTCTAATGTTTTTGTTTTTGGATTTTTGGATTTTCTAATGTTTTTGAATTTTTAGGATGTTTACACTGTGTTTGGATTTTTGACGATTTTCAAATGTTTTTGGATTTTTAGATTTTTACACTGTTTTTGGATTTTTGATGATTTTCAAATGTTTTTAGATTTTTGGATTGTGATTGACAATTTATGGACCAGAGTGCAGACTTATTTTTGAGAGACGATGTACCGTGTTCCGCATTGTAACTTATGCTCAAAATAATATAAATTCACTTTCCATTGGCATGATATGGTGGTGATGATATGATGAAAAGAATTCCAACTCCATTCTTGACTCCACACAACTAGTAAGATGTGTGGGCTCATCACCAAGAATCAAGAAGGACGTAGGAGGTAGATAATGAATATAGAGACAAATGCTAACAACAATCCCTTTAGGAAATTGTGACTCCATTCTTCATAATGGTACTAAACCGGTTTCAAAAATAGCTTTCACTTTATGAGTCACATGCTAGACTTAGACAGTTATGTGGCCTGCTGATTGATAAGATATGAGGTTAAGGGATAGTTCTCTCTTCACTTAGGCATCTAAATTATGTGTTTGGGGATTCTATAATTTGTAAGCACTGTAAGATTTTGTATTTTTGAAATGACTCCCTATGCCTTGCCCCATGCTACTAGTGAGAAGCAAGGGCTTATCACCAAAGGCAAAATATAGGCGAGTGAATTTCCTTTTTGTTTGTTTGTTTTGTTTTTTTTTTTTTTGTTTTTTTGTTTTTTGGAATATTTTGCAATGTTTTTATGCTTGTATGAGAATGACCCTCTACGCTTTGCCCCATGCCACTTGTAAGAGGCAAGGGTTTATCACCGAAGACACGACGTAGACGAGTAAGGGCATCTTCCTCCATTCCTAGTCTCACACTACTAGTAAGAAGTGTGGGCTCAACACCAAAGACTATGAAGGACGAAAGATGTGACAATGAATTATTCATAAGTTATTGAATTGATGGATTTTTTTACAATAGTTCTTTGTATTTGGGAAGAAACATTTGCCCCCAATCTCAGCCCCACACGACTAGTAGGACGCGAGGGTTCAACACCGAAGATTGAGATGGACAACCAAACGAACTGGGTAACGAAGTTTAGAGCTTTGTTATGAAAGAGAGAATGTATTGGAAGGGGATATATTACCATCAGTAAGCTTCTAGGTATGACCATAGAGGAAAGCGACTGAAAGTGGAAGAAGTATGACGCTCACAAACTTAATAGGATTTATATTAGCACTTGTCTCATGATGATAAATATGAAGATGTGATTTTGATAAAGAAAATATCTGCCAATGGAAATGAATGAATTTAAATTATTCGGAAATAAGTAAGACAAAAGGAACAATGTACACATTATATCCTGGAATATAGAGTGCTTTTAAGAATAGAATTTCTTTAAATGGAATGCATTCATGGGTTTTTTAAGGACTTGGCCTATGTCAATGGCCAATTTATAAGCTCCAAACCTAAAATTAACTATGATTTTGTTGGGCTCAAATTTGTCTTGTTTGTCTCGTTCCTTGGGTGTGTTCTTTCGATTTTCTTTGAGAATGAAATGATTGACCTTAAATTTTCTAGGTTTGAATTTTTTATGGTAGCTATGTCGTAGCTGATTTTGATATACTTAAAGATGATCTAGGGCATTAAGTCATTTTTCATCAAGAAGCTTGAGTTCATTAAGGCGTGAATGTTGATAATAATCTTTATTGATTACGTCTTTGAGGGATATTCTAAAGGATGGGAATTCAACCTTGACATGTAAAATATCTTCCCCACCATAAACAAGGGAGAGGGGAGTGGCCTCAGTTTGCATTGTTTGATTTTTTGCTTCTGTTTGTCCATGAATTAATTGATTTGATGATAGATTCAAAATTAAAGATGGAAAAGGTGGCATAAAGATATTCCTAGGTATACATACCTCGTAGAATATATGCACATAGAAGTCTTGATAGGTGAGAATCATTAGTGATGAGATTCCTACAAGATCGATCGTTGAAAGTATGATGGTCATGACAGGTTGCATTGTTGCAAGTGTCCAAACTTGATGTGGTTGTGTTTCGACAAAAAGGCTAGAGATGTTAGGCATAAGAGCTAATATTGGAAGAATAGAATCAAACTTAATGGTACCTGTTGATGGAGCCTCGTCTGTAGTGTCTACAGTAATATCAAGGTTTGAAAGGGAGTCTTGAAATGAGATCAAGGTCTCGTTAGATGTTGGAAGAATGTTGTCACCCAAAACAGGTTCAATATATGTTTGGGCTGAAAGAGAGTCTTGAAATAAGTTCAAGTGCTCAGTAGATGTTGGAAGAATGTTGTTGTCCAAAACAGGTTCAATGTATGTTTGAACTAATGGAAGGAAATTTGAAGAAGATATCGATTGGTTTGGAATTAGAGAGTCTTGACTGTTGTCGTCATGATCTCGTGGAATTTCAGTATATATAGGAGTTTCGACAGTAGTCAGCTCTTCATGGAAAGTTGTGGTATTGGATGTGTCGTTGGTTGCAAGAGCATTGTCATCAAGTTCTACAGAGATGACATCGTCGTCAATTAAGTCTTGGACGTAATTCTTAAATCGTACACATTTATCTATGTGATGACCATCAATGCGATGAAAGTCACAGTATGTGTTAGGTTTGTACCAGCATGGCTTAGCTTCCCCTTTGACAAAGGGTTTTGTAATTGGATATTTTATCAATTTAGCCTCTTTTAATTGATGAAAAACACTAGAGAGACTTTCTCCAAGGGGGGTAAACTGACGTTGGACTTTACGTGAACTGATTTCTTCGTGAGGTTGTATGATCGGATTTTTGGGTGATCGCTCACTGATTTGGGTAGCCATATGAGAGAGTTGTGTTGTCATCTTATTAATTTGTTCTAATAGCTCATTGTGTGATGTTTTTCGTGAATTATTCATGTTTGAAAGAGAGGGAGAACGAAGAAATGTGCGATGAAAAAATCAACCTATTGATTATGATCTTTATTTTGGCTCAATCGAGTTTTAACAAGTAAGTCTATAAGGAGAAGGCTTAAAAAAAGCTACTCGGGATACAAGTGGGATATAACTCAAACAAGCTATGATGAATATCTTGATTGTTTTGGATTAAACAAGCTTAGCAGACGAAAATGTAAGGAGTACACTCAAACAAGGTACTCAATACAAGTGGGATGTAGCTCAAACAAGCTATGATGAATATGTTGATTGGTTTGGCTTTAACAAGCTCTGGATTTTTGATAGGAAGAGTAACTCAAACAAGTGACTCAACACAGTTGTGAACTCAAAATGAGTTTTGAAGGGATTTGTGTCGGATGGGATTTTGTGAAACTCGACAGCTGATGAAATAATGAGTGAACTCAAACAAGTCACTCAATGTCATTTTGATATAGCTTGAAACAAGCTAGAAAGAATGTTCTGACAATTGATGAGATAAGGAGTGAACGCAAGTCACTCAATATCTATTGGATATAGCTGAAGACAAGCTATGACAGATGTATTATTGGCTAAAGTGAGCTAATGAAATTGGTGTGATGTTTTGGTCTATGTTGTTGGATTGTTTGGATTTTTTCACTTGGTATTGAATTGGTTGAGAACCGATTTTTTTTGTGGAACACAACTAGGGTCTAAACTTTTACAATGAACACATTAATATCAGCCAAGTTTTATGATAAAATAATGCTAAACTATTGTGTTTTCAAACAGCAAGCAGTCATGTGGATTCAATTGTTTTGGCTTATGAGGTAACTTCTTCAGGAATGATCAGTGTTTCATGCAATCATACAAGTATGCTGTGAAATGGTGGATGCAGGCTCTTATTACTCCAAGAAGATGCGTCCTCCGATATACCCTAGTCCTGATATACCTAATTCTGTACGGGGACAGAATTGGTACGGGGAACCCTTAGAGCACTGGAGGAGACTCACCAATTCTTACTTGCCTGTTTCGGAGTGAATCACCACGTCCAGAACAGGTTTTGTGAAAAGGTGGAAGGTGATGGAGGGATGAATGTGTATGGTGTCCTTATAACTCCCCGAAGATTTACAGGGACGATGCCCAGGCTTCGTTGTTACAGCTATTTAGGCGTGACTCGCATGCGCTGCACGACAGCATTACCTGTAAGTGAAGAGCAGCGGCGAGGTAAATACCGAACGCTGTGATGAGACTAGGTCTCAAAGTGCAATGCAAATGCAAATGCTGTTGGTGCGTGGTAGTCAAGTCCACGTCACCGGTGTAGCTTTGGTGGTGATGAAATCCACCTCGTCTACGTGCAAAAACAATATGATAAAGTGATTAAACACAGGGTTCTTTCCAACTTGAAATAAATCACTAGCAGAAAATAATTGCGTACCTGAGCGTCCTTTTTTTTTTTTTTAGTTTCAGCAATTGTCTTTAAATGGTGGTATTTTTGCGGGATTTTTGTTGTTTTTTTTTTTTTTTTTTTGTTTTTGACAATATTCCAGCAACGCGGTTCTACAGAAAACAAATTAGTAGTTATCCTGCAAATGAAATGTTAGAAAAGTGATCGTGGTTGTTTTTGATTTGCCAGATCGCTCAAAGGCGCAGGAAAAGAGCATACACAACCAACGACCAAACAAATATTAAGAATATGACAAAGGAAAATAATTATTAAAATGACAGTTGAAAAACAAAGCTAGAGGATCCTGCAATGTTAGAACAAGAAACTAAAAAAAATTGTGACCGTTTCTGATTTTCTAGATCGCTTGAAGGCGCAAGAAAAGAGCATACGCGGATACAATTGAAATAGTTTTTGTTAAAAAAATAAATATTAATAATTATTGCAATTAATCATGATTGTGAAATAGCGATAATGATTATGTTCACAAAAAAGAAAAAATGATGAAAAAAGAGGGGGAAAACGTTACCGAGAAGTGTTTTCGCGGAAAATTTAAATGTAAGGCAAAAAAATTAAAAATAAAAATTATTTTCTAAAGCTTGAGTGGCCTCACATTTCTGATTTCCAAGATCACTTTTGAAGTGCGAGGAAAGAGCATACGTGTGAGGATGTTTCGTGAAATAAAAATTAAAAAATAAAAATAAATAAAATTATAATTTTGTTGTTTTTTTGCAAAAAAGACAGGTGTTAGAAGAAATGAAACCAAAATTTTTCTGTAAGTCTCAATCTAAAAATTATTTTTGCATTACATAGATCTTTTCAATACCTTTCTGTTAAAAAAAAATGAAGTCATTCCGAGTTCGGGAGCAAAAGTTATGGCTTCCAGAAGATGGGCTATGAGAACGCTCTGAATGAAAATTTTAAACGTGAGAAAAACGTCCCGGGAGTTGGTTTTGTTTATTTTCTGACTTCTATACTTCACCTGAGAAGCTAAAATTTGGACAGCAAGGTTAAAAAATAAAAATAAATAGAAAGAAAGTGTTAGATCATAAAATGATTGACTAAAATAAAAGAAAGAAAAAAAATAGTAAATGATTAATTTCTTACAAAACAGTTATTTTAGCAAAAGGAAATAAATAAATATATTTTCCGGATTGGTCGTCCCATGACACTAATATGATAAACTAATGATTAGTGCTTGTGTTTCTATAGATTACGAGTGAATAGAAAAATCAGAACTACTAAACACCAAGCACCGAGGAGATCAAAGACAGGATGAGCTGCATAGTTTCATTGTTGCTATAACTTGCAGATACACCACAAGACACCACACAACAAAGACACTAACCAAAGCGTGAAGGTTAACCAAAGAAGACCATAAGGAATAGAAAAGGAAATAATAATAAACAATAATAAACAAAGAACGGATAAAACCACTAATTGGGAAATTAATGGTAACAGATCGAAAGTAACCGGGCGTGCCAGAATGTAAGCTATGAAAAATACACTACTAACAAGGAAGTAAAATACCAATAATCATACCTCCTCCTTCGCGTTCCGTAGCAAACCTCAGAATGGGCTAGGAAACTTGGATTGAGCCCTGATTTTGTGATATGTAGGTGCTTTTCTTCAAGACAGAGCAAGACCTTCCTGCAACAACGATCCTCTTACTTTGCACTGGATGGGAAAAAGGATTATGAGGCTATTTTGGCATTAGGACAAGGCAGAATGATGTTCTTTTCTCAAAGGATGCAAGAACTTAGATATGGCATGAAAGCTTATTCTCCGTGTGTTTAGAGGGGAGGGGTAAGGTTGTATTTATAGCCTGAGGGAGTGATTAGCTTAAATTAATTTAAGTAATCATGGTTTGAAAATGTGGGCAAGATTAAGTGGGTGGTTTGAAAATGTGGGCAAGATTAGGTGGATGGTTTGAAAATGTGGGCAAGATTAGGTGGATGGTTTGAAAATGTGGGCAATATTAGGTGAGTGGGGGCCATGAAGAATGGGTGAGGATTTGAATTATATTTTTAATTCATAAGTGGAGGATTTTAGGTGAGTGGGGACCACGAATGGTGGGTGAGGATTTGAATTTGAATTTTTAATTCAATAGTGGAAAAACATGGAGAATAATGACATGTTGTGAGGATTAGATTATTTTTAGATTTGGAAATGGATAATTAATCAAATTATATTTGATTAATTCGAAGTGTATTTTTGTGGGAAATGAGGAAGGGAAATTAATTGATTTAGGATAGATGTGAAATTGGGGTGTCTACAGTTTGTAAGGTCCTCCATGCCGATTTAATGCACCTGCAATCAAGGAGGAATGGGCTATCATGTTTTTTGTACGTTTCTATCTCCTGGGCTCGACCCATGCAATGTAAAAGCTAGATTTGGCTCATTTCACAAGGGGAACATTTTTTGGACATAGCAACTTCTTCTTTCACCTCCAGCAAGTAGTGATTGTTTGAAGAATCAGACCTCTCCAAAGACTGTAACAATTTTTACCTCTCTGAGGTTACAATGCAGTGATTTTGACACTGGAAATGATAATGCAAGCTTTGTGAATGAGTTTCAGTCCTTTGTTTGTATTGTTTGCTTCATTTCAGATCCTAAATTATATCTTATCAGCCTGTGTATGTTTTATGCTGCAATCTCTGGTTTGTGTCTATTTGCATGACATAAATGTTTCATCACTCCTTTTGGTGCGTCACCACCTTTAATTAGTTTCAAATTTTGCACTTTTATCCTTGTCTCCTTGCAGTTTAGAGTAGGATTAGGATTTGAACCTCTGTAGTTGTGCAAGCATTAGATCTAATCAAAGGATTTTGAGGAACCAACCTCTAATCTAGAGATTCCTCTCTCAGTTTAAAATGTCCCACACTTTGAGAGAGGTTTCCATGTTGTGCAATCACACTAGATGCTGGAGTGATCAACCTAGAAGCCTGATCTGCATCCAGGGGTGGTGTGAGTCTGCAACAACAGTTGTACAAGGGCATTTGCATGTCCGTGTGTGTGTGCTTCTTGGTGTGCATGTGCGTGTGCATGTGTGTGTGTGCTTGATCGTCAGGGTGTGTGTGTGCGTGTGCATATGTGTGCATGTGTGTGTGGGTTTTTGTGTGTGCACGCATGTGCTTATGTGTGTGTGCGTGTCCGTGTGCATGTGAGTGTGCATGTCTGTGTGCGTGTGAGTGTGCGTGTGCATGTGCGTGTGCGTGTGCGTGTGCTTGTGCGTGTGTATGTGCGTGCATGGGCATGTGTGTATGCGTGCATGTGTGGGTATGTCTGTGTGCATGCGTGTGCGTGTGTGCGTGAGTGTGTGCGTTTGTGTGTGCGTGTACGTGTACATTTGCATGTGTGCGTGTGCGTGTGCGTGTGCATGTGTGTGTGTCTGTGCATGTGCGTTAACCTGTTTTTCTGTGTGTGTGTGCATGTTCGTGTTCGTGTGCCTGTGTGTGTGCATGTGCGTGTGCGTGTGCATGTGTGTGTGTGGGGGTGTACATGTGTGTGTGCGTCTGGGTGTGTGTGTGTGTGTGCCTGTGCATGTGCATGTTCCTGTGCCTGTGCCTGTGCCTGTGCTTGTGCGTGTGCGTGTATGTTCATGTTCGCATTTGGGTGCATGTGTGTGTGCATGTGCCTGTGCGTGTGCCTGTGCGTGTGTTTTTACCTGTTCATGTGCGTGTGCGTGTGTGTGTGCGTGTGCATGTGTGTCTTTGTGTGTGTGCGTGTGCATGTGCATTTGTGTGGGTGTGCGTGTGCATGTGCATCTGGGTGTGCATGTGCGTGTGCATGTGAATGTGCTTGTGCGTGTGCTTGTGTGTGTGTGTGCATATGTGTGTGCGTGTGCGTGTTCTTGTGCGTGTGTGTGCACCTGTGTGTGTGCTTTTCTGTGTGTGTTTATTAGTGCGTATGTGTGTGGGTGTGCGTGTGCGTGGGGTGGTGTGTGGGTGTGGGTTGTCATGTGCGTGTGCGTTGCGTGTGCATGTGTCGTTGAGGGTGTGTGTGTGGGTGTGCATGTGTTGTGGTGTGTTGTGTGGGTGTGTGTGATGTGTGGTGGTGGGTGTGCGTGTGCTTGTGGGGTGTGGTTGTGGTTGTGCCTGTTTCGTGTGGTTGTGTGTGTGTGGGGTGTGCATGTGCGTGTGGGTGTGCGTGTGCGTGTGCGTGTATGTGTGCGTGTGCTTATGGGTGTGCATGTGTGTGTGTGTGTGCCTCTGTGTGTGTGTTTGTGTATGGCGTGTCTCATTATTGGTTTCTGTCTTGTCCATGTGCATGTGCGTATTCATGTGCGTGTGCGTGTGCGTGTGCGTGAGCTTGTGCTTGTGCTTGTGCTTGTGTGTGTGCATCTGAGTGTGCATGTGCGTTTGCGTGTGCTTGTCCATGTGCTGTGCCGTGAGCCGGTCGTGTGTTGTGTCTGTGGGTTCAATGTGCCCGTGATGATCCTTCTTGTGTGTGCTGTGGGTATGCGTGTGCGTGTGTGTGCGTGTGCGTGTGCGTGTGTGTGTCCGTGTGCGTGTGTTTGCGTGAGCGTGTCCATGTCAGTGTGCATGTGCGTGTGCCCATGTGTGTGTTGTGCGTGTGCTGTGGGTGTGATGTTTTGTTTGCATGGTGCCGGTCTTGTCGGTGTGCGTGTGCCTGTGTGTGTGTTGCGAGTGTGCGTGTGCGTGTGCGTGTGCTTGTGCATGTGCGCATGCGTGTGCGTTGACGTTTGAGTGTGCGCATGTGTGTGCGTGTGTATGTGCCTGTGTGTGTGCATGTGTGTGTGCTTTTGGGTGTGCGTGTATGTGTGCGTATGTGTGTGGGTGTGCGTGTGCGTGTGGGTGTCGGTGTGCAGGTGCGTGTGGGTGTGCGTGTTTTTGTGGTGTGTGCGGTGTGGTGGCGTGTGGGTGTGCGTGTGGGTGTTCTTGTGCATTTTGGTGTGGGTGGTGTGTGTTCGTGTGCTTGTGCGTGTGGGTGTGTGTGTGTGTGATGTGCTGTTTGTTGTGCGTGTGCGTGTGTTGTGTGTGTGCGCCGCGTTGCATGTACGTGTGGTGTGCTCTGGTGTCATGTGGTGTGC
>CM034149.1:488696281-488700450 GCA_019776745.2 Taxus chinensis | reverse complement strand
TGTGTGTGTCCGTGTGCAGTTGTGCAATTGCTTTCTGGGTGTGGTGTGTGTGGTGTTGGGTCAAGGTGTGCGTGTGCGTATGTGTCCATGCGTGTGTGCACGCATGTGCGTGTGCGTATGTGTCCATGCGTTGTGGCACCGCATGATTCTTGTTTAACTGTGGTGTGCAGTGTCGTTGTGCTTTCGGATGTGTGCGTGAGCATGTGCGTCGTGTGCGCTTGTGTTGCTGTGCCGGTGTGTGTACGTGTGCATGTTCGTGTGTTGTATGTGTGGCAATTTGCGAATGCATGTGTGCATGCCATGTCCGTGTGTGCATTTGCTTGTGGGGTGTGTGTGTGGCTTGTGCGTGTGCATAGTAAATGCGTGTGTGCACACATGTGCATGTGTGCATTTGTGTGTGTGTGTGTGTGTGTGTGTGTGTTTGTGTGTTTTTGCTGTGTGTGTGTAGGGTGTGTGCGTGTGCGTGGTGTTCCGTTGTGCGTGTGCCATGTTCGTTGGCTGTACACCTGCCGTGTGGTCTTGTCTTTTGCTTCTATGTGTACATTTGCAGTTGCTGTGTGTGTGATGTTTTTATGTTCACACGTGTGCGTTGTGTGCATGTGCATGTTGGGTGTTGCATGAGCCCTCCTGGCGGGTGATGTGCATGTGTGTCTTGCATCTGTGTGTGTTGTGAGTGTGACTATGCGTGTATGTGCATGTTGAGTGCGTATGTGGTGCAATGGCGTGTGCATGTGCTTTGTCCATGGTGCGGTGTGAGTGTGCGTAGGCATTGTGCGTGTGCGTGTGTGGTGTGCGATGTTGCCGTATGTTGGGCGCCCGTGTCGTTCTGTTCGTGTGCTATGGTTTGCGCGTGTGCATTGCCGTTTACTGTGCGTGTCACGTGTGTGTGTGCATGCGTGTGGTGTTCATTTGCTTTGGCAACATTTGCATGTGCGTGTGCGTGTGCATGTGTGATGTGCGTGTGCATCGTGCGTGCATGTGTGGGTATGTATTTGTAACATCATGTGCTGTGTGCGTGTGCTTGTGCGTTGTGCGTTTGCGTGTGCGTGTGCGGGTGCGTGTGCCTTGTGCTTGTACTTTGCCTTGTCCGTGTGCTTCTCCATGTGCGTGGTGAGTGTGCTTATGCGTTTGTGCGTGTTGCGTCGCCATGTGCCTGGGCGTGTGTGTGTTGCGTTGGTGGGTGCCCGGGGTGTTCTTTGCGTTGTGCTGTGGGTGTGCTTTGTATCTGCGTGTGTTGTTAGCGTGTTGCGATTGGAGGTATGCGTGTTTCGTCAAGCGTGTGCGTGTGGGAATTCGTGTGTGCATGCGTGTGCTTGTGTGTGTGTTTGTGTGTGGTGTGTCTGTGCGTGTGTGTGCGGGTGGTGCGTGTGCATGTGCATGTGTGTGTGCGTGTACGTGTGCGTGTGCGTATGCGTGTGTGTGTGCGTGTGTGTGTGCGTGTGCGTGTGCGTGTGCATGTGCATGTGTGTGTGCGTGTACGTGTGCGTGTGCGTATGCGTGTGTGTGTGCGTGTGCGTGTGCGTGTGCATGTGCATGTGTGTGTGCGTGTGTGTGTGCGTGTGCGTGTGCGTGTGTGTGTGTGCGTTTGCATCTGTGTGCGTGTGTGTGTGGGTGTACGTGTGTGTGTGGGTGTGCATGTGCATGTGCGTTTACGTGTGCGTGTGCATCTGCGTGTGTGTGTGCATGCGTGTGGGTGTTCATGTGCTTGTGCATTTGCATGTGCGTGTGCGTGTGCATGTGTGTGTGCGCGTGTGCATATGCGTGCATGTGTGGGTATGTATGTGTACATGCATGTGTTTGTGTGCGTGAGCGTGTGCGTGTGCTTGTGCGTGTGTGTGTGCGTGTGCGTGTGCGTGTGCATGTGCTTGTGCTTGTGCTTGTGCTTGTGCTTGTCCGTGTGCGTGTGAGTGTGCGTAGGCGTTTTGTGTGTGCGTCTGCATGTGCATGGGCGTGTGTGTGTGCGTGTGCGTGTGCCCGTGGGTGTGCTGTGCGTGTGCGTGTGGGTGTGCTTGTGTATGTGCGTGTGTTGTTGCGTGTGCGAGTGAGTATGCGTCTGCGTATGCGTGTTCGTCAGGGTGTGCGTCTGGGAATTCGTGTGTGCATGCTTGTGTGCTTGTTTGTGTGTGTGTGTGTGTGTGTGTGTGTGTGTGCGTGTGTGTGTGTCTGTGTGTGTGTGCTCATGTGTGTGTGCGTGTGCTTGAGGATGTGCGTGTGCATGTGCATGTTCATGTGTGCATGTGCGTGTGCGTTTGCGTTTGGGTGTGCGTGTGCATGTGCGGTGTGTGTGTGTGTGCGTGTTCGTCAGGGTGTGCGTGTGTGTGTGCATATGTGTGCATTCATGTGCGTGTGTCCGTGTGTGTGTGTGTGTGTGTGTGTGTGTGTGTGTGCGCGCCCGTGTATGTTCTGTGCATGTGATGTGCGGTGTGCGTGTGCGTGTGCGTGTGCGTGTGCGTGTGTGTGTGTGCATGCGTGTGGGTGTTCATGTGCTTGCACATTTGCATGTGCGTGTGCGTGTGTGTGTGTGCGTGTGCATGTGCGTGCATGTGTGCGTATGTATGTGTACACACGTGTGCGTGTGTGCGTGAGCGTGTGCGTGTGCTTGTGCATGTGCGTGTGCAGTGTGCGTAGTGCATTTGCGTGTGCGTCTGCATGTGCGTGTGTGCGTTAGTGTGTGTGCGTGTGCGTGTGCCGTGGGTGTGCTGTGTGTGTGCGTGTGGGTGTGCTTGTGTATGTCCATGTGTTGTTGCGTGTACGAGTGAGTATGCGTGTGCGTGTGCGTGTTCGTCAGGGTGTGCATGTGCGGAATTGCGTGTGTGCATGCATGTGCGTGTCGCGCGTTGCTGTGCACGCATGTGTGTGTGTGTGTCTGTGTGTGTGTGTGTTCATGTGTGTGCGTGCGTGTGCTTGAGGATGTGCGTGTGCGTGTTGCGTTTGCGTTTGGGTGTGCATGTGCATGTGTGTGTGTGTGTGTGCATGTGCGTGTGCCGTCAGGGTGTGCGTGTGCATGTGTGTGTGTGTATGTGTGCATGCATGTGTTCATGTGTGCGTGTGCGTGTGCGTGTGCATGTGTGCGTGTGTGTGTGTGCATGTGTGCTAGTGCGTGTGTGTCGTGAGGGTGTGCGTGTGAATGTGTGTGTGCGTGTGCGTGTGTGTGTTAGTGCATGTACGTGTCGTCAGGATGTGCTTGTGCGTGTGCGTATGTGTGCATGCATGTGTGCGGTTTTTGTGTCTTGCACGTGCGTGTGCTTGTGTGCGTGTGCGTGTGTGTGTGCGTATGTGTGCATGCATGTGTGCCTGTGTGTGTGCGTTGTGTGTGCGTGTGCGTGTGCGTGTGCGATGTGCGTGCGTGTGCGTGTGCATGTGCATCAGTGTGTGTGTGTTCGTGTGCGTGTGCATGTGCTGCGTGTGTGTGTGTGCGTGTGTGTGTGCGCGTGTGTGTTAGTGCATGTGTCATCAGGGTGTGCTTGTGCGTGTGCGTGCTATGTGTGCATGCGTGTGTGGGTTTTTGTGTGTGCATGTGCGAATGTGCATGTGCATGTGCGTGTGCGTGTGTGCGTGTGTGTGAGTGTGCGTTTGCGTGTTGCGTGTGCGTTCGCGTGTGCGTGTGCATGGGCATGTGCGTGTTCTATATGTGTACGTGTGCATGTGCATGTGCGTGTGTGTTTGCGTGTGCGTGTGCCTATGTGTTGTGAGTGTGCATGTGCCTGTGCTTGTGCATTGGCCTATGTGCTTGTGCATGTGAGTGTGCATGTGCGTGTGCGTCTACATGTGCCAATGGTTGTGCGTTCGTGCGTGTGTGAGTGCGTGTGCATGTCGGTGTGCGTGTGCATGTGCGTGTGTGTGTGCATTTGCCTATGTGCTTGTGTGCGTGTGCGTGTGTGTGTGTGCGTGTGCCTGTGCGTGTGCGTGTGCATGTGTGCCTGTACGTGTGCGTGTGCATGGGTGTGCGTGTGCCTATGCATGTGAGTGTGCGTGTGCATTTGCTTGTGCATTGGCCTGTGTGTTTACATGTGAGTGTGCAGTGTGCGTGTGTGTGTGCATGTGCCAGTGGGTGTGCGTGTGCGTGTGTGAGTGCGTGTGCCTGTCGGTGTGCGCGTGTGTGTGTGTGCGTTTGCCTATTGCATGTGCATGTACGTGTGTGTGTGTGTGTGTGCGTGTGTGTGTGTGCG
>CM034149.1:488681281-488693781 GCA_019776745.2 Taxus chinensis | reverse complement strand
GTGTGTGCGTATGTGTGCATTCATGTGCGTGTGCGTGTGTGTGTCTGTGTGTGTGTGTGTGTGCGCCCGTGTATGTTCTGTGCGTGTGCTGTGGGTGTGCGTGTGCATGTGCGTTTACATGTGCGTGTGCGTGTCCGTGTGTGTGTGTGTGTGCATGCGTGTGGGTGTTCATGTGCTTGCGCATTTGCATGTGCGTGTGCGTGTGTGTGTGCGTGTGCATGTACGTGCATGTGTGGGTATGTATGTGTACACAAAGTGTGCGTGTGTGCGTGAGCGTGTGCGTGTGCTTGTGCATGTGCGTGTGAGTGTGCGTAGGCGTTTGCGTGTGCGTCTACATGTGCGTGGGCGTGTGTGTGTGCGTGTGCGTGTGACCGTGGGTGTGCTGTGTGTGTGCGTGTGGGTGTGCTTGTGTATGTCCGTGTGTTGTTGCGTGTGCGAGTGAGTATGCATGTGCGTGTGCGTGTTCGTCAGGGTGTGCGTGTGGGAATTCGTGTGTGCATGCATGTGTGTTTGCGCGCGCGCACGCGCGTGTGTGTGTGTGTCTGTGCGTGTGTGTGTTCATGTGTGTGTGCGTGTGCTTGAGGATGTGCGTGTGAATGTGCATGTTCATGTGCATGTGCATGTGTGTTTGCGTTTGCGTTTGGGTGTGTGTGTGTGCGTGTGTGTGTGTGCGTGTGCGTGTGCATGCATGTGCGTGTGCGTGTGCGTGTGTGTATGCATGTGTGTGTGCATGTGCGTGTGCGTGTGCGTGTGTGTGTGTGTGCTAGTGCGTGTGCGTGAGGGTGTGCGTGTGCATGTGCGTGTGCGTGTGTGTGTTAGTGCATGTTCGTCAGGGTGTGCTTGTGCGTGTGCATATGTGTGCATGCGTGTGTGGGTTTTTGTGTTTGCACGAATGTGCTTGTGTGCGTGTGCGTGTGTGTGTGTGTGTGTGTATGTGTGCATGCATGTGCGTGTGCCTATGCGTGTGTGTGTGTGTGTATGTGTGTGTGTGCGTACGTGTGTGTGTGTGTGCATGTGCTAGTGTGCGTGTGCGTGAGGGTGTGCGTGTGCATGTGCGTGTGTGTGTACGTGTGTGTCTTAGTGCATATTCGTCAGGGTGTGCTTGTGCGTGTGCGTATGTGTGCATGCGTGTGTGGGTTTTTGTGTGTGCACGAATGTGCTTGTGTGCGTGTGCGTGTGTGCGTGTGTGTGCGTGTGCGTTTGCGTGTGCGTGTGCGTGTGCGTGTGCGTGTGCATGGGTATGTGCGTGTTCTATATGTGTACGTGTGCGTGTGCATGTGAGTGTGTGTTTACGTGTGTGTGTGCCTGTGCATGTGAGTGTGCATGTGCGTGTGCTTGTGCATTGGCCTATGTGTTTGCATGTAAGTGTGCATGTGCGTGTGCGTCTGCATGTGCCAATGGCTGTGCGCGTGTGTGTGTGAGTGCGTGTGCATGTCGGTGTGCGTGTGCGTGTGCGTGTGTGTGTGCATTTGCCTATTCATGTGCGTGTGCGTGTGCGTGTGCCTGTGCCTGTGCGTAAGGGTATGCATGTGCATGTGCGTGTGCATGTGCGTGTGCGTGTGCGTGTGCCTGTGCATGTGAGTGTGTGCGTGTGCATGTGCGTGCGTGTTGTGCATTGTGCATGTGGATTGTGCGTGTCTGTGTGCGTGTGAGTGTGCATGTGCGTGTGCGTCTTCGTGTGCCAATGGATGTGCGTGTGCGTGTGCGTGAGTGCGTGTGCATGTCGTGTGTGCGTGTGTGTCATGTGCGTGTGCGTATGTGTGTGCGTGTGCGTGTGTGTGTGTCTGTGCATTGTGCCCGTGCGTGTGCGTGTGGGTGTGAGTGTGCATGTGCATGTGTGTGTGCGTGTACGTGTGTGTGTGTGTTTTCATGTGCGTGTGCGTGTGCGTGTGCATGTGCATGTGCGTGTCTGTGTGTGTGTGTGCGTGTGCGTGTGCGTGTGTGTGTGGGTGTACGTGTGCGTAAGGTGGTGCATGTGTGTGGGCGTGCTCTTCTAGTGTGTGTACGTGTGTACGTGTGTGTGTGCGTTGCGTGTGCGTTGTGCGTTGTGCGTGTATGTGCGTGGGCGTGTGCATGTGTGCGTGTGCATGTGCACGTGCGTGTGCGTGTGCGTGTGTGTGTGGAGTGTGCGTGTGCGTGTGGTGGTGTGTGTGTGTGCGTGTGTGTCTGTGGTGTACGTGTGCATGTGGGTGTGTGCGTGTGCGTGTGCATCCTCGTGTGTGTGTGCGTGTGCATGTTTGCATGTGTGTGTTCGTGTGCGTGTGCGTGTGCGTGTGTGTGTGTGTGCGTGTGTGAACGTCTGTGTGTGTATGTGTGTGTGTGAGTGTGCGTGTGCATGTGGGTGTGCTGTGCGTGTGTGTGTGCATGTGCACGCATGTGTGTGCATGTTCGCATGTGTGTGTGCGTGTGCATGTGCATGTGTGCATGTGGGTGTGCGTGTGCGTGTGTATTTGCATGTGTTTGTGTGTGTGTGTGCGTGTGCCTGTGCCGTGTGCATGTGCATGTGCGTGTGCATGTGCGTGTGCGTGTGCGTATGTGTGTGTGTCTGCATTGTGTGTGTGCATGTGTGTGCATGTGCGTGTGCTGCGTGTGCGTGTGCATGTGCATGTGCAGTGTGCATGTGCATGTGCACGTGTGCTGTGTGTGTGCATGTGCTTGGGTGTGCGGTGTGCACTGCGTTTGTGTGTGCGTGTTACATGTGCATGTGCATGTGCGTGTGCATGTGCATGTGTGTGTGCGTGTGCATGTGCATGTACGTGTGCTGTGTCATGTGCGTGTGTGTGTGTGCGTGTGTGTGTGCGTGTTGCATGTGCATGTGCATGTGGTGTGCGTGTGTTAGTGCGTGTGCATGTGCATGTGCGTGTGCATGTTCATGTGCGTGTGCCTGTGTGTGTGTGTGCGTGTGCATGTGCATTTGCATGTGTGTGCGTGTGTGTGTGCACGTGTGTGCGCGCGTGCGTGTGCTTGTGCGTGTGCACGTGTGCGTGTGTGAATGTGTGCGTGTGTGCGTGTGCATGTGCTGTGTGTGTGTGTGCATGTGTGCTTGTGCTTTTGGGTGTGCGTGTGCATGTGCGTGTGTGTGCTTTTGCGTTGTGCATGTGTGTGCGTGTGTGTGCATGTGCGTGTGTGTGTTGTGTGCATGTGCGTGTGTGTGGTGTGTGTGTGTGTGCATGTGTGTGTGGGTGTGCATGTGCGTGTGCATGTGGTTCTGGGTGTGTGTGTGCGTGTGAGTGTGCTTATGGATGTACGTGTGCGTGTGTGTGTGCTTATGGGTGTGCGTGTGGGTGTACGTGCATGTGAGTGTGTGCATGTTCGTCAAGGTGTGCATGTGCATGTGCGTATGTCTACGTGTGCGTGTTCGTCATGGTGTGCATGTGTGAGTGCGTATGCGTGCATGAGCGTGTGCATGTGCTTGTCCATGTGCGTGTGAGTGTGAGTAGGCATTTGCATGTGCGTGTGAGTGTGAGTAGTGTGAGTAGGCATTTGCGTGCGTGTGTGTGTGTGCGTGTGCGTATGTGTGTGCGCCTGTGTATGTTCTGTGCGTGTGCTATGGGTGTGCGTGTGCATGTGCGTTTACGTGTGCGTGTGCGTGTGTGTGTGCATGCGTGTGGGTGTTCATGTGCTTGCACATTTGCATGTGCGTGTGCGTGTGCATGTGTGTGTGCGTGTGCATGTGCGTGCATGTGTGGGTATGTATGTGTACATGCGTGTGCGTGTGCGTGTGCTTGTGCGTGTGCGTGTGCGTGTGCGTGTGCGTGTGCGTGTGCGTGTGCTTGTGCTTGTACGTGTGCTTGTCCGTGTGCTTCTCCGTGTGCGTGTGAGTGTGCGTAGGCGTTTGCGTGTGCGTCTGCATGTGCGTGGGCGTGTGTGTGTGTGTGCGTGTGTGTGCCCGTGGGTGTGCTGTGCGTGTGCGTGTGGGTGTGCTTGTGTATCTGCGTGTGTTGTTGCGTGTGCGAGTGAGTATGCGTGTTCGTCAGGGTGTGCGTGTGGGAATTCGTGTGTGCATGCGTGTGCTTGTGTGTGTGTGTGTGTGTCTGTGCGTGTGTGTGCTCATGTGTGTGTGCGTGTGCTTGAGGATGTGCGTGTGCATGTGCATGTGCATGTTCATGTGCATGTGCGTGTGCGTTTGTGTTTGGGTGTGCGTGTGCATGTGTGTGTGTGTGTGCGTGTTCGTCAGTGTGTGTGTGTGTGTGTGTGTGCGTATGTGTGCATTCATGTGCGTGTGCATGTGTGTGTGTGTGGGTGTGTGTGCGCCCGTGTATGTTCTGTGCGTGTGCTGTGGGTGTGCGTGTGCATGTGCGTTTACATGTGCGTGTGCGTGAGCGTGTGTGTGTCTAAGTGTGTGTGTGTGTGTGCATGCGTGTGGGTGTTCATGTGCTTGCACATTTGCATGTGCGTGTGCGTGTGTGTGTGCGTGTGCATGTGCGTGCATGTGTGGGTATGTATGTGTACACGCGTGTGCGTGTGTGTGTGAGCGTGTGCGTGTGCTTGTGCATGTGCATGTGCGTGTGCGTGTGCTTGTGCTTGTACATGTGCTTGTGCGTGTGCTTGTCTGTGTGCGTGTGAGTGTTCGTAGGCGTTTGCATGTGCATCTTCATGTGCACGGGCGTGTGTGTGTGCGTGTGCGTGTGCCCGTGGGTGTGCTGTGTGTGTGCGTGTGGGTGTGCTTGTGTATGTGCATGTGTTGTTGTGTGTGCGAGTGAGTATGTGTGTGCGTGTACGTGTTCGTCAGGGTGTGCGTGTGGGAATTCGTGTGTGCATGCATGTGCGTGTGCGCGCGCGCATGTGTGTGTGTGTGTGCGTGTGTGTGTTCATGTGTGTGTGCGTGTGCTTGAGGATGTGCGTGTGCATGTGCATGTTCATGTGCATCTGCATGTGCGTTTTCGTTTGCGTTTGGGTATGCATGTGCATGTGCGTGTGTGTGTGCGTGTGCGTGTGCGTCAGGGTGTGCGTGTGTGTGTGCGTATGTGTGCATGCATGTGTGTGTGCGTGTGCGTGTGCGTGTGTGTGTGTGTGTGCCTGTGTGTGTGTGCATGTGCTAGTGCGTGTGCGTGGAGGTGTCCGTGTGCATGTGCGTGTGTGTGTTAGTGCATGTTCGTCAGGGTGTGCTTGTGCGTGTGCGTATGTGTGCATGCGTGTGTGGGTTTTTGTGTGTGCACGAATGTGCTTATGTGCGTGTGCGTGTGTGTGTGCGTGTGAGTGTGTGTGTGCATGTGCGTGTGCGTTTGCGTGTGCGTGTGCATGGGCATGTGTGTGTTCTATATGTGTACGTGTGCGTGTGCATGTGAGTGTGTGTTTGTGTGTGCGTGTGCCTATGCATGTGAGTGTGCGTGTGCGTGTGAGTGTGCATGTGCGTGTGGGTCTGCATGTGCCAATGGCTGTGCGTGTGCGTGTGTGAGTGCGTGTGCATGTCGGTGTGTGTGTGCATGTGCGTGTGTGTGTGCGTTTGCCTATTCATGTGCGTGTGCGTGTGTGTGTGCTTGTGCCTATGCCTGTGCGTGTGCATGTGCGTGTGCATGTGCCTATGCATGTGAGTGTGCGTGTGCGTGTGTGTGTGCTTGTGCCTATGCCCGTGCATGTGCATGTGCGTGTGCGTGTGCCTATGTATGTGAGTGTGCGTGTGCGTGTGCTTGTGCATTGGCCTGTGTGTTTGCATGTGAGTGTGCATGTGTGTGTGTGTCTACATGTGCCAATGGCTGTGCGTGTGTGAGTGCGTGTGCATGTCGGTGTGCGTGTGCATGTGCGTGTGTGTGTGTGTTTGCCTATTCGTGTGCATGTGCGTGTGCGTGTGTGTCTGTGCCCGTGCGTGTGCGTGCGGGTGTGCGTGTGCATGTGCATGTGTGTGTGCGTGTACTTGTGTGTGTGCGTTTGCATGTGCGTGTGCGTGTGCGTGTGCATGTGTGTGTGCGTGTGCGTGTGCATGTGTGTGTGCGTGTGCGTGTGCGTGTGCGTATGCGTGTGTGTGTGCGTGTGTGTGTGGGTGTACGTGTGCGTAAGGGTATGCATGTGCGTGGGCGTGCTCTTCTAGGTGTCCGTGTACGTGTGCGTGTGCGTGTGCATGTGCGTATGTATGTGCGTGTGTGTGTGCTTGTGTGTGTGCGCGTGCACGTGCGTGTGCGTGTGTGTGCGCGTGTGCGCGTGTGTACGAGTGTGCGTGTGCATGTGCGTGTGTGTGTGCGTGTGTGTGTGGGTGTACGTGTGCGTGTGGGTGTGCATCTGTGTGGGCGTGTGCATGCTGTGTGTGTGCGGGTGTGTGTGGGTGTACGTGTGCGTGTGGGTGTGCATGTGCATGCGCATCCTCTTCTAGGTGTGCGTGTGCACGCATGTGCGTGTTCGCATGTGCGTGTGCGTGTGCATTAGCGTGTGCGTGTGGGTGTGCGTGTGCGTGTGTATTTGCATGTGTTTGTGTGTGTGTGTGCCTGTGCCTGTGCCTGTGCCTGTGCGTGTGCATGTGCGTGTGCGTGTTCGTGTGCTCATGGGCATGTGCATGTGAGTGTGCATGTACATGTACGTGTGCTGTGTGTGTGAGTTTGCTTGTGTGTGTGCACTCATTAGCGTGTGCGTGTGCGTGTGCGTGTGCATGTGCACATGTGTGTGCATGTGCACGTGCGTGTGCTGTTCATGTGCGTGTGCGTGTGCATGTCCGTGTGCGTGCGTGTGTGGATATGTAAGTGTGCGTGTGCGTGTGTGTATGCGTGTGCGTGTGCTTGTGCGTGTGCTTGTGCTTGTTGGTGTGTGTGTGCATGTGCAATTGCTTCTGGGTGTGCGTGTGCATGTGCGTGTTCGTCAGGGTGTGCATGTTCGAATTCGTGTGTGCATGCATGTGCGTGTGTGTGTGCATGTGCGTGTGTGTGTTCATGTGTGTGTGCATGTGCTTGAGGATGTGCGTGTGCATGTGTATGTGCGTGTGCGTGTGCGTGTACTTAGCGTTTCGGTGTGTGTGTGCATGTGCGTGTGTGCGTGCGTGTGAGTGTTCGTCAGGGTGTGCGTGTGCGTGTGCGTATGTGTGCATGCATGTCCGTGTGTGTGTCCCTGTGCCTGTGCTTGTGTGTGTGCGTGTGTGTGTGCATGTGCTAGTGCGTGTGCGTGAGGGCGTGCGTGTGCATGTGCGTGCGTGTGCTTATGGGTGTGCGTGTTCGTGTGCGTGTGTGTGTGCGTGTGCATGTTCGTCAAGGTGTGCTTGTCCGTGTGCATATGTGTGTATGCGTGTGTGGGTTTTTGTGTGTGCACGAATGTGCTTGTGTGCGTGTGCGTGTGTGTGTGCGTGTGAGTGTGCGTGTGTGTGTGTGTGCATGTTCGTCAAGGTGTGCTTGTCCGTGTGCATATGTGTGCATGCGTGTGTGGGTTTTTGTGTGTGCACGAATGTGCTTGTGTGCGTGTGCGTGTGTGTGTGTGTGTGTGTGCGTGTGAGTGTGCGTGTGTGTGTGTGTGTGCATTTGTGTGTGCGTGTGAGTGTGCGTGTGCGTGTGCGTATACTTGTGCTTGTGTGTGCGTGTGCGTGCATGTGTGGGTATGTGTGTGTGTGCACGCGTGTGTGTGTGATCATTTGTGTGTGTGTGCGCGTGTGCATGTGCGTATGTGTGTGCGTGTGCGTGTGCGTGTGCCTATGTGCATGTGCATGTGTAGTGCGTGTGAATGTGCGTGTGTGTGTGCGTGTGCGTGTGCGTGTGCCTGTGCCTGTGCCTGTGCGTGTGTGTGTGTAAGTGTGCACGCATGTGCATTTGTCTGTGAGCGTGTGCGTGTGTGTGTGCATGTGTGTGTGTGTGTGCGTGTGCCCATGCGTGTGTTGTGCGTGTGCTGTGGGTGTACGTGTGCGTGTGCGTGTGCGTGTGCGTGTGTTGTGCGTTTGCATGTGTGTGTGTGTGTGCGTGTGTGTTTGCGTGTTCGTGTACGAGTGTGTGTGCGTGTGCTTCTGCATCTACGTGTGCATGTGGGTGTGTGTGTGCGTGTGCAATTGCTTTTGGGTGTTTGTATGTGTGTGTGCGTGTGTTTGTCTTCATGTGCGTGTTCGTTAGGGTATATTTGTGCGTGTGTGTATGTGTGCATGCGTGTGTGGGTTTTTGTGTGTGCACGTGTGCGTGTGCATGTGTGTGTGCATGTGTGTGAGTGTACATGAGCGTGTGCGTCATTTGCGCATGTGCATGTGCGAGTGTGTATGCATGTGTGTGTGCATGTGCATGTACGTGTGCGTGTGTGCACTCGTGTGTTTATGCGTGTGGGTGTGCGCGTGCATGTGCATGTGCATGTGAAAATGCGTGTGTGCACGCATGTGCATGTGCGCATGTGCGTGTGTGTGTACATGTGCGTGTGCGTGTGTGTGTGCGTGTGAGTGTGCATGAGTGTGTGTGTGTTCTTTTGCGTGTGTGTGTGTGCGTGCGCATGTGCGTGTGCAATTGTTTCTGGGTGTGCGTGTGTAATTGCTTCTGTATGTGTGTGTGCGTGTTCGTTAGAGTGTGCGTGTGCGTGTGCAATTGGTTCTGCGTGTGCATGTGTAATTGCTTCTGGATGTGCGTGTGCGTGTTGGTCAGGGTGTGCGTGTGCGTGTTCGTCAGGGTGCCCATGCGTGTGTGGGATTTTGTGTGTGCATGCATGTGCTTGTGTACATGTGGTGTGCGTGTGTGTGTGCATGTGTGTGAGTGTGTGTGAGCGTGTGCGCTGTGTGCGTGTGCATGTATGTGTGCATGTTTGAATTCATGTGTGCACGCATGTACGTGTGCATGTGCGTGTGAGTGTGTGTGTGCGTGTGCGTGTGTGCAAGCATGTGCATGTGCGCATTTGCTTGTGTGTGTGTGTGCGAGTGCGTGTACATGTGCGTGTGCATGTGCATGTGGGTGTGCGAGTGCGTGTGCATGTGCTTCTGCGTATGCATGAGCGTGTGCGTGTGCGTGCGTGTGTGTGTGTCTGTGTGCGTGCGTGTTTGTCTAGGTTTTCATGTGCGTGTACGTGTGCGCGTGTGTGTGTGTGTGTGGGTATGTGTTTGTGCGCACGTTTGCGTGTGCATGTGTGTGTGCGTGTGCTGTGCATGTGCGTGTGCATGTGACTATGCACATGCGTTTGCGTGTGCATGTTCATGTGTGTGAGTGTGCATGTGTGTGTGCATGTGCGTGTGAGTGTGCGAGTGTGTGTGCGTGTGCTTGTGCATGTGCATGTGCGTGCGTGTGTTTGTGCAAGTGCAAGTGCATGTGCGTGTGTGTGTGCGTCTATGCACGCGTGTGTACTTGTGTGTGTGCATGTACATGTGCGTGTGCATGTACGTATGTGTGTGTGTGCATGTGCGTGTGCTTGTTCATGTGCATGTGTATGCATGTGGGTGTGCGTGCGTGTGTGGGTTTGTGTGTGTGCATCCATGTGCTTGTACTTGTGTGCGTGTGTGTGTGGATATGCATATGTGTGTGCGTGAGAGTGTGGGTGTCGTGTGCGTGTGCGTGTGCGTGTGAGTGTGTGTGTGCGTGTGCGTGTGCTTCTTGGTGTGCATGTGCATGTGCGTGTGTTTGTGTGTGTGTGTGTGAGTTCGTCTGGGTGTGCGTCTGCGTGTTCGTCTAGGTGTGCGTGTGGGTGTGCATGCGTGTGTGGGTTTGTGTGTGTGCACGAATGTGCTTGTGTGCATGTGCATGTGCGTGCGTGTGTGCGTGTGGGTGTGGATTGTGCGTGTCTGTGTGCGTGTGTGTCTGCGTGTTCGTCTGGGTGTGTGTGCGTATGTGTGTGTCCTTGCATGTGCATGTGCGTGTGTTTGTGCATGTGTGTGTGTGTGTGTTCGTCTGGGTGTGAGTGTGTGTGTGCGTGTTCATCTGGGTGTGCTTGTGCGTGTGCATGTGCATGTGTGTGCGTGTGTGCATGTGGGTGTGGATTGTGCGTGTGTGTCTGCATGTTCGTCTGGGTGTGTGTGCATATGCGTGGTTCCATGTGTGTGCATGTGCGTGTGTGCTTGTGCGTGTGTGTGTGTGTGTGCGTGTGCTTGTTGGTGTGCGTGTGCATGTTCGTCAGGGTGTGCGTGTGCATACGTGTCCATGCGTGTGTGCACATATGTGCTTGTGTGCATGTATCTGTGCATGTGTGTGAGTGTGCGTGAGTGTGTGCGTCGTGTACGCTTGTGCGTGTGCGTGTGTGTTTGCGTGTGCGTGTGTGAATGCATGTGTGCATGCATGTCCATGTGCGTGTGCATGTACGTGTGTGTGTGTGTGCGTGTGCGTGTGCATGTGAAAATGCGTGTGTGCATTTGCGTGTGTGTGCGTGTGTGTGTGCGTGTGCATGTGCGTGTGCATGTGCGTGTGCGTGTGCGTGTGCGTGTACGTTTGCATGTTGGTGTGCGTGTGTGTGTGCGTGTGGGTATGCGACTACGTGTGTATATGTGTGTGTGTCTGCTTCTAGGTGTACATGTGCGTCTACGTGTGTGGGTATGTGTTTATGCGCACGTTTTCATGTGTGCATGTGCGTGTGTGTGTGAACGATCTTGTGTGTGTGATGTGCATGTGTGTGTTTGTGTGTGCGTTTGACTGTGTGTGTGTGTGTGTGTGTGTGTGTGTGTGTGTGTGTGTGTGTGTGAGTGTGCTTGTGTGTTTACGTGTGCGTGTGCATGTGCGTGTGTGTGGGTGTGCGTGCGTGTGTCGGTTGTTTTGTGTGCATCCATGTGCTTTTGTGCGTGATCATGTGCGTGTGGGTATGCATATGCGTGTGCATGTGCATGTAGGTGTCGTGTGCATGTGCGTGTGAGTCTGTGTATGTGTGTGTGTGTGTGTGCATGTGTGTGCGCGTGTGGGTGTGCATGTGTGTGTGCGTGTGCGTTTGTGTGTTGTGTGCGTGTACGTGTGCATGTGCATGTGCATGTGCATGTGCTTCTGGATGTGCATGTGCGTGTGTGTGTGCATGTGCTTTTGGGTGTGGGTGTGGGTGTGTGTGTGCATGTGCGTGTGTGTCTGCGTGTTCGTCTGGGTGTGCATGTGCATGTGTGTGTTTCAGTGTGTGTGCGTGTGCATGTGTGTGTGCGTGATCCTATTTGTTTACTTGTGTGCGTGTGCGTGTGCGTGTGCGTTGCGTGTGCATATGCTTGTGCGTGTGCTTGTGTGTGTGCGTGTTCGTCTGGGTGTGTGTGTGCGTATGCGTGTGTCCGTCCCTGTGCGTGTGCGTGTGCATGTGCGTGTGCGTGTGTGTGCGCGTGTGCTTATTGGTGTGTGTGTCCGTGTGCATGTGCAATTGCTTCTGGGTGTGCGTGTGTGTGTTGGTCAAGGTGTGCGTGTGTGCGTATGTGTCCATGCGTGTGTGCACGCATGTGCATGTGTGTCTGCGTGTGCATGTGCGTCTTCATCTACATGTGCTTGTGCGTGTGCGTGTGTGTGTATGTTCGTCAGGGTGTGCTTGTGCGTGTGCGCTGTGTGCATGCATGTGTGGGTTTTTGTGTGTGAATGAATGTTCTTGTGTGCATGTGTGCCTATGTGTGTGTGTGCGTGTGCGTGTGTGTGCGAATGTGAGTGCTTGCATGTGCATGTGCGTCGTGCATGTGCGTGTGCGTGTGCGTGTGTGTGTGTGCGTGTGCATGTGCGTATGTGTGTGTGCATGCGTGTGCATGTGTGAGCGTTTACGTGTGTGTGTGCATGTGCTGTGTGTGTGTGCATGTGTGGGTGTATGTGTGTGTGCGTGTGCGTGTGCGTGTGCATGTGAAAATGCGTGTGTGCACTGTACATGTGCGTGTGTGCATGTGTGTGTGCGTGTGTGTGTGCGTGTGTGTGTATGTGCATGTGCGTGTGCGTTGTGTGTGTGCGTGTGCGTGTGCGTGTGCGTGTGCATGTGTGTCTGCATCTGCGTGTGTGTGCGTGTGACAACTGCGTGTGTATGTGCGTGTGTGTGGGTGCGTGTGCTTTGTGTGTTTACATGTGCATTTGTGTGTGTGCGTGTGTGTGTGCGTGTGCACATGTGCGTGTGCTTGTGCGCACGTGTGCATGTGCGTGTGTGTGTGCGCGTGCGTGTGCGTGTGTGTGTGCATGTGCTGTCTGCATGTGTGTGTGCGTGTGCGTGTGACTGTGCATGTGTGTGCATGTGTGAGCTGCGTTCATAGCGTGTGCATGTGCGTGTGTGTGTGCATGCGTGTGCATGTGCGTGTGTTGTGTGAGTGTGCATGTGCGTGTGCATGTACGTGTGTGTGCGTGTGCGTGTGCGTGTGTGTGCCTGTGCATGTGTGCGTGTGCATGTGTGTGGGTTTGTGTGTGTGCATGTGCTTGTGCGTGTGTGCGTGTGTGTGTGCGTGTGCATGTGTGTGTGCGTGCGTGTGGGTGTTCATGTGCGTGTGCGTGCATGTGCATGTGCGTGTGCGTGTGCGTGTGTGTGTATGTTCGTGCATGTGCGTGTGCTTGTGCGTGTGTGTATGTGTGCATGCATGTGTGCGTGTTTGCGTGTGTGTGAATGAATGTGCGTGTGCGTGTGTGTGTGCCTATGTGCTGTGTGCGTGTGCAGTGTGCGTTTGCGTGTGTGCGTTGTGAGTGTGCTTGTGCGTGTGCGTCTGCATGTGC
>CM034149.1:488656281-488678781 GCA_019776745.2 Taxus chinensis | reverse complement strand
TGTGTTTATGCGCACGTGTGCGTGTGTGCATTTGTGTGTGCATGTGCGTGTGTGTGTGACTGTGTGCATGCGTTTGCGTGTGCATGTTCATGTGTGTGCATATGCATGTGCGTGTGCCTGTGCGTGTGAGTGTGCGAGTGTGTGTGAGTGTACTTGTGCGTGCGTGTGCGTGTGCGTGTGCAAGTGTGTGTGTGAGTGCGTGTGTGCACGCGCGTGTGTGTGTGTGCATGTGCGTGTGATTGTGCATGTGCATGTACGTGTGTGTGTGTGTGTGTGCATGTGCGTGTGCTTGTTCATGTGCGTGTGCATGCATGTGGGTGTGCGGGCGTATGTGGGTTTGTGTGTGTGCATCCATGTGCTTGTACTTGTGTGCGTGTGAGTGTGGGTGTCGTGTGCGTGTGCGTGTGCGTGTGAGTGTGTGTGTGTATGTGCGTGTGTTTCTGGGTGTGCATGTGCATGTGCGTGTGTTTGTGCATGTGTGTGTGTGTGTGTTCGTCTGGGTGTGTGTGTGCGTGTGTGTGTTCGTCTAGGTGTGCGTGTGGGTGTGCATGCATGTGTGGGTTTGTGTGTGTGCACGAATGTGCTTGTGTGCATGTGCATGTGCATGCGTGTGTGCGTGTGGGTGTGGATTGTGCGTGTGCGTGTACGTGCGTGTCTGCGTGTTCGTCTGGGTGTGTGTGCTTATGCGTGTGTCCGTGCATGTGCATGTAAGTGTGTTTGTGCGCGTGTGTGTGTGCGTGTTCGTCTAGGTGTGCGTGTGCGTGTGCACACTTGTGTGGGTTTGTGTGTGTGCACGAATGTGCTTGTGTGCATGTGCATGTGTGTGCATGTGTGCGTGCGGGTGTGGATTGCGCGTGTGCGTGTGCGTGTGTGTCTGCATGTTCGTCTGGGTATGTGTGTATGTGTGTGTCCGTGTGCGTGTGAGTGTGTGTGTGCGTGTGCTTGTGCGTGTGCGTGTGCTTCTTGGTGTGCATGTGCATGTGCAATTGCTTCTGGGTGTGCGTGTGCGTGTGCGTGTTCATCAGGGTGTGTGTGTGCGTACGTGTCCATGCATGTGTGCATGTATGTGCTTGTGTACGTGTGGTGTGCGTGAGCATGTGCGTCGTGTGCGCTTGTGCGTGTGTGTGTGCGTGTGCGTGTGCGTGGTTGAATGCATGTGTGCACGCATGTCCGTGTGTGTGTGCATGTGCGTGTGTGTGTGCATTTGCGTTTGTGTGCGTGTGCGTGTGAAAATGTGTGCATGTGCGTGTGCGTGTGTGTGTGTGTGTACGTGTGCATGTGTGTGTGTGTAGTGCGTGTGTGTGTGTGTGTGTGTGTGTGTGTGTGTGTGTGTGTGTGCGCGTGTGCGTGTGGGTATGCTACTATATGTGTATGTGTGTGTGTGTGTTTTTGTGATTCTAGGTGTACATGTGCGTCTACGTGTGTGGGTATGTGTTTATGCGCACGTGTGCGTGTGTGCATTTGTGTGTGCATGTACGTGTGTGTGTGCACGATCTTGTGCGTGTGATGTGCATGTGTGTGTGTGTGTGCGCGCTTGTGACTATGCGTGCGTGTGTTTTTTGTGTGTGAGTGTGAGTGTGCTTCTGTGTTTACATGTGCATGTGTGTGTGCGTGTGCGTGTGCGTATGCATGTGTGTGTGCGTGTGCATGTGCATGTGCATGTGTGTTCGTGTGCATGTGAGTGCGTGTGTGGGTTGTTTTGTGTGCATCCATGTGCTTGTGTGCATGATCGTGTGCTTGTGGGTATGCATATGCGTGTGCGTGTGCGTGTAGGTGTTGTGTGTGTGTGTGCATGTGAGTTTGTGTGTGTGTTTGTGTGTGCATGTGTGTGTGCATGTGTGTGCGCATGTGGGTGTGCATGTGTGTGTGCGTGTGCGTGTGCGTGTTGAGTGCGTGTGTGTGTGCGTGTGCATGTGCATGTGCATGTGCTTCTGGGTGTGCGTGTGTGTGTGCATGTGCATGTGTGTTCTGGGTGTGGGTGTGTGTGTGCATGTGCGTGTCCATGTGTCCGTCGCGTGTTTCATTGCGTCTGGGTGTGCATGTGCGTATCCGTGATCCTGTTTCATTGCTTGTGTGCGTGTGCGTGATCCGTGTTTGTGATGCTTGTGTGCGTTTGCGTGTGTGCGTTCCATGTGCATATGCTTATGCGCGTGCACGTGTGTCTGCGTGTTCGTCTAGGTGTGTGTGTGTGTATGCGTGTGTCCGTCCGTGTGCGTGTGCGTGTGCGTGTGCATGAGCTTGTGTATGTGCGTGTGCGTGTGCGTGCGATCTGTGCGTGTTGGTGTGTATGTGCGTGTCCATGTGCAATTACTTCTGTGCGTGTGCGTGTGAGTGTGCGTGTAGCAATGTGCGTCTGTGTGCGCTTGTGCGTGTGTCGTCAGGCGTGTACGTGTGCGTACGTGTCAATGCATGTGTGCACGCATGTCCGTGTGCGTGTGCATGTTTGCGTGTGTGTGCGTCGTGTGCGTGTGCATGTGAAAATGCGTGTGTGCATTTGCATGTGTGTGCGTGTGTGTGTGCATGTGTATGTGCGTGTGCGTGTGCGTGTACGTGTGCATGTGTGTGTGCGTGTGTGCACGCATGTGCGTGTGGGTATGCGACTACGTGTGTATTTGTGTGTGTTTCTTTGTGTGCATGTGCATGTGAAAATGCGTGCGTGCACACATGTGCATGTGTGCATTTATGTGTGTGTGCGTATGTGTTTGTGCGTGTGCGTGTGTGTGTGCGTGTGCGTGTGTGTGCGTGTTCGTGTGTGTGTGCATGTGGGTGTGCTACTATGTGTGTATGTGTGTCTGTTTGCTTCTAGGTGTACATGTGCGTTTTTGTGTGTGGGTATGTGTTTATGCACACGTGTGCGTGTGTGCATGTGCATGTGTGTGTGCATGATCCTGCGCGTGTGATGTGCATGTGTGTCTGCATCTGTGTGTGTTGTGAGTGTGACTATGCGTGTGTGTGGGTGTGCGTGTGCTTGTGTGTTTACATGTGCGTGTGTGTGTGCGTGTGCGTTTGCGTGTGCGTTTGTGCGTGTGCTTGTGCGTGTGCGTGTGTGTGGGTATGTGTTTTTGCGCACCGTGTACGTGTGTGCATGTGTGAATGCGTTGCATGTGCATGTGCATGTGTGTGCGTGTGCATGTGAGTGCGTGTGTGGGTTGGTTTTGGGTGCATCCATGTGCTTGTATGCGTGATCGTGATGCTTGTGGGTATGCATATGCATGTACGTGTGTGTGTAGGTGTTGTGTGTGTGTGTGTGTGCATGTGAGTTTGTGTATGTGTGTGTGTGTGCATGTGTGTGTGCATGTGTGTGTGCATGTGCGTGCGCGTGTGGGTGTGCATGTGTGTGTGCGTGTGCGTGTGGGTGTTGTGTGCGTGTGCATGTGCATGTGCTTCTGGGTGTGCGTGTGCGTGTGCATGTGCATGTGCTTCTGGGTGTGGGTGGTGTGTGTGCATGTGCGTGTGTGTCTGTGTGTTCGTCTGGGTGCGTGTGGGTGTTGTGTGCGTGTGTGTGTGCGTGTGCGTGTGCGTTGCGTGTGCATTTGCATGTGCATGTGCTTCTGGGTGTGGGTGTGTGTGTGCATGTGTGTGTGTGTTTGCGTGTTCGTCTGGGTGTGCATGTGCGTATCCATGTGTCCGTGCGTGTTTCATTGCGTGTGTGTGTGCATGTGCGTGTGCGTGATCCTGTTTGTTTGCTTGTGTGCGTGTGCGTGTGCGTGTGCGTGTGCGTGATCCTGTTTGTTTGCTTGTGTGCGTTGCGTTTGCATATGCTTGTGCGCGTGCGCGTGTGTCTGCGTGTTCGTCTGGCTGTGTGTGTGCGTATGCGTGTGTCTGTCCGTGTGCGTGTGCGTGTGCGTGTGCGTGTGGGTGTTCGTGTGCGTGTGTGTGTGCGTGTGTATGTGCTTGTGTATGTGCGTGTGCGTGTGCGTGCGAGTGTGCTTTTTGGTGTGCGTGTCCGTGTGCATGTGCAATTACTTCTGGGTGTGCGTGTGCGTGTGCATGTACAATTGGTTCTGGGTGTGCATGTGCATGTTTGTCAGGGTGTGCGTGTGCGTACGTGTCCATGCATGTGTGCACGCATGTGCTTGTGTACGTGTGGTGTGCGTGTGTCTGTGCGTGTTTGTGAGCATGTGCGTGAGCATGTGCGTCATGCGCGCTTGTGCGTGTGTGTGTGTGTGTACGTCTGCGTGTACGTGTGCATGTGCGAATGCATGTGTGCACGCATGTCCGTGTGCATGTGCGTGTGGGTGTGTGCGTGCGTGTGCATGTGCATGTGAAAATGCGTGTGTGCACACATGTGCATGTGTGCATTTATGTGTGTGTGCGTGTGTTTGTGCGTGTGCGTGTGTGTGTGCGTCTGCGTGTGTGTGCGTGTTCGTGTGTGTGTTCATGTGGGTGTGCTACTATGTGTGTATGTGTGTCTGTTTGCTTCTAGGTGTACATGTGCGTTTGTGTGTGTGGGTATGTGTTTATGCGCACGTGTGCGTGTGTGCATGTGCATGTGTGTGTGCATGATCCTGTGCGTGTGATGTGCATGTGTGTCTGCGTCTATGTGTGTTGTGCGTGTGACTATGCGTGTGTGTGGGTGTGCGTGTGCTTGTGTGTTTACATGTGCGTGTGTGTGTGCGTGTGTGTGTGCATGTTTGTGTGTGCGTGTGCGTGTGCGTGTACATGTGCATGTGCGTGTGCGTGTGTGTGTGGGTATGTGTTTGTGCGCACGTGTACGTGTGTGCATGTGTGTGCGTGTGCATGTGCATGTGCATGTGTGTGCGTGTGCATGTGAGTGCGTGTGTGGGTTGTTTTGTGTGCATCCATGTGCTTGTGTGCGTGATCGTGTGCTTGTGGGTATGCATATGCGTGTGCGTGTGCGTGTAGGTGTTGTGTGTGTGTGTGCATGTGAGTTTGTGTGTGTGTGTATGCATGTGTGTGTGCATGTGTGTGCGCGTGTGGGTGTGCATGTGTGTGTGCGTGTGCATGTGGGTGTTGTGTGCGTGTACGTGTGCGTGTGCATGTGCATGTGCTTCTGGGTGTGCGTGTGCGTGTGCGTGTGCATGTGCATGTGCTTCTGGGTGTGGGTGTGTGTGTGCATGTGCGTGTGTGTCTGTGTGTTCGTCTGGGTGTGCATGTGCGTATCCGTGTGTGTTTCATTGCGTGTGCGTGTGCGTGATCCTGTTTGTTTGCTTGTGTGGGTGTGCGTGTGCGTTGCGTGTGCATTGCGTGTGCATATGCTTATGCGCGTGCACGTGTGTCTGCGTGTTCTTCTAGGTGTGTGTGTTTGTATGCGTGTGTCCGTCCGTGTGTGTGTGTGTGTGTGCATGAGCTTGTGTATGTGCGTGTGCGTGTGCGTGTATCTGTGCGTGTGTGTGTATGTGCGTGTCCGTGTATCTGTGCGTGTGTGTGAGTGTGCGTGAGCATGTGCGTCGTGTGCTCTTGTGCGTGTGCGTGTGCGTGTACGTGTGCGTGGTTCAATGCATGTGTGCACGCATGTCCGTGTGCGTGTGCATGTGCGTGTGTGTGCGCGTGTGCGTGTGCATGTGAAAATGCATGTGTGCATTTGCATGTGTGTGCGTGTGTGTGTGCATGTGTATGTGCGTGTGCGTGTGCGTGTACGTGTGCATGTGTGTGTGCGTGTGTGTGTGTGTGCGTGTGGGTATGCGACTACGTGCGTATTTGTGTGTGTTTCTTTGTGCTTCTAGGTGTACATGTGCGTCTACGTGTTTGGGTATGTGTTTATGCGCACGTGTGCGTGTGTGCATTTGTGTGTGCATGTGCGTGTGTGTGTGCGCGATCTTGTGCGTGTGATGTGCATGTGTGTGTGTGTGTGTGCGCGCGCTTGTGACTATGTGCGTATGCGTGTTTTTTGTGTGTGTGTGCGCGCGCTTGTGACTATGAGTGCGCGTGTTTTTTGTGTGTGAGTGTGAGTGTGCTTGTGTGTTTACATGTGCATGGATGTGTGCGTGTGCGTGTGCGTGTGTGTGTGTGTGTGTGTGTGCGCGTGTGCATGTGCATGTGCATGTGTGTGCATGTACATGTTAGTGCGTGTGTGGGTTGGTTTTTGTGCATCCATGTGCTTGTGTGCGTGATCGTGTGTGTGTGGGTATGCATATGCATATGCGTGTGCATGTAGGTGTTGTGTGCGTGTGCATGTGAGTTTGTGTGTGTGTGTGTGTGCATGTGTGTGTGCATGTGTGTGCGCGTGTGGGTGTGCATTTGTGTGTGCGTGTGCGTGTGGGTGTTGTGTGCGTGTGTGTGTGCGTGTGCATTTGCATGTGCATGTGCTTCTGGGTGTGGGTGTGTGTGTGCATGTGTGTGTGTGTTTGCGTGTTCGTCTGGGTGTGCATGTGCGTATCCGTGTGTCCGTGCGTGTTTCATTGCGTGTGCGTGTGCGTGTGCATGTGCATGTGCGTGATCCTGTTTTTTTGCTTGTGTGCGTGTGCGTGTGCGTGTGCGTGTGCGTGATCCTGTTTGTTTGCTTGTGTGCGTTGCGTTTGCATATGCTTGTGCGCGTGCGCGTGGGTCTGCGTGTTCGTCTGGGTGTGTGTGTGCGTATGTGTGTGTCTGTCCGTGTGCATGTGCTTGTGTATGTGCGTGTGCCTGTGCGTGCGAGTGTGCTTTTTGGTGTGCGTGTCCGTGTGCATGTGCAATTACTTCTGGGTGTGCGTGTGCGTGTGCATGTACAATTGCTTCTGGGTGTGCATGTGCATGTTCGTCAGGGTGTGCGTGTGCGTACGTGTCCATGCGTGTGTGCACGCATGTGCTTGTGTACGTGTGGTGTGCGTGTGTCTGTGCGTGTTTGTGAGCATGTGCGTGAGCATGTGCGTCATGCGCGCTTGTGTGTGTGTGTGTGTGTGTGTACGTCTGCGTGTACGTGTGCATGTGCGAATGCATGTGTGCATGCATGTCCGTGTACATGTGCGTGTGGGTGTGTGCGTGCGTGTGCATGTGCATGTGAAAATGCGTGTGTGCACACATGTGCATGTGTGCATTTATGTGTGTGTGCGTGTGTTTGTGCGTGTGCGTGTGTGTGTGCGTGTGCGTGTGTGTGCGTGTTCGTGTGTGTGTGCATGTGGGTGTGCTACTATGTGTGTATGTGTGTCTGTTTGCTTCTAGGTGTACATGTGCGTTTGTGTGTGTGGGTATGTGTTTATGCGCACGTGTGCGTGTGTGCATGTGCATGTGTGTGTGCATGATCCTGTGCGTGTGATGTGCATGTGTGTCTGCGTCTGTGTGTGTTGTGCGTGTGACTATGCGTGTGTGTGGGTGTGCGTGTGCTTGTGTGTTTACATGTGTGTGTGTGTGTGTGCGTGTGCGTGTGCATGTGTGTGTGTGCGTGTGCGTGTGCGTGTACATGTGCATGTGCGTGTGCGTGTGTGTGTGGGTATGTGTTTGTGCGCACGTGTACGTGTGTGCATGTGTGTGCGTGTGCATGTGCATGTGCATGTGTGTGCGTGTGCATGTGAGTGCGTGTGTGGGTTGTTTTGTGTGCATCCATGTGCTTGTGTGCGTGATCGTGTGCTTGTGGGTATGCATATGCATGTGCGTGTGCGTGTAGGTGTTGTGTGTGTGTGTGCATGTGAGTTTGTGTGTGTGTGTGTGTGCATGTGTGTGTGCATGTGTGTGCGTGTGTGGGTGTGCATGTGTGTGTGCGTGTGCGTGTGGGTGTTGTGTGCGTGTACGTGTGCGTGTGCATGTGCATGTGCTTCTGGGTGTGCGTGTGCGTGTGCGTGTGCATGTGCATGTGCTTCTGGGTGTGGGTGTGTGTGTGCATGTGCGTGTGTGTCTGTGTGTTCGTCTGGGTGTGCATGTGCGTATCCGTGTGTGTTTCATTGCGTGTGCGTGTGCGTGATCCTGTTTGTTTGCTTGTGTGCATGTGCGTGTGCGTTGCGTGTGCATATGCTTATGCGCGTGCACGTGTGTCTGCGTGTTCTTCTAGGTGTGTGTGTGTGTATGCGTGTGTCCGTCCGTGTGTGTGTGCGTGTGCATGAGCTTGTGTATGTGCGTGTGCGTGTGCGTGTATCTGTGCGTGTGTGTGTATGTGCGTGTCCGTGTATCTGTGCGTGTGTGTGAGTGTGCGTGAGCATGTGCGTCGTGTGCGCTTGTGCGTGTGCGTGTGCATGTACGTGTGCGTGGTTCAATGCATGTGTGCACGCATGTCCGTGTGCGTGTGCATGTGCGTGTGTGTGCGCGTGTGCGTGTGCATGTGAAAATGCGTGTGTGCATTTGCATGTGTGTGCGTGTGTGTGTGCATGTGTATGTGCGTGTGCGTGTGCGTGTACGTGTGCATGTGTGTGTGCGTGTGTGTGTGTGCGTGTGGGTATGCGACTACGTGTGTATTTGTGTGTGTTTCTTTGTGCTTCTAGGTGTACATGTGCGTCTACGTGTGTGGGTATGTGTTTATGCGCACGTGTGCGTGTGTGCATTTGTGTGTGCATGTGCGTGTGTGTGTGCGCGATCTTGTGCGTGTGATGTGCATGTGTGTGTGTGTGTGTGCGCGCTTGTGACTATGAGTGCGCGTGTTTTTTGTGTGTGAGTGTGAGTGTGCTTGTGTGTTTACATGTGCATGGATGTGTGCGTGTGCGTGTGCGTATGTGTGTGTGTGTGCGTGTGCATGTGCATGTGCATGTGAGTGCGTGTGTGGGTTGGTTTTTGTGCATCCATGTGCTTGTGTGCGTGATCGTGTGCGTGTGGGTATGCATATGCATATGCGTGTGCGTGTAGGTGTTGTGTGCGTGTGCATGTGAGTTTGTGTGTGTGTGTGTGCATGTGTGTGCGCGTGTGGGTGTGCATTTGTGTGTGCGTGTGCGTGTGGGTGTTGTGTGCGTGTGTGTGTGCGTGTGCATTTGCATGTGCGTGTGCTTGTGGGTGTGGGTGTGTGTGTGCATGTGTGTGTGTGTTTGCGTGTTCGTGTGGGTGTGCATGTGCGTATCCGTGTGTCCATGCGTGTTTCATTGCGTGTGCGTGTGCGTGTGCATGTGCGTGTGCGTGATCCTGTTTGTTTGCTTGTGTGCGTGTGCGTGTGCGTGTGCGTGTGCGTGATCCTGTTTGTTTGCTTGTGTGCGTTGCGTTTGCATATGCTTGTGCGCGTGCGCGTGTGTCTGCGTGTTCGTCTGGGTGTGTGTGTGTGCGTATGCGTGTGTCTGTCCGTGTGCGTGTGCGTGTGCGTGTGCATGTGCTTGTGTATGTGCGTGTGCGTGTGCGTGCGAGTGTGCTTTTTGGTGTGCGTGTCCGTGTGCATGTGCAATTACTTCTGGGTTTGCGTGTGCGTGTGCATGTACAATGTGCTTGCTGGGTGTGCATGTGCATGTGTCGTCAGGTGTGCGTGTGCGTACGTGTCCATGCGTGTGTGCACGCATGTGCTTGTGTACGTGTGGTGTCCGTGTGTCTGTGCGTGTTTGTGACAATGTGCGTGAGCATGTGCGTCATGCGCGCTTGTGCGTGTGTGTGTGTGTGTACGTCTGCGTGTACGTGTGCATGTGCGAATGCATGTGTGCACGTATGTCCGTGTGCATGTGCGTGTGGGTGTGTGCGTGCGTGTGCATGTGCATGTGAAAATGCGTGTGTGTGCACACATGTGCATGTGTGCGTGCGTATGTGTGTGTGCGTGTGTTTGTGCGTGTGTGTGTGTGTGTGCGTGTGCGTGTGTGTGCGTGTGCGTGTGTGTGTGCATGTGTGCGTGTGCTATGTGCGTGTATGTGTGTCTGTGTGCTTGTAGGTGTACATGTGCGTTTGTGTGTGTGGGTGTGTGTTTATGTGCACGTGTGCGTGTGTGCATGTGCATGTGTGTGTGCATGATCCTGTGCGTGTGATGTGCATGTGTGTCTGCGTCATGTGTGTGTGTGCGTGTGCTATGTGTGTGTGTGTGTGTGCGTGTGCTTGTGTGTGTGTGTGTGTGCGTGTGTGTGTGCGTGTGCGTGTGTGCATGTGCATGTGTGTGCGTGTGCGTGTGCGTGTACATGTGCATGTGCGTGTGCGTGTGCATGTGGGTGTGTTTGTGCGCACGCGTACGTGTGTGCGTGTGCGTGTGCTGTGCATGTGCGTGTGTGTGCGCGTGTGCGTGTGCATGTGATTGTGCGCGTGTGTGTGCGTGTGCGTGTGCGTGTGCATGTGCGTGTGCGTGTGCGTGTGCGAATGTGTGTGCGTGTGCTTGTGCGCGTGTGTGTGCGTGTGCGTGTGCATGTGTGTGTGCGTGTGCGTGTGTGCATGCGTGTGCGTGTGTGCATACGTGTACACATGTGTGTGTGTGTGCGTGTGCGTGTGCGTGTGCATGTGCGTGTGCATGTGTCGTGTGTGTGCGTGTGCATGTGCGTGTACTTGTTCATGTGCGTGTGTGTGCATGTGGGTGTGCATGCGTGTGTGCGTTTGTGTGTGTGCATCCATTTGCTTGTGCTTGTGTGCGTTTGTGTGTGGGTATGCATATTTGTGTGCATGTGCGTGTGGGTGTCATGTTCGTGTGCGTGTGCGTGTGAGTGTGTGTGTTCGTGTGCGTGTGCTTCTGGGTGTGCATGTGCATGTGCGTGTGTTTGTGCGTGTGTGTGTGTGTTTGTCTGGGTGTGCGTGTGCGTGTGCGTGTTCGTCTGGGTGTGTGTGTGTGCGTGTGCATTTGTGTGTGGGTTTGTGTGTGTGCACGAATGTGCTTGTGTGCATGTGCATGTGCGTGTGCATGTGTGCGTGTGTGGTGTGCGATTGTGCGTGTGCGTGTGCGTGTGTGTGTGCATGTGCGTGTGCGTGTGTGTGCTTATGCATGTGTGTCCGTGCGTGTGTGTGTGCGTGTGTGTGTGTGTTCGTGTGGGTGTGCGTGTGCGTGTGCATGTTCGTGCGTGTCAAATGTGCGTGTGATGTGCACCAGTGCGTGTGAAATGTGTAATGTGTGTGCGTGTGTGTGCTAATGTGCGTGTGTGCGTGTTTCAAATTACCATGAAGTGTGCCACTGTGGTTAATGCGTGTGACGTGTGCCATGTGCGTGTGCGTGTGTGTGTGCATGTGCAATGTTGCATGAAATGCATCGTTGTCACTTGCGTGTTGTACTGTGTGAACGCTGTGGGGATACGTGTGTTTTTGTGCGTGCGTGTGTGTGCATGTGTTGTGTGTGAGTAACACGTTGACATGTCCAAGCATGTGTGTGTGTGTGTACGTGTGTGTGTATGTGCGTGCACATTCTGTTGTTGTTGCAAATCAGTAGCACCCCTGGATGCAAATCAGGTTTCTAAATTGATGTTTTAGGCATCCAGTGTGATTGCACAACATTGAAACCTCTCTCTAAGTGTGGGACTTGTAAAAATGAGAGAGGAATCTCCAGATTAGAGGCTGGTTCCTCAAACTCCTGCTGATTAGATCTATTATTTGCACAACTGCAGAGGTTCAGATCCTAATTTTATCCTAGATTGCAAGGAGACAGGGATAAGAGATGCAAAAATTGAAACTAAACTAATAAGGGTGATACACCAAAGGAGTGGTGAACATTTTTGCTCATGCAAATAGACACAAATCAGAAATTGCAACATAAAACATCATGCACAGGTTGATAAGCTGTAATCAAAGGTTTGAAATGAAACAAACAACACATACAAAGGACTGAAAGCATTCACAGAGCCTGTATTGTGATTTTCAACATCAAAATCCTTGCATTCCAACACCAAAGAGGCAGAAAACTATTACAATCCCTGAAAAGGTCTGATCCTTGCAAAAAATCACTTGCTGAAGGTGAAAACAGAAGCTTGTTGTGCAAAAAAGTGTTCCTCCCTTTGAAAAATGAGCCAAATCTGGATTTTACAGTGCATGGGTCGAGCCCAGGAGAGAGAAAACGTGAAAAAACGTGGGAGCCATTCCCCATTGACCAAAATGCATTAAAAACAGCATGGAGGTCCTTACAAACCCATGCCCTGACATTTTTGACCATGCTGGAGAAGAATGCGACCCATTTTGCATTAAAATTGGTTGTTGAAATGTCAGTTCTGTCCATGGGCGCGTACTAGAAACATTTTTTGATTTTCTCCCTCCAAACTAAACCAAAATTCAAAATAGACAATGGAATCTTGTAGAGAATTTCACCATCTTTCCATTGATATAAAGAACGTGAAAATCTGAGCTCTGGATCGGAAGTTATGGCCGATTTGAAGTTTTAGGGCAAAAACAGGCCAAAATCGGATCAGCTTTGAATTTTTACCCGTTTGGTCTTTGGAACATTTTTCAAATTTTCCCCGCGCTCCGCCACTCCAGGTGCCACATGGCACGTTCTGATTGGGCGCGAGCCCTTCCTGACCATTTTTTCCTTTGGGTCGCTTGGTGTTTTTTCGCCCTTGGACACGTGGCAGCGCCTGATTCGCTGTGAGCCTTCTAGGGAAAAATTTCCCACCAAAACTCCGCTGAGCCATAACTTGAAAAATAAGTGGATTTAGGAGGAAAAATTTACCTTTCTGGAAAGCTAAGAAATAGCTCTATCCAATGGTGCCATTTCCGGAAGGTTTTGAGTTCCTAGAAAACAAAATATTCTGACTGAGGCACAAGAAGGAAAGATGTAAAGGAGATAGCCACAAAATGAGCAGGGGGCACATTTGGATAACAATTTTGGTGACTCAGAGGGGTCATCTGCCTGCTGGATGAATGATCAGTAGCCTGAAGCAATCCATTGGGCATGGAGTCATGAGTAGTAGCCTGAAAATTGATCTGAACTTTGAAAACTTCCCTCTGAACCGCTTGAATCCCACTGGACATGGAGTTGTTCCCACCAAAATGCCATCAAAACGAACTGTGCAAGAGCGAAACCCACAACACCAAAACTATGTACAAACTGAAAATCATACATGCTCCAAATGTAACATGCAGAGTGTGCACAAGCACTTCTTCTACTGAAAGCAAACCTACCTACTCTACTCTAACTAGAAGCAAAGGTGAGCTAAACGAACCCTGCAACTGGTTGTGCAAAATAGCTTCCTTTCTTCAAAATTGGCAGCCATGCAAATGATTTGGCGCTGAGTATGGCTGATTGGATGAGTGGAAAATCAACAAGAAGCTGGTCTTCTACCCAAATTAGCAAGGTGTCAACTAAAAACAAATCCAATACCTCTTTTAGTTGCTCTGCATTTGGATTGGAGAGGTATGACAGCTGATCCTTGGAACTTTGCAGCTCATCCTCATGCTTAGAAGCAAGCATGACTGGTTGTGGCTTCTCCTTTGGCTCCAATGAAGCCAAATACCTGATTGGGCAAGGTCTGATCCGTTGAGTATGCCCATAATTCTGATTTTCAATTCCAAGAATGGAGTTCTCTTGTAGACCTTGAATGGATGGTGTGGAAGCAATGGTAGAACCCTTCTGCCCTTTCTCTTCCTCCAATGAAGGACATGAAAGATTAAAATCTTCCAATCTTGGTTCCAAAGAGCTTCTATAAGATGCAGGCTGCTGCAAATGAATACTCTCCTCCATGACAACAGGCTCTTGTGTTTGGAAGATGGATGATGAAAGAGAGAATGGTGGAAACTCAACCGGTTCTTCTTCATCAAAACAGTCCTCCAAATCAGACAGGTAAACTGCCTCATTGCTGTCCTGCTGCAAATGTTCAACCTCTCCCATGGCGTTCTCTTGATCTGCAACTTGATCACCATGGTTTCTTTCATCCTCCAGCATTGAGTTTGAGGGTTCAAACTCTTCTTCAGTACTAGAACTTGAGAGAGATGAAGTAGAGAGAAGAACTGAAGGTTCTTCTATAACCTGCTTTGTGCTCAAAGCCTTTGGATCTGCACTTTTCTCCCCCACAGCTGGAATGTGCTCCTCTTCTTTTGGATTTGGAGCAGCTTCTCCTTCCTCTTGCTGTCCCTCATGACTGATTTTTGCAATTTGAATTGGATCAGCATTTCCTTCAAATAGGGTGCCAACATGGACACTATATTCTGAACAAATTGATTGCTGATCTACAACTCCTTTTTGCTCTTCTTCTGCTGCAACAAAATCAGTCCTGACCACCATTTGTTCTTTAACTCCAACCTCTTCTGAAGGTTTCATCAGCAAAGGGATCTTCTTCATCCCAAATTTAAGAGCCCAACTCTTCAAAATTTGAATTTCTTCATCCTTGTTTGGCTTCTCTTTTTGTTGTCCTTCATGACTGATTTTTGCAATTTTTTATGGTGGTGGAGGAGGTAAAACCTCTTGTTTCTTTGGAGGAGAGGGTGTTTCGTTTCACTCTTGTGGAGGGGATGACTATTTGGAAGGGAAAAGGACAGAAGAATTGAGATGAGGTGGAAGACTAGGGGGTGGAGAAATGGATTCAACACTTGGGACAGCAGATGGAGAGTTTAAAACTTGACACTGCTGAGATAAAACAGATTGGGAAAGAGGAAAAGAAAAGGCATGAGATGGTGTGCTTACCCGTTGACAAGGTTGTTGAATACTCCTCTCATACACCTCTATTCCTTCAATCCACTTTGCAAGCAATGGCAACGTTGCAATCATGAAGTCAAGCTTCTCTTGAGGGTTGTAATGCCTTAGGAAAGGTCCCACCCATGGACAGGGTGCTCCACAACTGATTCCAAATGCTTTCATTTGTGCTTGAGCCCTGGATTGCACCATGTTTACCTCCATCTTTTGGATTTTCTCCAACAGACCAGCATCTTGCATCTGATTGTCTTCATTGTATGCACACCCTTGCTCTTGGAAAGCTCCATAGCCAAACTGATTTTGGCATTGCTGCTCATATGGGTATGTATGCTGATTTTGAATTTGTTCAAAATGCTGATTTGGAGGATTTAAAAAACATGTTGGAGGTGGGAAACATTGCTGCTGTTGTAAATGTGAGTTCCATGATGGAAATGAAGTCATGATTGCACAACTTCATGGAATGGAAAAAAATGAAAGAGATGGAAAGAATAATGGATGGAAATGGATGAAAAACATGTCTGCAACTTCAGAAATGGGTTGCTGATCAGATGGAGTCCCCATATGTGTTTGCAAGTGCCTCCAAAGGCTGAAATCTTCACAGGAACACACCAACCTGCAAAAGATGAAGTGGAAGACCTCTAAGGTCCCACAGGGCGTGCCAAAACTATTGTTGCAAATCAGCAGCACCCCTGGATGCAAATCAGGTTTCTAAATTGATGTTTTAGGCATCCAGTATGATTGTACAACATTGAAACCTCTCTCCAAGTGTGGGACTTGTAAAAATGAGAGAGGAATCTCCAGCTTAGAGGCTGGTTCCTCAAACTCCTCTGATTAGATCTATTATTTACACAACTGCAGAGGTTCAGATCCTAATTTTATCCTAGATTGCAAGGAGACAGGGATAAGAGATGCAAAAATTGAAACTAAACTAATAAGGGTGATACACCAAAGGAGTGGTGAACATTTTTACTCATGCAAATAGATACAAATCAGAAATTGCAACATAAAACATCATGCACAGGTTGATAAGCTGTAATCAAAGGTTTGAAATGAAACAAACAACACATACAAAGGACTGAAAGCATTCACAGAGCCTGTATTGTGATTTTCAACATCAAAATCCTTGCATTCCAACACCAAAGAGGCAGAAAACTGTTACAATCCCTGAAAAGGTCTGATCCTTGCAAAAAATCACTTGCTGAAGGTGAAAATAGAAGCTTGTTGTGAAAAAAAGTGTTCCTCCCTTTGAAAAATGAGCCAAATCTGGCTTTTACAGTGCATGGGTCGAGCCCAGGAGAGAGAAAACGTGAAAAAATGTGGGAGCCATTCCCCATTGACCAAAATGCATTAAAAACAGCATGGAGGTCCTTACAAACCCATGCCCTGACATTTTTGACCATGCTGGAGAAGAATGCGATCCATTTTGCATTAAAATTGGTTGTTGAAATGTCAGTTCTATCCATGGGCGCGTACCAGAATTTTTTTTTTGATTTTCTCCCTCCAAACTGAACTAAAATTCAAAATTGACCATGGAATCTTGTATACAATTTCACCAGCTTTCCATTGATATAAAGAATGCGAAAATCTGAGCTTTGGATCAAAAGTTATGGTGATTTGAAGTTTTAGGGCAAAAACAGGGCAAAATCGGATCAGCGGGCAAAAAATTTGAATTTTTACCCGTTTGGTCTTCGGAACATTTTTCAAATTTTCCGCATGCTCCGCCACTCCATGTGCCACATGGCACATTCTGATTAGGCATGGGCCCTTCCTGACCATTTTTTCCTTTGGGTCGCTTGGTGTTTTTTCGCCCTTGGACACGTGGCAGCGCCTGATTGGCTGCGGTCCTTCTAGGGAAAAATTTCCCACCAAAACTCCGTTGAGCCATAACTTAAAAAATAAGTGGAGTTAGGAGGAAAAATTTACCTTTCTGGAAAGCTAAGAAATAGCTCTATCCAATGGTGCCATTTCTAGAAGGTTTTGAGTTCCTGGAAAACAAAATATTCTGACTGAGGCACAAGAGAAGGAAAGATGTAAAGGAGATAGCCACAAAATGAGCAGGGGGCACATTTGGATAACAATTCCCTTCCAGAAGTATTGCTTCTTAAGATCAGCAAGCATTTTCATAATGCCAGGATGTCCAGAAAAAGGTGAATTATGGAATTCAGTTAACAATTTCCTTCTTAAATCATTTGCCAAGGGTATATAGACCTTGTTTACGAACCTCAGAATTCCTTCGCTATCAAAGCGAAATCCTTTATACCTCACATCCTTTGGATTTGCAGCAAGGGCTGTTTTAACTTGCTGGAAATAAGGATCTGATTCCAAGGCATCTTTCACCTCATCCTTAAACTAAGTTCTTAATGTTATAAGAGCAGAGATGTGCTTCCTTCGACTCAGAGCATCTGCCACTCTATTTTCCTTGCCTTTGATGTAGCCTATATCAAAATCATACTGAGATAGAAATTCTAACCATCTTCGTTGTCTTGCATTCAAATTTGGCTGAGTAAAAATATACTTCAACCCCAGATGGTCAGTTTTTAACTCAAAAGGTTTGCCTAAAAGGTAATGCCTCCACATTTGAAGTGCATGTACAATGGTAGCGAGCTCTAGGTCATGTGGAGCATAATTATGTTTATGTAGCTTAAGCTTTCTGCTTTCATAAGCTATAACATGGTCATTCTGTAACAAAATACCTCCAAGGCCTTCTCCCAATGCATCCGTTACAACCATAAAATTTCCATTTGGATCTGGTAAATTTAAAATAGGTGCTGTAGTTAACTATTCCTTTAAATTTTTAAAGGCAGATTCACATTTGTCAGTCCAGACAAATTTCTTATCCTTCTTTTGCAGTGAAGTGATTGGGGCAACAATTTTTGAAAAATCCTTAACGAACTTTCTATAATATCCTGTCAAGCCCATGAAGCTTCTTACTTCATGCACGTTCTTAGGCACAGGCCACTCGGTTATAGCTGTAATATTTGAAGGGTCTACAGCTATTCCATTCTTGCTTATAACGTGTCCCAAATAATGCACCTCTGCATCATAAAAGGAACATTTAGACAGTTTACCATACAACTTCCTCTTTATTAAAACTTCCAGCACTACCCTTAAATGTTCTTGGTGCTCTTCGACATTTTTAGAGTATATAAGAATGTTGTCTAAGAATACAAGCACAAACTTGTCTAGGTATTCTTGAAAAATATTTTCATCAGATTCATGAAGGCGGCAGGTGCATTTGTCAACCCAAAAGGTAACACTGTGAATTCATAATGCCCGTACCTTGTTCTAAAAGTTGTTTTATGAATATCTTCTTCCTTTATTCTCATCTGATGATACCCAGATCAAAGATCTATTTTTGAATAGACTGCTGCTCCTTGCATCTGATCGAATAGATCATCAATCCTAGGAAGTGGGTATCGATTTTTAATAGTTGCCTTGTTCAGCATTCTATAATCAATGCACAGCCTCAAGGTGCCATCCTTTTTCTTTACAAAAATTACCGGCGCTCCCTAAGGTGAGACACTCGGTCTTATCAACCCCTTAGTCAAAAGTTCTTGTAACTGAGCCTTTAGCTCTACCAACTCGATGGTAGTCATTCTATAAGGTGCCTTAGATATGGGTTCAGTTCCCGGCTTGATTTCTATTTCAAAGTCAAACTCTCGTTTAGGTGGAAGACCTGGCAATTCCTCCGGAAACACATCACTGAAACCCCTTAACAATGGATATCTTTCCATGAAATCATTATCCTCCTTAGCATTTTCTATCATTTCTACTACATACAAGGTGGAACCTCTATTTTTTACCCTTTTTAGTTGCATAGCTATTAGTTTTCTAACTGCAACTTCACGCTTTACACCTTGAATGATTGCTACTTTCTGCAGGTCGTCAAAACAACAAATTTGTTTTTCATAATAGTCAACCTTTGCCTTATGTTCTGCCAACCAGTTAACTCCAATAATGATATCATATGATCCTAAAGGAGTGACATATAGGTCAAATTTAGTGGAGAAACTGGGCAAGTCAAGAATTGCCCCAAAAAGGCACATTTCGACTGTATGGACAACATTATTCCCATAATGCACTGTCCATGTCTTATCCATTCATTCAGCCTTTCTTTTTAATTTCATTGCAAGTTTAGTAGAAATAAAGCATTCAGTAGCTCCAGTATCAAAAAGTATGACTACAGGTGTACCGAATAACTTACCCGGAACTTCTATAGGTGTAACTTATTTTTCAGCTTGTCTGTTAGCCACCACAGTGTGTATCCTATGCTACTGATTACGATCATCCTTTTTCAGAGGATAGTGACTCGCGTAATGGTCCTTCCACAGTTGAAGCATCCTTCAACTGGTCCTTTCCTAGGCTCAAATTTGTTACCAGCTTTGAAGTTATCATTCTGGCTCCCATAAGACTTTTGTCTATTGCCACTAATTTTTGCGACGCTGTTCTGCACACTATTTACAGGTTTGTTCATTATAGATTTCTTGTAGTTATCTACAACAATTTTGTTTTTCACACGAAACCTTTTCTAAGGCCCCCTTTTGGGTGTGAGAGATGAATAAGAGTTGGGAATCTTCTTCCTTATCTCTTCCCTATGAGCAGAAATTGCTCTCAATTTCTGTTCCTGTCTTATTGCCTTTTCGACAACTCCTTCCATGGTGGTTGGACCGTGGACATCCACTTCGCCACCAATGATGGGATTCAATCCCATTATGAACTTTTGTATTCTAAACTTCTCGTCAGCTTGGTATTGTGGCACATACTTAAGGAGTTTAGTAAACCCTTCCTAGTATTCTGTCATCGTCATCCTTCCTTGCGGCCAGTTCTGAAATTCAGTCATTTTCCTATCAAAATAGAGTTGAGGCAGTCACCGTTGCCTAAAGTAACCCTTAAATTGATCCCAAGTTATGTCTGATTTGCCAATATTCAACTCAACCTTATGGTTATCCCACCATGATGATGCTTCATGAGAAAGCTGATATGCTCCCCATATCGCTTTGGTCTCCTCAGAGAAGTTTCTTATTGCAAAGTACTTCTCCATTTCACTGAGCCAATTCTAAGCTCCATCCCCAAGGGTTGTTCCATCAAACTTTGGAGGACTTATTCTCTTTATGTCATCTGTAAGTTCAGCTACTAATCTTGCCCTTTTAGTTCCAGGATGATTAGGAGCATTCACATTACTATTATCAACACCCGGATTCCCTCCATTGGTGTTGTCCACAAGAGGTGGTTGATCATTTATATCAACTTCTTCTTCCTCCTCTTCATTGCTCATTTACTGCTATTCCAAAATAGTTAAAAAATCTCTCGTGTCTAGTAGGGTAGCAAGGATTTCATCCAGCTTTTGAGCAGTAGCTGCTTCTCCACCCGGTAACAGGTTGTTCGCAGCATTTCTTCTTGTTCTGACCATTTTTTGTTCAATAAGAAAATGTAAACCTTATTAAATTATGGACTCATTAGGTCCAAGAGCTGCAACTTTCAACTCTGATACCAAGATGTAACATCCCCATTTTAAGATACTAGAACAAGAAAAAAAATAAAAAAAATTATACAACGTTCCCTGTTATGAATTATATAATTCAAACACACATTCAAGTTTTAATAATTGTTCTCTTTCCAATTGATGTAGTTTGGATCACACAATTTCCTTTTAAAACTAATGTTCTCTGTTCACATATTTGCAATATGGAACACACATTCAGTGCCATTCAATCATATAACAGATACCATATGCTGCTGTAAATGACTCGCAGAACTATCGATCTCCCATTTTCATGGCTCAGAGTTTCAACTATCTCTCATTTCATGACTCGGCGACTTACCGATCCTTCATGTTAATTCATGCATAGTATAATAAATATACAATGTTCTCTTACCGTTTCTGGTTATCGAAGTGATCCATTTAAGAAACCTATCTGAATATCTGTTACTGATATTCATCTAACATCCTGCATCTTAAACTAGGTGATTAGGACAACGCAACCAACACTTGCGATACTTTGGCCTAAGATTTTCACATGCTTTGCATGATCATATTCCTAGGTATGGTACACATCATTGGAATACATCCTTCACCTCACTTCATCTGTTATCTAGAATGGTCTTTCCTGGTCTCTTCCAGTCCTTCCGTTTAAGGTCAAGCTCCAATCCCCAACTCGCAATATGAACGAGTATAGGAAGTTACTCATGGTAACTAAAGATACACAGACATACGATGTCATCCCTAGATGACTCCGTGTGTCTAGTTACCTTTAGTCCTCTGGAGTCACTTCGTATGTGTGGTCACATTCCTATCCCATCTAAGAACTTAGTATCCAGCTTATGTAAACTTGATGATTTAATTCGGGAGGGCATTGTAATATGTCAGCTATAACATTGTGTCGTCATGAATGCCCCGCCTTCATGAAGACACCATATTGTAGCTGGCGTACGTCAACATCCTACGGAATCCTCCCATCGAGAGTACACATCCAGCTCAAGTGTGATTTGGTTATGATCTTAATATTTAAGATCAACTTTCAGCAGCCATGCTGATCCTTTATTCTCGTTCTTGTTACAGTTATATGTAGCTAAGAGAGACTTAATCCATCTTCTAGCTTACTATGCATCTCCTCCTTTGTACCAAAGGGTTACATTTTCTCTACTTGGTTCCTTTCTTAATCTTTGGACTAATCAGCCCATTATCAATAAACTTAATAAGTTTAACCTATTAAACTTAACCAAGTTTTCCACAACTGTAAACAAATTCAGAATTCCATCTTATTAGACGTCATTTAAATGAGGTCTAATTTTAAATGAATTTATTCATTTATCCTCCTTAACCTTACATAGTTAAAGTCTGTTAACAATAGATATGTTTTCCCATATCCTTATTTTCTGAATTTTAAACATTCGAGGCTATTAACAGAGTCCGAATATAAGGTTTGGCTGCTCCTATGTTATTTGTTATTCCTTAGCTTTCAAGCTAATCCCGAATACCTTTCAATTAAGAGATCATGTTTACCTAAATCCTTTTTGATGTCAATTTAAAATTCATCTTAACCCAAGTATGAACTAATTACACATTTCAACGTAAAAGTTGTATTTAGGTAAAGAATAGATGTTATTCCCTTTTAAATCCATCCATTAACATTTGAATAATTCCAAATCAAGGAATAATGTTATACTCTCAAACTTATTCAACAATATCAAACTGATACAGTCATTAAAAATATCACACTCGTACTTGTATTCATCCATTGCCTTTACAATCTATACATTTACCAGTCCAAATGACTGGACTTTGTTTATATTAAACAACATTACAACTCATAAGTTAGAAGAATGTAATTTCTTCTTTTCTCATTTCCTCGTAGAGGAGTAATAGTTATCAATTACAATACATCTTCAGTTAATCAAAGAAGTATCAGAAAACAACCATGTCTTCGTTTATACTCAAGTTCCATCTGCAAAATTAGTTGCATGGGTCAGTTCATTGAACTAAGCATATTAAGCACTTTTCATTAAAATGAAGTGCTTTTAATTAACTGTCTCAATAAAAGAACCCTGCTTTTATGAAACGTTAATATGAACATCATTCAAGAATTAAATACCAAAAAGGATGAACATCATATCAACTTAATCATCTAATTACCATCCCAATCGGTCAAAGGATTACCGTCCTCTTTCCGAATACTTATAACAAGAAGTAATTTCCTTCAAACATTTCTAGATTACAAACATCCTTAAGAATTGAAAATACAATTATGCAACTGTTGTTCTAACATAATGCTATCAATTCCTTTCCCCTACATTAGTTAGAGGAAGATTCACAATTAGATTTTAAATAAAACTTCTAGCAGAACCATTTTCCTTTCCTTTCATACTACTTGTCTAATCTCAAACAATCAAACGGTGAAGAGAAAAGTAAACAACAATTTAAATACAAATGCTTAACCCAAGCAATACGAAATTCATTCCATAACAATTATAGATTTCCAACTGTATGAGAGAAAATTATCATTAATTCAATTATCCATTCACACTCTCTTTCCTTTCCTCATAACTGTACTAGAAATTTTAATTCAAACGTGATATCAATCAATGATAACAGTCCAAAGAGAAATGAATGAAAATCAATAATCGAATAAAAGGAGGATCAT